>CM029656.1:3241572-3651572 GCA_017311315.1 Dendrocalamus latiflorus
GCAAAACAAACCCAGTTATTCCGCCCTGTTTGTGCCCGGGTTAAACAAATGCATGCATATCAAATTCCAGTAGACTTGATCTCAATAAATATGTCTACCAAATTCCAGCACAGCCGTCCTCAGCACATCGAGTATTAATTCCTCGTGTTAAATTCCGCATCAAAATATTCCCTATCACTTGCATCAATAATATGAATAATTCCACACTGAGTAAAGTAGACAATAACCATAATAAATATTGAAAGCAACATAAAATTCCCAACAAGTAGGTCATATCATATTGAGTTCAGATATCAAAAAATAATTTAGAAAATCGTGGGCCTGTTCTTTTCAGCTTCTAAAAGCTGATTTTCGACTTTTCTACAATAACTAGCTTTTAAACGGAGTACCTTTTTAAGATAGGGTCTACTAATTAATTGTAATATATACTATACTGACTTCATTTATATTAGCAAAAATCGTACGTGAGTTTCTATTAATCTATAAAATCTCACACAAATAGTCTAGTTAAAAACCATAAGTTTCAGCCAAAATGGGCAGACCTCTTGAACCATTTCCTACCTCTAGTGATGTAGGCCTGCCATCAGTTGAAATTTCTTAAATGAGCTTGTATGAAGTTGGATGGAGCCCAAAACTACCTGTTGCCAGTTGCAACATCAAGCTGTAAAAAGTGTGTTATATAGGATGTCTGACCCGAGCGAGTGGACTAGGTCATGTGGAGGAGAGTGCTGAGATATTTGGAGTAGAAAATCATCTCCTCGTCATAGTACCAGCCGGAGCCACCTGTCTAGTGTTTTGACCGCTGAAAACCATATCACTTTGTACTACTTGCGTCACTAATTCTATTTTTGTCGGTAAAGAGACTCTGTACTTATCCTATCCAGGCTTGGCCTTTTTTTACCATACGAGGTGCACGGATGCACACGGCACACCCACGTACACCACTACGATGTGCATGTCCACACACATGCACGAGTGAACTCTTAGACCTTAAAGTACGGTGATGTGGCTAATGCTATCTCCTGCAATGTACTTCCTTTGTAAAAAAAATTGTTTTAGAACCTGTACAATTAAACTGTAAAAATTTTAATTATTAATATCTTTTTAAATATTTAATTAAATACATAAAAATCATATATGTAGATTCGTCTTAAAAATACTTTTATAATATTATAACTAGATTGATGTCTCTCTGGCGTAGGTATGCATGTTGGTGAGGCGATTTAAGGCACTGGCGCGAGTCGAGCAGGCACTAACTGAGGTGCCAATGGCAAGGTCGGCAACGGCGAGCTGGTGAGCACATGGTCGAAGAGCTGTGTGACAGCAATTAAGACTTGACGGTATGGTAGTGGCAAGCAGTGCGGCGAGTTGGTATACGCTTGGACCGGCGCGTGGCCAAGAAGCTAGACAGGGGAGAAGGCGTCAAGCCAGAAAGGCGCCAAGGCAATGGTGGAAATGGAATTCTAGAGGACGAAAGCGTAAAACCAAAGAAAGCTTCCCAATTCGGCAAAATTTTGAATTCAAGTGAAATTCAAATAAATTTCAAATTTTTGAAAAGTTTAGATCATTTCAGGTGATGGCTAGGAAGCATGATCTATGAATATAAGCTTGACTAGGGAGCAACTTGTCAAGTCAAAGTCCTTTCCTTATTTACTATATAGTATATACTCCGCGTTGTCATGTGGTTCTTTTTTGACAGCTCTGTTTCCCTTCTAAATAGGAATTCTAATTCAATTATAATTAGCAGTACTAACACTGGTCGTTGCGATCCATTGCACTGCACATTATTTGCTAGCTGTTCCACTTGCGAACTGCCGTACGTGTCGATAGACATGGTGCCGTCGCCGCCGCGGAGCCGGCGAACTCTTCTTCTTCTGATCACCACCGTGTTGTTCGTCTCGCTGGCGAAGCTGTGCAGGGCTTGCCACGGCCGCGGCGAGCGGCGCGCCCTCCTCCGGTCCATCAAGCCACTCTTCAACCGCGAGTTCGGCTACTACGACTGGAACGAGAGCACCGACTGCTGCAGCTGGGAGGGCGTGACCTGCGGCGGCGGCGGCCTCGTCGTGTCGCTGTCCCTCCCCCAGCTCGGCATCGTCGGCGCCCTCGACGGCACGGTGTTCGCGCCGTTCACGGAGCTGCAGGAGCTGGACCTGTCGATGAATGAAATCACCGGCTTCTCTTCTCCCCCCTCGTCAGGTATTCCCATAACAAATCAACTAATGCTATCTTCAGATCTTCCTTTTGAAATTCCAAGTTGGGAAATGTGATTGCAAGCATAAAAAAAACTACATATATGTGAAAATAACATGAAAATAACACATGCAAATTCGTCTTACAAATACTACATATATGTGACTTCGTAGTTCTATATTATTGTAGGATACCGTGGATTAGAGAAGCTCAAGAAACTCCAGCTTTCGTACAACAGGATGACGGATGAAGGTGTTGCTACTCTGGTTAGCAACCTAACAACACTTTCAGAGCTGCACCTTGACGGAAACCAGCTTCTTAGTACAAGCTGGATATCCAATTTGACGTCTCTCAAGGTAGTTGGTTTGTCCCTGAACAGCCTTCATGAATTCAACGGTACGATTGGTCAGTAACTTCATGGAGTCTCTCAAGCTTCTTAGTACAAGCTCCTGCTCTGGTTAACTTTTCCGTTTCTCCCTACAAAATAGTGGAAACACAGGTGCAAATTAAAACCAGTCGAACAAATTTTGTTCACAGTCTGAGATATTTTTACCTAATTATTAGTACAACATCATGGAGTCTTGTAATAATATCATCAGTTATTAACTTTACACAGGTATATGCAACCTCCGTCAGCTAGAGTACCTAAAACTTGATGCCAACATGCTACATGGAACCATCAACCCATGCCTGGGGAAACTGCAACAGCTAAAATACTTGAACATGGCCAGAAATTTTCTCAGAGGGGAGATTGCGCCGAACTTACTGAGCAACTTAACCCAAGTGGAGACCATACATCTCGGGGAGAACAATCTCACTGGCACATTCATGCTCTCCTGGCTCGCAAATAACACAAATCTCCGCGACATCGTCCTCTCAAACAACCACCAGCTGGAGATCGAAACGGAGCTCGTGAGATGGACGCCATTGTTCCAGTTGGACTACCTGAATCTAAGCAACTGCATCGTCAACAGGAGAAGCAAAGGAATTGTACCAACATTTCTGTCAGCTCAAAGGAGCTTATCCGGGATCGATCTTTCGCGATGCTTGCTCCAGGGGCGGATTCCATCTTGGCTGTTCTCCAACCTGTCAGATTTTGTCTTGCTCAATCACAACGACATGGATTTCATCGACATCGACGGGCTTGGTGGTAACATGACCTCGCCGGTGCAGGTGCTCGACCTGTCTGACAACAAGATATCGATGGCAATCCCAAACAACTTTGGAAACATTTTCCGGTCTTTGGAGTACTTGGACTTGTCTTCCAACAGGTTATATGGCGGAATTCCATCATTAGCAGACGCTTCATCATTGGAGGTGCTTGACTTGTCATTTAACAATCTCAGTGGGGAGATACTGCCATCACTAACAGGGAATTCTTCAGTGTTAGCATCAATTTTGCTCTCCAACAATGACCTAACAGGGCCTATGCCACCCTTCCATTGGATCTTGGGTGGTTTGGTTCACCTTAGCCTCGAGAACAATCGGTTCTCGGGCCCCCTATCACCATTGCTAGCAAACAGCAGTAGGCTCCAGACACTGAATGCAAGGAACAATCATCTGTCAGGCATCATCCCGGATGGGCTCCTCAGCTTTCAGGAGCTTGGGGTATGTAGGCCCCAAATCCCTGCAACACACACTTATACTCACACAAATTGCAGTGCTGTCATCTTCTCTAGTCTGTCACATCGTTGGTGCTAGTATATACAGAGAAAAGAGAGAGTCCAGGGCTGCGTCTACCTTGTGTGAGTATAAGTGTGTGTTGCAGGGATTTGGGGCCTACATTTGGTATCAGAGCTCAGGTGCCTAACATCTCCTTGGTCCTTGTGGTTGCAGAAGTGTCCAATCCATGTGTGAGGGGGAGATTGTTAGGAATAGTCCCACATAGATTGTGAGAGAGGAGCAAGCACAACTTATAAGTGTGAGGGAGCCCCACCCATTGGACTAGTCTTTTGGGAGGAGAAGGTCCAATACCACTTATAAGGTTGTTGCTCCGTTGCTCTGTGGGCTTAGTTGTGTTCAGCCCATTTAGACCTGTGGCCCAGGATGTAACAAACCTGTCGCATAACCGCCTTGTCGGCCCGATACCGGAGACTTTCATGTACCTGCAGGACATGGAGAGCCTGGACCTCTCGTACAACCACCTTAACGGGAGCCTCCCGGTGCAGCTGGCCAACCTCTCCTTCTTGTGCTCGTTCAGTGTCGCTTGCAACGATCTGTCCGGTGAGATACCGTTCCAATCGCAGCTCACGACGTTCGACGCATCGTCGTTCCAAGGGAACGAGGACCTGTGCGGAGAAATTGTCAGGAAGAATTGCTCCAGCATGGTGCATGAGCAGCAGCACCAAGGGGTAGCGTCGTCAGATGCCATCGTCGACGCTGAACTTGTCTACTGGTCATTCGTCGCCGGGTCTTTCGCACTTGGCTTTTGGGGCGTCGTGGCGCTGCTGACATGGAAGGCAGGTTGCAGGAGGAGACTGTGTGCCTTGATGGATGCATTCATGTACAAGCTGGGCTGGTTTCTTCTTGTGCCTTGAATCTTGTTGATGTGGCCGGCCTGGTTGATTTAGGGCTTTTTTTTAGCTGAGGCTTATGGTTTTTGGTTACGGCTTGTGACTTTTGAGTTGTTCATGCGAGAGATTACATAGTAGAAGAAACTCACGTGCGGTTTTTGCCGATATAAATAAAGTCGGTACGGTATAGACTATAATTAACTAGTAGACTCTATTTTGAAAAGATACTCCGTTTAAAAGCTAATTACCGTAGAAAAGCTAAAAGAACTCAATTTCTTGCAATGTCTTTGTGCCTGGAAGAGATTGCCCCCCAAGTTGCAAGAGAATCAGAATGTGTTTTGAACCTGAGCAATTACAACCTGTATTAGCGACCCCAACGGTGAATCTATCTATTATATCGATAAGACGATAGGAAAAAAGTCATCACGTTCTCTTTAAAAATCCCCGTATTAGTGTTCAAATAAAGATATATGCCAAACATTATTATGGGATTGAATTATAACGGTGCAGATAAATCATACACAATTAGAGTTGTAAAATGAGTACAATCAATCGCATATGGATATTGTTCTAAAACAGATACACCTCAGTCATACGTAACTGTTATGAATAGCGCTTGTATTCAATATGAGGCCAATGGGCCGGTATATATACACAAAGTACAGGTGACAAATATGCAAGGAACCCCTCATAACAATGGGGAATAACAAACTATACATATATCTCTAACACCCCCCTCAAACTCATGGTGGATCAACAACACTTAGTTTGGAGAGGTAGAAGCTGTGCTGTGCTCGAGTCTGGGCCTTCGTGAAGAAATCCGCTATTTGAAGCTCTGAAGGCACATACCGAAGAGTAATCACCTAATCATGCACACAAGTCCTCATGAAAGAAGCATCAACACCAATGTGCTTGGTGAGCTCATGCTTCACAGGATCACGAGCAATACTGATAGCACCTGTACTGTCTGACAAGAGAGGGGTCGGTGTAGTGACAGAAACACCAAAATCCTCAAGTAACCACCGTAGCCAAGTAATCTCTGCTGTCATGAGAGCCATAGCGCGCAACTCAGCCTCTGCACTCGAACGAGACACTGTAGTCTGTTTCTTTGTCTTCCAGGCAATAAGAGAACCACCAAGAAAAACACAGTAAGCAGAGATAGACCGGCGATCAGAGGGATCACTAGCCCAAGTAGCATCCGAATAGGCCTGAAGCTGTAACGAGCTGGAACGTGGAAAGAAGAGACGGCGAGAGATAGTCCCACGAAGGTATCGCAGAACTCGAAGAAGGTGGCTGTAGTGAACCTGAGTGGGAGCTGAAACAAACTGACTCAGAATATGAATTGGATAAGTGATATCCGGACGAGTAACAGCAAGGTAGACAAGACTCCCAACAAGATGACGATAGCGAGTCGGATCAGAAAGAGGCTCGCCATCAGAGAGTCGGAGGTGAATATTGAGCTCCATGGGAGTCTCAACAGTACGCTGATCAGTGAGAGAGGCGCGATCAAGAAGATCCTGAATATATTTCTCTTGGGACATAAAGAAACCATCTGGAGTGGAAGTAACCTCAATCCCAAGGAAGTAACGAAGAGGACCAAGATCCGACATAAGGAACTGCTCACTAAGACGAGCCTTGACAAAGGCAATGTACTCAGAATCATCTCCCGTAATGATCATATCATCAACATACAGGAGAAGAAGAGTCCGACCACGAGACGAAGTGTGTACAAAGAGCGCAGGATCATGATCACTAGCTGAAAAACTAGCACCAGTGACCACAGAGGAGAAGCGCTCAAACCAAGCACGAGGGGCTTGCTTAAGGCCATAGAGAGAGCGACGAAGGCGACAGACCATGCCCTCAGGAACAGAATACCCAGGTGGCGGATGCATGTAGACCTGCTCACGCAACTCGCCATTAAGAAAGGCATTCTTGACATCAAGCTGAGAAACAGACCAGTGGCGAACAGACGCCACCGAAAGAAGAGTGCGAACAGTGGTCATGTGGGCCACAGGAGCAAAAGTCTCGTCGTAGTCAACACCATGCTCCTGCTGGAAACCACGAGCAACAAGACGCGCCTTATAGCGCTCAAGAGAGCCATCAGAGCGAGTCTTAATCTTATAGACCCACTTACATGTGATGGGACGAGAATGAGATGGAAAAGGAACAAGATCCCAAGTACCAGTGCGCTCGAGGGCAGCAATCTCCTCGGCCATGGCAAGCTGCCACTCAGGGTGAGTAACAGCATCCCGGTAGGAGACAGGCTCACGAGTAGCTGCGCCAGCAAAGGCAAAACGGGCAGGAGGCCGAATCGACTGACGATCGCGGAGAGCGTAGCGAGGAGAAGATGACCCATCAGGGGGAGATGGAGCATCAGAAGAAGATGGAACATCAGGAGAAGATGGCTCATCTGGAAGATCCTCAATACGAGGTCGACGAGTGTAGAAGATAAGGGGAGAAGGTACTGTAGTGGGAGGAGCCTGCGGAGTCAGAGGAGACGACACAGGCGGCGACAACGGCGGAGAGGCAACAGGGGGAATATGTGGAGACTCAGTGGGACAGGTGGACGAGGGCAAAACAGATATAGGTGTATCTGGAAAGGTCATGAAAGACAGAGACTCCACAGAGGAAGCCGAAGTAGAAGCAGGACGTGGGTAGAATGGACGAGACTCGTCGAAAGTCACATCCCGAGAGACCCGTATCCGACGACCAACAGGATCCCAGCACCGATAGCCCTTGTGCTCGGCACTGTATCCCAGAAAGACACACTCAACAGACTGAGCGGTCAGTTTGGTGCGTTCTCGAGGGGCGAGGAGAACGTAGCAAACGCAACCAAACAGATGAAGGGCAGAGTAGTCAGGAAGACGACCATAGAGACGCTCAACAGGGATCGCTCCCTTAAGAGCAGAAGAGGGCTGGATGTTGACGAGATAGGTGGCAGTGGAAACAGCCTCGGCCCAAAAGTGAGGTGGAATAGAGGCGGCGATCATCAGAGCACGAGCAGTCTCAAGGAGGTGACGATGCTTGCGCTCAGCGACACCATTCTGAGCATGAGCACCAGGACAAGAGAACTGAGCGAGAGTGCCCTGCTCAGCAAGGAAGCCGCGCAGGTGACGAGAGAGGTACGCGCCAGCAGAATCAGCGCGAAAGACACGAATAGGAGTGGAGAACTGTGTGTGAATCATAGTGGCAAATTGTTTATAGATAGACAAGACCTCACTACGAGAAGACATGAAATATATCCAAGTGTGACGAGAGAAATCATCTATAAATATGATATAATATCGATGACCCCCTTTCGAAACGAAGGGAGCCGGACCCCAAACATCTAAATGAACAAGATCAAAAGGACGCTGAGACACAGACTCACTATGAGGATAAGAAAGCTGAATCTGTTTACCTAACTTACAGCCCTGACAATCTAAAGACACGTCTCCTGAGACAGACCCCAAAAGACCACGACGAACTAAGGACGACAGACGAGATCCACACAGGTGACCAAGACGGTGATGCCACTGCTGGAAAGAGCCGGTAGACGAAGTGGCAGAAGCGGAGAGACTGGCGGCGATGGTGGCAGCGGAAGGAAGGTGAAGCCAGTCAAGCTCCCAGAGACGCTGTGAGTCACGGCGCCGAGGGCCAGAACCAACCAGAGCTCCCATGTGGCGATCCTGAACACAACAAGAGTTAGAGTCGAGAATGACCCGATAACCAAGGTCAGTAATCTGCCCAGCAGAAAGAAGCTGCATGGTAAGGCGAGGAACATGAGGAACAGAAGGAACATGAAAGGATGAGTTGCTAAGAGATCCTCTACCAGAGACAGAAAGAGATGTACCATCAGCAGTAAGAACACTGACAGGAGAATCAAGAGGTGTAATAGAAGACAGAGTGGAAGGATCAGGAGTCATGTGAAAAGATGCTCCAGAATCAAGAATCCACGGGGAGGTACCTGACTGTGTAGAAGGTGGTCTCTCAATGCCCGAAGAGTCAGTAGCAGAACCTGCAGAACCTGTTGAGGGAGAACCTGAAGCGGCAAGTAGGCGTCGAAGTCTGGCTATCTCCTGCTCGGTGAGAGAAGCTGCTGAAGAAGTCGAGGCAGACGTCGTCGTAGAAGCACTAGTGCCAGTAGAAGAACGGCGTGAAAGATGCCGCTTCTTCTTGTAGCACTGGGACTCAGTGTGGCCATCCTTGTCGCAGTAGGAACAGTGAGGACGGCCACCTCCAGACGGAGGATGGCCACCACCACCTGTGGTAGCCGCTGGAGGAGGCAGTGTAGCAGGCGGACGAACGGCGAGCACAGAGGGGAGTGGCATCAGACCAGCACCACTCAAACGAGTCTCCTCCGCGCGTATCTCGGTAAGAGCCTCCAGGAGAGTGACACGAGGGTGGCGTGCAAGGAGCTGGGCACGCCTTTGCTCGAACTCAGGACGAAGGCGAGTAAGGAACTCGTAAACCCGCTGAAACTCCAGGTCAGCACGTATATCCAGGCAGCACGGACAGGTACGACAGCCAGCAGTGCGGAGAGAGTCCAACTGACGCCAAACAGCAGAGCTCTGAGCGTAAAAGGCGTCAACAGTAGCATCACCCTGCTGAAGAGAGTGCTCCTGGCGGACCACGGACAGGTACAGGGCATCACCAGAGGGCTCATAGCGCTGACGAAGATGAGTCCACATCTGGAAAGCCGAAGGGAGTCCCACCACCTCAGAAGAGAACTGAGGCTGGACACTGGCGATGAAGATAGCAGCAGCCCGAGCGTCGTCATCGTACCACTGAGTGTAGACGGTCAGACGATCCTTGTAGGAATCCAGAGCCTCCTGGTTGGCAGAGGCAGCTTTATCATCAGCTTCATCATCAGCAGCAGCCTTATCGGCTGTCGGGGGCAATGCAACAGGCGTAGGCTCCGTCGGAGGAATAGGGCAAGGCGGGCAGGTGACATCGCTAGAGAGGACGCCCCAGAGACGAAGACCACGCATGTGGATGCGCATGTGAGACACGAAGTCGGTGTAATTAACACCATCAAAGATCACCGAACAGCGAGGGAGGGAAACGGTGCCCATTGGTAGGCGGCGCTGGACGACGCGGCGACCAAGGCAACGAAGTCTAACAGGCGGCGCTGGACGGCGCGGCGGTTAGAACGACGTTTTTTTTATCCGGTCAAAACCGGCCGACCGTAGTCGGTTTTGGAAACCGACTAAAACCGAGTCGGTTTTGGAGAGCGGCCGAAGGGAGCGGCCTCGGGTGGAGGCGACGCCGACGGCGGCGAGTAGGAGCAGCGGCCGGCGACGATGGAGCAGGCGCGGATCTGGCGGCGGGCACCGACGTAGAGACGGCGACGGCGGCCTCGGTTGTTGGCGGAGTCAAGCGCGACGCCGGCGGCGGTAGCCACGACCAGGGGCAAAGCGACGGCCGCGACGGTGTCGGACCGGCGACCGCCTCGGGCCGATCTGGTGCGGATGAGCGGCGTCGCTTCGAGACCGGCGACCGCCTCGGGCTGGCGGCGCCGAGAGACGCCGTCGGCGGACGCCTCGAGCGGGAGGCGAAGGCGCCGAGCCGAGGCCGGGCCCGGGGAAGGCGGAGGCGTCCCGGCGAAGGCGGCGGCGGTCCGGGGAGTCGGCGGGGCCGACGGGGGAGTCGACGGCGGCGGCGGCGAGGCGACAAGCGAAGCGACGAGCGCGGAACCCTAGGTAAGCCAAAACCCTAATTTTGGCTCTGATACCATGTTATGAATAGCGCTTGTATTCAATATGAGGCCAATGGGCCGGTATATATACACAAAGTACAGGTGGCAAATATGCAAGGAACCCCTCATAACAATGGGGAATAACAAACTATACATATATCTCTAACAGTAACGACAGCTTATCTCATGTTAAAAAAGAATATCTTATTTCCATTGCTGAGAGGGGTCTCTCTCTGTCTTTGTCATGGGCCAAAAGGAAAAAAAGAATAAATGAAGAAGCGTTGTTGATGACGTACAGAAAAAAGAAAGATCTGCCTCAAGTACCCAAGAGCTATGCACGAGGATCGGAGGTGCGGATCCAAACATGCTCTCGCCATGTCGCTTGGACTGACATGTCGTTCTAAACTAATCGAAGAGAGAGAGAGAGAGAGAGTTGCCTCCGTGATCGGTGTGGCGCAGGGGCGGAGGGCCCGATAGGGCAAACTCTAGCTTGGATCAGATCTTGAATTTTTGCAACAGACCCCCTATACCCTTCTATCCAATAGGTAATAGCCCAATAACGTAAACCCTAGTCTCTGGCTGACTGGCTCTCTGCGCCTCGGCTGCTCCTGAGGAGCGCGGCGGCGACGGAACTGGGGGAGCGGCAAGCGCGGCGGCGGGCGGGCGGGCGGGACTCGGGAGGCGGGCAGGCGGGCGGGCGACAGGCCGGCAGCCACCGGCGCGCTGCCTGCAGGCCGCAGCCACTCTCTGCTCTGCCTCTAAGGCAGCTCTCTGTCAGCAGGAGCGCAAATTTTGTGATTCACTGATTTGTGAATTTTGATTTGAGGCTTGAGCAATGGATAGAAGGGAAAAGGGAAAATTACAGAGAGGTGAGGCATATATTAGGAGTGTCATTGATATTTGATAATTGATATGCAGTTTCCATTTGTCAATTTACATTTTGCAAATTCATAGGTCAATTTATTTGTCTATTTGCTTTTATGTGTTTAGATTTGAAGAGCTATTTTAATCGGGCTTCAAATGGCACAAACCCAAGCACTCGTGAAAGTGGAAATGTTGAAGTGGAGGTGGGAGAGTCTGTTGGTACTAGGCAAGTGGAAGAGCTGCAAGAACAAATACAATTAGGCTCTGTACAAGTGGAAGAGGTAATTGAAGAAGAGACAGTGCAAGGTGATCTTATAACTGAATTCAACCCAGATTATATTGTTTCTGATCCGGGGCTTCGTATTCCAATTGATAGATTTGCTCCTAATATTAGAGATGAAGTTAGGAGGGCTTTCATAGCTAAGGGCCCGACTCAACCAACCGGTCATAATTTCCCCCACTCAAAGGATAAAAGGTCCTTTCAAAAAAATTGGTTTAAGCAATATAATTGGTTGGAGTATAGTTTGGAGAAGGATAGGGCCTTTTGCTTCTATTGTTATCTTTTTAAACATGATCGAATGGATGATAAATTTGGTTATGATGTCTTTACAAAAGTTGGGTTTCAAAAATGGAAGAATGCATACATGTCACTTCGAGTGCATGTTGGTGGGGCTAATAGCATACATAATCAAGCTAGAACAACTTTTGATGATTTTGATAACCAAAGGTCAAGTGTAAAACATAAGGTTTCAAGCTATAGCAAAGAATCACTTATCAAGTATGAGACTCATTTGGAAACATCCTTGGGTATTGTGAGTTTTCTGGCTTTGCAAGGTGAACCATTCCATGGACATGATGAAACTGATAATTCCTTGAATAAAGGAAATTTTTTAGAATTGCTTGATTGGTACAAACAAAGGAATGAGGAAGTGAAGAGAGCTTTTGATGAGCTATGCCCTAAAAATGCAAAAATGACTTCCGGGACAATTCAAAAGGAGCTTGCAAAACTCGTGATTTATCTATTCTCTGTTCTTATTGATGAATCTCGTGATGTATCCATCAAAGAACAAATGGCCATAGTTGTGAGGTAAATGTTTCATTAATATCTTACGATGAAACTATATTAGAGAAATGTTCTTACTCTATTCTTTGTCATTGCTTGTGTAGGTTTGTGAACAATAAAGGAGAAGTAATAGAAAGATTTTTGGGTATCAAGCATGTCAAAGATACAACATCTGAAGCATTGAAGAGAGCATTGGTTGAGGCACTTAGTGATTATGGTTTAGTTATTGCAAAACTACGGGCCAGGGATATGATGGAGCTTCTAATATGAGAGGAGAATTTAATGGTCTTCAGAAACTAATTCTTGATGAGAATCCCTATGCTTTCTACATTCATTGTTTTGCTCATCAATTGCAGTTAGTGGTGGTTGCTGTCTCAAGGTGTTGTTCATCAATTGAGGATTTCTTTGAATATGTGGGGTTGATTGTGAGTAGCACCAGTGCATCATGCAAGAGGAAGGATTTGTTGCTTGATAAGCATCGTCGAAACCTTTTGGCTAAGTTAGAGAGTGGAGAGGTTTCAGCAGGGAGAGGAAAACTACAAGAAACATCATTGGCTAGACATGGAGATACAAGATGGGGATCTCATTACAAGACATTGCTTCGAATTGAATCAATGTGGGATTCTGTTATACAAGTCCTAGAAATTGTGCAACAAGATGAGCGTAATCCATCAAGGGCAGGAGGTTTGGTCCAAATAATGGAATCTTTTAGCTTTGTGCTCATCATGAAAATGATGTTGCAAATCCTTCGCATTACAAATGACTTATCTCTAATCTTGCAAAGGAAGGATCAAAATGTTGTTCAAGCTATATCTTTGGTTGTTGTTGTCAAAACACGTTTGATCAATATGAGAAGTGAAGGTTGGGAGCCATTATTTCAAGAAGCTAAAGCATTTTGTGTGGCAAACGACATTCCCATACCAAATATGGAAGATGCAGTATCAAGATTTGGCCGTTCAAGAAAAGGAAGGAGAAACAATATCACTGAAGATCATTACTTCCGTGTTGATACCTTCTATGCTTGTAACACCCCAAAAATTTAAAATTTAAAAATGGGAAGCTTTTAAATTATGTTTGCAATATGATTTATTTGAATTTGGTGTTCGTGGCATTTTTCTGAAAATTTGGTTGAGATTTCCAAAAATTGAAGAAAGATCGAAAAACAAAGATTAGAATTGTCATAAAGAGAATATGCAAATAATGGAAACTCAAAATTTTAAATACGAATATGAGAAGATAATTCAGAGAAAACTGAGGTAACAAAATATAAAAGCTTCATTTTGAAAGTAAGAGTATAAAAGGGCAATAAAAATAAATATATAAATCATATGCAAATATGTATACAAAATGAAGGTGCAAATGAGTAAGAATATACATAAGTATATATATATATATATATAAAATAAATATGTATATATACATATACAAACATGAGAAATAAATAAAGATATATATACATGTTCCCCACCCCGCGCCCCGGTCCTTCGCCGTTGCCTAGTCCTCCGCGCCTTCCCCGCCCCCTCTGCGGCCATAAAACAACTCCGAGCTCCCCCACATCCCCTTACGCCTTCCCCCTCCCTCTCCATTTCTCCCTCTCCTTCCTTTTCCCCACCCTTCTTCCACCTCCGTCCGTGAGCAAGCCGCCGCCACCAGCTTCCCGGTCGACCTCCCGCCGATTCCTCGCCGGGGGAGCGCCTTCTCGGTGCCGTCAACCTGTCCCAACCGCCAATCAATGCCCTCGCCGCCGGAGCTCTCTCCCCACCGCGAGCTCCACCCGCGCCGCCGCAAGTCATCACCGCCGGCCCGCTCCGGAGGTCCCCGGTCCCCATCAGCGCCTCCACCGGCCTCGTCTCAGCGTGTACAACGCGTTTCAGCCCTCAACCGGCCCTCACCAACCACCCCTCGCCGGCGACGCCGCCGACCTCACCGCCCCCGAGCTTCCTCTGTTCCCGCGTTTACTCCCTCGGCTCAATTGGGTTATCTGCCTCCAACTCATCAGGTAATACCGAGAGGCCGAGCGGCTAGCTGAGCATGCACTCACCTAGGCGACCTGAGATCGATCCCCCTGTGCCGCAATATTAGTCATGAGGTTTTAACCCTTTTGCTAGCCCATTCAGTGAGGGGAAAAGGCAAATAAAAATCTGAAAAATAATTAATAAAAGATGCTAAGAAGTTTTAGAATATAGATGAGATTGTTTAAGATCTAAACTTGGATTAGTTATCACATATGAATGGTTAATGTGGTTTGCATAAATGAATTAAAAGACTAATTATTAAATAGGACATTAGTAAAAGATGGTTATGTTTAATGTCCAAGGTTAATAAGGATCTCAACTAAAAATACATGCAAGTTAAAGTTAAGAAAATTAAATTGGATGTTATATAAAAACTATAACAATAAGACTTTAAAATAAAGATTTCCCTTGCATGAAACTAAAATATAAGTTTTAACATTTATCATGCCACCATCAAACAAACCTCAGTGATATATTTTATTAAATAGCAATAATAAAATGTTACCTTGTACAATAATCTCTGCCTAGATAAATAAATCTAAATATCGATAAAAGAGAATTAATAGAGGGTAGTGTTTGGGTAGAAATATCCATGCATCACAAGAACCTTAAATAAAATATCCGGTCAAGGAGCAGGAAATAAACAAAATATTAAAAATAATTGGAATAAAATGTCCATCTAAAATGTAGAGACTTTCTAAGTAAATATATATATATAACATATGCCCTGAACATTAGTACTCGACAAAATACATCAATTCATAGGTTTAACCTAACTCATGGAACTTCCTTGATAAATACAGAAATAATAAAAGAAATTGTTAATAAAAAGACCAAGTCATTGTATTCTACCGTAGACCCTACCTCTAATCACCCGAATCACCCAGTAACTTATAATAAATCTAAATTGAGTTTATTCGGATTTAATTGGATCTTTCGAGTTATTTGCTTTTATTTGGATTCGGTCGTTTATCGCGTAATTAGAAATTGGAAGTCGTGAAGATTCAATGGATCATGCAAGATCAAGCTCGAAGAGAAGATAGAGACCAAAAGCCCAAGAGAAAGCATGGTGTGAGATCAAGACCGCGGTAAACCGCGCCAGGCGAGTTAATACTTTGATCATGTTGAACCTCTATTTTCTGCAAATTATTTTTGGTTTAAATTATCAAATTGCATGTTGTTACTTTATATGCAAATACATGTTAATTTAAGATTCTAGATATATGCCCATTGTTTGCCTTGAATAATAAGATTATTTTATGTTCCCAACATCCCCAACTTGCTTAAATATCTGGGCGGATTGGTTCGATGGTGTGTATGTGTGGTGCAGTGGAAGCACAAAGTGGGTTAGTGGTAGACTGCCCAGATACCAATAAGGACTGAATCTTGTCATGACCTCCTGTGTAAAACAGTACAACCACAAGTCTGTAAAGTACAAGTTGGCTAAGTAAATTTATCGAAATCCCCGGACTCATCTCACTGGTAGGGGATTGATGGGGCTACGCTATGGCAAGGGGGCCTGAAGGGACACCAGTGGGGGGTGAAGTTTCCCAGCTGTGCTACGTTGCGGGAAGTAAAAGCCCGAGCATAGATGGGATCCACCGCAAGTGGGAGAAGCTCATAAAGTGAGATGACAAAAGGGACTAGATACTTTGAAAAGTCACTGTGATGGTCTGCTCAACCACACTTCTAAGGAATCGTGTGGGGCAATGAGTTGAATGTCTCTTGTGGTGAAAGTATACAAACTCTGCAGAGTCTAAACTATTCGAATAGCCGTGCCCACGGTCATAGGCGGACATGGGAACTTAACCAGATATAGTTCTATTTCAAAATACTTTATGAATGGGAATGGAAAAGTGGAAGGGCAGTGGAAAGCCCTGATTTGAATTATCCTGGGTGTCGTCTCAGTGGTAAGTTAAGCGGCTATAACGCTGAAAGGTGCTATATGGTGCGGATGCCATGTAATGGTGGATGGAATCTGGATCGCTATTATTATTGCATTTTCTTGAACATTATGTTTTTGTTCAAAACTGCTAGGTCTCAGGAAAATTTTATGTACCATAATTCCTGGTGGATGAATACTGGTGAATCGTAGACCTAATCAATGATATACTTGGTGGATTTATACTAGTGAATCGTATACTTGGTCAATGATATTCTTGGTGGATACATACTAGTGAAACATATACTTGATCAATGATATTCTTGGTGGATGTATACTCAGGAATTAGTTAGAGATAGATAATGGAAAAATAAGATTGATTATTGAAGAAGCAAATTATGGTTGTGGATCAATAACGAAAGGATTGGATTGTTAAGAATTTAGAATGCAAAAGATACTGGTGGATTAAATAAATGATATTAGATAAATGATGTCGCTAGCTGTTTGGAGTATTAGGCAGTAATTGTTCAGTGGATTATATAAGTTATAATACTCGCTGTTTAGGGATTTAGGTAGCAATAAAGGTATGATTGGTGGATTGCATAATTGATGATAATCGTTGTTTGGAGTCTTAGGCAGTAATCAATAAAGAAAGTGTATTTTGGTGGATTAAGTCGATTATGGTAGTCACTAGGTGGTGTATAGGCAGTAACAATAACACTATGATTAAATAATAACAAAGCTGCTAAAAGCGATTTTTGGCAAATAAAATAACCCGAGCCTCTCCTTTGTTAAGCCATGCATACTATTTATTTGCATTCTGTGTATTGGCTCGCGGAGCACGGGGTTGGAGTGCTCACACTCGCTTTTGCGACAAAATTCAGAATCAGGAATCAAATCACCTCGCCTCAGCAACAAGATTGGACAAGCTGGCAGAGAAGATGAAGATGTCAATGGCTTGGTCGTGAACCTCCAGTTGGCTGCCTGTGGGCATGTCCTGAAGGTCCCACCTGTGTGCTTCATTTCCGCTGCTGCAATTTATGGATTTCGACCCAAATGGCCCGTGAGTAATTTTACTATTATATTTACGCTTCCGCATGATATGTATTTTGATATTCAGAACTGTAATCTGTGAGCACTATCTACTGATCCAGGGAATAGTGCGGTGGAATCACAGAGGAATCTGGATTGAAAAATCTGGGTCCCTACAATGCTGCTATAGATGCTATTACCAACGAGTTGGATCATCGCTTTAACGAGGTATCTTCAGAATTGCTTGTTTGCTTTTCTTGTCTTGATCCAAGAGATTCTTTCTCTAAGTTTGATGTGGATAAGCTTGCTCGGCTTACGGAAATTTATTATGAGGATTTTTCCTTTGATGACCGCAAGGCTATAAAAGATCAACTAGAGACATTTATTATTCATGTAAGAAGGCTTGATGAGTTTAATGTTTGTCACGATCTTGCAAGTCTAGCCAAAAAACTAGTTGAACTTGAGAGGCATATTGTATTTCCACTTGTTTATCGCCTCATTGATTTGGCATTGCTACTACCGGTGGCGACGGCATCGGTTGAAAGGGCTTTCTCAGCAATGAAGATTATCAAGACTGAATTGCGCAACAAGATGTCCGATGGATGGCTTAATGATTTGATGGTGTGCTACATTGAAAGGGAGATATTTAAAGGACTTGATCTTGAAAAAATTAAAAAGATGTTTCAGAAAAAGAAAGATAGGCAGATGCAATTGCCTAAGTCTCCTAGACGCAATTAACAAGATTAATATTGGTATTTCTCATTTGATTCCACTTGTCTCTTTTGTGTTGTCTACACTATACATAACAATATTAACTATGTTTGCTCTTTCTTTGGCAGATTATTTCCATTACTATGCTCTACAAGGTTATATGTTAAATTGGTGATATATTATTGTGATTCTTCAATTTTTGGAGGTACTTTTCAATGTCTTGCATTATTAAATATTTTTGCATTTGGATTATTGTTGATGGATTTAATTAGTATTATAGCTTGAATGGTATTGCTTTCGATCCGTCCTACCTCATTTTTTTTCCGTCCTCCGCAACTGGTGTGGCGTCCAGTAAAGCTCCGGTGGCGGCAGCCGAGCTCGACGTTGAGAGAAAAGACGTCGGCCGCAAAGGCAGTAAAGAACGTGTAGAAGATGGCGTGTCGACGATGAGGCCAACAATGAAGTATAGGGCCGGGCAGCCGGTCGGCCGTGAAGTCGAGGCACAGGAGCGCTGACGAAGAGCAGTATGGAAAACCGGTGCCCACCAGCAAACACAGGGAACTAGCCGGTTCCTACGGGCTTTTTAAAAACATTGATTGATTTGACTACCACTCTTTGCCAATAATAAACTTGACAGATGATTCCAGTCGAATGGCTGGAGCTTGGAGGCCCTATCGGAGTGTGCCCAAGCACCACGAAAGAAAGAGCTATCTTTTTTAGAAAAATTCTCTTATTTACATTAATAACTTAATGAGTAAAGTTCATAAGTACCCAATTTTTATACTAAAGATTGTAGACAAATAATATGTTACCATCAAGTCCTTGGGTCGATGAATGGGCTGACGTTCTTTATGTTCCTCGACTTCATATCTTGCAAGGGTGTTTTGATTGCGGACAAACACAACAAGCTTATGGTCTCTATTGATGTGTAGGACATACACTTCGGTAACAGTATTGTTGGTCGGAAGAAAACTAAAGGTTGTTTATTTGTATCCTTCTTGACCAGGTGTCGATTTCCGATGTAGTCGTCGCCGTTGTCGTCCAGATGAGTCGATTCAATAAAACTTATTATTGAGTCCAAATGAGTCGGTGGTAACACTAACAACTGCGATGCAAATTAGCCCACAACTGTCTTGGCCCAAATGCCATAGCCCGCAAGAGAATATCAGCCCACTCCATTCTACTGGCACTGCACGTGAGGTTCACTACAAAGGGCTAGTTAGAGAACTTAGAAGCCCACAGACGGCAGGCCACATGCTACGGCCTGACAAGTGACAAATATCTAACAGTTTTAATTCGATAAATTCAGGAATTAACGAAAATAAAAAAATCCGAAAAAACTAACATAAGAAATAACTGGAAAAACCAATTATGGAATAAAAAAACATAAAACTGATCAAAGCTAAGGATTTATTTAAAAAAATCATAAAAGAATGACCAGCATTAATTCTGGAATAAGATCAAGGTTAAAGCCTTACACAACATATACACGGACAAATAATCCGTTGGCAAAAGCCAGGAATATCTCAGGCTGTCTCTAGGCTATTCCTAGAAGCAATTTACGAAATGAACTCTACACCTAAAAGAACTAGTATAGTGTCCGTGCTAACGCCACGGTGACATTTTAGGGATGCACATGAAATCAACCAAATGAATTTTTGAATGGCCATACATGTTTTGTTCCCTGCTTTCAAAGCCAATTTTTGAATGGCCATACATATTTTGTTTGGATAATTGGGTTGCTGCTGGCAACAAAGTCCATTCATGAATGAAATGTTGTGCTTATCTCCAGATTATGATTTTTACAGAACACATGTAGAATTTCTTCAGTGCTAGTACTAAACCAAATATTTGTCACATAATGAATGTCACATAACGATTGATCCTTTGAGGAGACGACAACATCATCATAAAGTGAATCTGACTGTTGAAATGGACTGCTTGATGCCAGACACCCAACAGACACAAGTCATCCAGAGTAAAAGGTGCAGGAAAGGTGGAATGAATTTAAAAAATCAAAGCTTCTATTTTATATATCAGTATAGATTCCTCATGATAAAACAGGATGATATCATGAATTCATGATAACCTAAAACAGCATGCCTAAAATAGAGCTTATATACTTGTATAAAATTGAGCAGGAATATTACAAAAGGTGTGGAGTTGATGGCAGTTCTCAAGCCAATACAGCATTTGCGCTAAAACCTTTTATTAACCTCTGAAATGCACATGCAATATTGATGTTTGACAAAATTATGTTATATAACACGTCACCTCATAATAATACAAGGCATCGCTTATTCTTGATGCTTCCTCTGTTGAAAATGCTTGAGGTATACTTGAGCGACTTTTTTCATCTTTTTCTGACGTAATATCCTGTGAGGCAGATAAGTGAAACAAGATCTCAGTGCAGTATTACTAAATAACACTTGCTTAATATGTTAGAACAATAATTGGTCCCAATGGGTCAGAATTTGACTAAGGAACTGTCACAAAAATGTAAAATTATGAAAGATTCCATGGTGCACATAAAACTGTAAGAAAGCTAAAAGGTAGCAAGCTTGCTGGAGTTGCAAGGGAGAAAAGATCTTTTAACGCTGATCCCAGCACAATAAACACATAACAAAATGGCAACATAATTTTACATGGTCATCTTCTGTACTGTGAACAATATCAATACATGCAGCCAATGGCTGAATGCACAAGATATTGATGGTATCCACTAAACTATGGTGAAGTTATTTAAGGTATAAGGTTGTATACAGATTACAGAAGCTTCTTGTTTTAGCAGCTAACATATTTGCCGATGATATAGCACTGTTCAAAACTTCCTGATGGTAATCAGGCAAATCGATTTGAAACAAAGAAAAAAGTTCATAAAACAGAGGATGTGTTGCAAAAGTAAAATGGAGAGGTTGGCTTACAGACTTAGTTGAACTCATACCTGTTTTCATTAGTGCATCCACCCTTGAACGGAACCTTTTGTTTTGTGTAACTGGTGTCTCATTCAGATCAACTTCCCTCAGTTTACCAGAAGTATTTGCTGCAGAAACACCGCCAAATTCTGGAGTGGTGTCTGCTTGTGCAATTTGCATGGCAACTTTGGCTTCAGCAGGAAAGAATAATCTTGCACATGCAACTGCAGGGAAGATACATCAATTTAGCATGGCATGCTCCAGGTGACTATGGTGTGCTCTGTGGTTGAATAATGTTAGTATCTTGTAAGTGCAATATATGTGGTAAGCGCTATAATTACCGATTTATAGAACATATTTATAACACTTCTGTTGGAGAAAGGGAGGAAGAGGGATTTTGGGGGTAGGCTTGGCGGTTTCTTTTTTTCTTTTTAAGGAAGGGCTGAATCAATCCCCACTCCCCACCACCTACATCTCTTTAATCTTGAGAAAATTTTGGAAGCTACATATAAGTGCCATTCTATCAAGCATTGAAGGGGACTTTACCTCTATTTTCCAGGTAGAGAAGCTTCATGTGAAGATCATCAGCCAATAAAGGTGAGGTCACAGAATCTTCCACAGCCATAGGATTCCTCATCATCTCCCTCTCTAGGATATCAATACACAACCTATCTTTATTTGACTCTTGACCCTGCCTATTAAGATGGCGGTAACAGCAGTGGACCCTCCTCTTCCCAATTCAGCTGCTCTTTCCAATATTTTCTCATCAGTAAGTTGATATGCTTTTCGGATAGCAGTTTCTGTATCACTAAAGAATTCTGGCTGAGGATGAAGGAGTCAATAAAATAATCAGCACTGCTGTGAATTCAATGGACAATGTTCGATCACATAGACATCTTCTGTTAAGTCACTATCTTTATTGCTCTTCCTAGTATGGTTGTTGCAAGAAGGTTGTAGAACAGACATCATGTATTCCAAATATATGCACTTTTCATTTCTTAACCTAACAAAAATCTAACTCTTTTTATCTTGCTATAGCATAACATCAGCATTGCTGACTGGCATATACTTTTTTCTCTCCATGAGGATATAAAGCTACCATATTCAAATACTTGACACACAATTACAACAAACTCTTACTAAACCATTTGAGCATATAGGCAAGACAGCAGTTACTGAACGTTGATCCTACAAAGATAACAGGAAGCCGAATCAAAGCATTACCTCATTCAAGATGTTATCAAAGAGATGTGAACGCAGAAAGTCAGGAACAGTGTGGCCCAGGTGGCCATCAAATATTGCAAACAAACCCAAATCATGCTCGCCAACTTGCCTGTACTCAGCCACCAGGTAGTCCTCCATTGGATGATTTGATTTCCCCTTCACAAGATGGTAACCATGCTTGACACGCCTGCCTGACAATTTTGTCTTGCCTTTCCCTATTTCTTGTCCTGATGAACTAAAAGCATCTTTCACCTGTCACAGCAACATATAATCCCTTTCAACCATGTGATGCTGCCGACAAGCACAAAACTAAGCAAAGCAAATATATAGTGAGAGACCATGTGAAGGTCACCCCATGGTTGTGATGAGTATTTGACTCTTGATCTAGGAAGATTGAGTTTAGCTTTTGAGGTTTGTGCCAGTTCTGCAATGTCGTAGCCCTGGCAAAGTGCTCTGCAGCCAGCACGACCACTTTGGCCATGGTCGAAGGGCACCAGAAGGCCAGCACGACCACGTTTGGCCGTGATCGTAGGTCTCCAGGGAAGTTTAAGACTGGTTTTGCCATAGTCGTTTCTTGGTCATGATCGGAGGATGACAGATAGCTTTACGACCTCGTTGGCCGTAGTCGAAAGCCAACCAATGGTTTACGACCATTTCAAAGCAACTTGAACGTAGTCGAAAGGGTTTACGACTACGTTGTCGCTGATCGGAAGTCAGCAGCAGCCCTACGACCACGTTTGACTGTGGTCGGAACCCAGCCAGGAAGTCTACGACCATGTTGTCAAGCATCGGGAGCCAGCCGAGTCGTTTACGACTTCATCAGGCGCATTCCTGCTAAATCGTAGCATTTGGCCGTGGTCGAAAGCCTGCCAGACAAGTGTACGACCACGTTGTAACGCGCTTCAGTGCTCGGGTATGCGACCACGTTGGGAAGTCGATGACCTACGACCACGTTATTGAGAGCTGCGGTCGGAAGTCGATGCTTCGACCACTGTGGTTGGGAGACGGCACTCGAGCTTGCGACCACGTGGGAAGTCGGCGGACTTCGACCATGTTGTGAAGCGGACGAACGAGGTCGGGTCGGGGTCAGACTCAGTCGGTTGTGGTCATAGCCGGTTGGTTGTAGTCGTACCGGTCGGATTTGGTCGTAGAGCAGTCTGGCGTTGTCGGACGTGCTCGCACGCAGTTGGAATCGGTCGTATGACCTGCAGACTTGACCATTTGAGCTGGAATTTGGTCGTAGGGCTTTGTGATGAAGTCAGGGACCTTGTGCACTTGTTGGTTTATCTTTTCGATCGGTCGTAACGACTTGGGTTGAAGTCGTAGTCTTTGAGCGTTAAAGCCATAGCGAGTTGTGGCTGGTCGTAGCAAGTTAGCGATGATCGTAGACTCATTGTTCCTGATCATATGGCTTGGTTTTGTGGTCGTATGTCGTGTGCTTTCATTGTTCTCTTTTTCGAGTGGTCGTAGGTGGTATACGACTTGGTAAGAGTATGTTTTGAGTTCTGTTTTCTGGCTCAAGTAGTTGGATACTATTGTGGGCGGTGCTATGTAATGGTTTGCTTGTCTGTGATGTTTGCAGGACCTTGAGACTAGTCGTGGCGAGGCATGGAGGGCCGAGACTAGGCACGGGCGGTGCTGAGGTCAAGAGCGGCCAGGAAGTGCTGAAGACGACGAGGTCTGTGAGGTGGTTGCAAGCCGAGGAGATGAGGAACCGGAGCTGGAGCTGCCAGAGGACCTTGGAGACAAGTCTTGATGAGGCTTGGAGTGGTCGGGACTAGACATGGGGGATGTCGAGGTCCAGAACGACCAAGGGAAGCCGAAGGAGACCTAGTCTTGCGAGGTGGTTGCAAGCTTGGACGACAAGGCAGGAGGAAGCTTCCGGGAAGGCAGTGGAGTGGCATTTTGGAGAAATGCGGAAAACTGCAAAAGGAAGCTGTGTCTCTGCCAATGCACAGGAGTTGTTGGCGCTAAACGGGCAAAGCAGTGGAGCCGTTGGGTGTAACGGGTAAAGCACTGGAGCTCGTTCTTGCTAGTGGGTAAAGTGAGTTGAAAACCCGGTGTTAGGTGGGGGTTTGCGGGTTCCCCTTCTTTGGTGTGTGAGTGTGTGGCTATAAATAGAGAGGGTAGAGCTCGGGTACTGGTGAGATCCTGATCCCCGAGTTGCTCTGTTCTTCCTTTGTTATTTGTGAGTGTGTGGGTTCTCGGGATGGAGCAAGTGTGCTCATGTATCTCCCAGTTGGAGTGGCTGTAGAAACCTCCATTATCAATCATTCATCTCTCTTCCTCTATTTGTTTTCTGTCGTCTTGAGATGTTGTGATTGACTTGTTTGCGATCTGTTTTGAGAGCTTGGACTTCTTGCTATCCTTTTCTCTCCTCTCTTCTTCGTGAGTCTGCCTTCGTCTTTGTGTGCTTTGATTAGCTCAGAACTGGGAATCTGTCTCAAGGCCACTTGGCCAGTTCATTCCCGAGAGCAGGAGTCGAATTAGAGAAGTTCTCTTTACCGGATGATTGTGCGCCTCGAGTCCTTCTGTTCTTGGTTCATCCTCTCAGTTATCACTGTTTGATTTCTTTTGTCGGCTCAGGCAAGTGTTCGACCACGTGGTGTTCGACCATCAGTTGGCTTACGACCACGTGTGTTCGATCGAAGAAGCTAGTTCTTTCGCCCGATTTGTCGTGTGAGTACTTGGGGAGTTTTTAGAAGGCACCATTCACCCCCCCTCTGTTGCCATTTCGGTCCTACATATAGCTTGTTGAAAACATTCAGCACAATGAAGCTAACGACTGTGTTATTTTTTACAATTGATTGCATGAAAAGAGTGAACATTGCAGCAAGCAGCAAGAAAACAAAGGCACAACATCACCCAAAAATACCAAAATGAACTTTTTATACTGTCTGGATATCTTCGTGTGTATATCCAGTAGTGCATAACATTTCAAGGTAACTTGTAGTTTCTAACCTTAGATTGCAAACTCTAAAACTCACAAGTCGCAAGCATGATCAGGACGAAATTGAATTCATTTGGAGCACACCACATAGATTTTATATTTCTAAAGCAAAATTGAACTATATGAAACTTGAATGCGGATGTTATTGAATAGAGGCCCATGGTAAATTTACACCTTGACTTCCATTTGTATCCATAGGATAAAACTACATAACCAGATTATAACAATGCTTGGGCGTTCTACATGCAGATATGTTCTCACAGGGCACACCCACATGCACACAGAACTAAAAGATCTCCATCAGTGAGTACTGACATAGTTCAGAAAAAAAAGGATGCATGGCCCAAAACCAATATACATGTTGTTTAAAATAAAATAGCGAGGAAAAAGGTTCAAAATTTTGCACATAAAATTAAATTCTTACTAAACCAGCAAAGATGCAAATTTTCTTTTAACTCAAATCTAAGCCTGTGTATATGTGCCCTCCTACCAGACTCTCGCAATCAATGCTCTCTCCTTTTCCTGAAGAGTTTTGTCTCCTCAACGGTTGTTTTCTCTAGTACTACCAGCAGGAAACAGAGAAATGTTTGCTTTATCTACTAATGGAATGACAAACCATGAGCCATAACTCCATAAGCCTAGTGCTTATCCACAAGGCAAAATATAACTTCGGCTTCTAGCTTTCTGTAGTTCTTTATTGCATTTCATTTCGGAGCACTCAGAACTTCAAACAACATCCAGTATCACAAACCTCTTTTGCAAAATTAACCAACTCCATGCAGATTACTTATTTTATCATTGCAATGATATTGTAGAACAATAGATTGCCCTTTATCCTGCAAAAAAAATTTCGATAAATTGATCCATTCAGCTAGTGAAATACCTGAACCCCAATCCACTCATCCCCCCCCCCAACGGTCCCTCCATCATCCCAAAACAACATGCGACAAAGATACATGGCATCGAGACCTCGTTACCAAGCTTCTCGTGTTTATAGGACCTCATTGGATCATTATTGGAAGATATATAATTGACCTAAAAACCACCCAATCGACCAGCATCATTCCAAAATTTCTCAAGACATGCTCGGACTTCATCACAAGAAATCTAAATAAGCGCCCTCTCACCCTCGCCATTTCAAGACCTCCTCAAACATCAGCGCATATCTTGGATGGAAGGACCAGAAAAGGAAACATATGAAACAACGATGCACCATACTGGCTAAATAGCACAAACAATCAACAACAGGGGAAAAGGAGGCCACGAGCAACTAAGCAAGATAAACAAGAATCCCCCTCTTCCATTTCTTGTTACCTTGTCCTTCATCTTGTGGTAGATTTCCTTGCCAGCCATTAATTGCTTCTTGAAAACCTTGATTCAGAGTCCCTGCCAGAAATTCAACCACCCCCTGGCAGCAGACAGATGGTTTCTTGAAATTCACTCACCCGTTAAAATCACACCTTTTCTTTGCTCTCTCTCCCACCAAACAATATGGCCGATGGTTGGATCAGTTTGGAGCAATCAGCAACATTATAAACTTATACTGCAAAAGATACACATGCCAAAACTCACAAAATACACACCAAATTTAGCACAAACTGGAGTTGGGAGGTTGGGGGTAGAAGAGTACCTTTCCCGCCGCCGACGATCTGTTGGACGGAGAGCCGGTAGCCGCCGACAGCTCGCGGACGGATCACCATGGCAAGAGCTGCAAGAGTTCCAGCCAGAGTGATGGAGCTCATCGCCTACATGGGTGATCGGGAGCCTGTGGATCACTTGGGAGTATGTAGGGGAATTGGGGTCCACGTCCACCGTAGCCAGGTAATCTGGCTTGTCAATTCCAGTACCTGCACACAAGTTCATACATAACCCATTAACACACAATTCCTAACACCTACAAGACCGAACGCTCCTACATCTCTCCCCATCTTCACATGGTTTCTTCTGTGATCAGAAACTCTCCCATCTCATACTATGCCTAACACAACAAAACTACTCCAACCTGTTAAATTAAGAGAACAATTGTCAATCGTGAAGCATTAGTATGCGAAATATTCATCTCAAGGCATATGAATTTCCAAAGTCGCATATATGCGGGCATGCGGCACTCAAATAACTAATCTAAACAGCAATTAGACCACAACATATAGCTTAACACAATCAGCCACATTCAAACTACTGATGAGCAGATGCACGTTACATCCAATACGCCCCGTTAATCTACCCAAACCGATGGGCAACAAAAACTGGCAAACCTACCACACCGGACCTCAAATTTCCCAACCACCATACCCTAGAAGAGGATCTTATCATCGTCACGAACGGTAGCGTACACGGGGATGGCACTAACCTTGCATCTCCTTGGCGACCTTGGCTTGCATCTCGCGGAGGGCGGCGGCCTCCTCCTCCATCTCCTTGAGCCGACGCTTCATCTCGTCGAGCTCCTGCAGCTGCATACGCCAACAGGGTCAGCACCGGAGTTAGGGTTAGGGTTGGGATTTGGGAAGAGGAGAGAAAGCAGCGGCGGCGGCAGATGCGGAAGGATATGCGGGGATGGGGAGAAGGAGATGCGGGGTGGGGAGGGAAGGAGGCGGCGGCAGGTGGGGAGGGAAGGAGGAGGCGCCGGCGCGTGGGGGCGGAAGAGGAGGCGGTGCTGGATGGGGAGATGGAGATGCGGGGTGGGGAGGGATCGAATTCTCCCTGAAGGCGGCGGAGGCGGCGGCCTTCGGGGGAGGCGGGGGAGGCGGCGGCCTACCCAGGAGACGATCCGCCGCGGCGGCCTTCGGGGGAGGCGGGGGAGGCGGCGGCCTTCGGGGGAGTCGGCGGAGGCGGCGGCCTTCGGGGGAGGCGGCGGCCGGGAGTCGATTCGGCGGAGGCGGCGGCCTTCGGGGGAGTCGGCGGAGGCGGCGGCCTTCGGGGGAGGCGGCGGCCGGGAGTCGATTCGGCGGAGGCGGCGGCCTTCTGGGGAGTCGGCGGAGGCGGCGGCCTTCGGGGGAGGCGGCGGCCGGGAGTCGATTCGGCGGAGGCGGCGACCTTCGGGGGATGCGGCGGAGGCGGCGGCCTTCGGGGGAGGCGGCGGCCGGGAGTCGATTCGGGGGAGGCGGGGGGAGGCGGCGACCTTCGGGGGAGGCGGCGGAGGCGGCGGAGGCGGGGCCTTCGGGGGAGGCGGCGGCCGGGAGTCGATTCGGGGGAGGCGGGGGGAGGCGGCGGCCTTCGGGGGAGGCGGCGGAGGCGGGGCCTTCGGGGGAGGCGGGGCGCGCGGGGGAGGCGGAGGGAGCGGAGGAGGCGCGGGGGAGGCGGAGGGAGGGGGCAACGCAGGTCGAGCGGGGTGGAGGGGTATGTGCATACCCCACCAGCAAGCGGGGAGGAAGGGGGGGGGCGGAGGGAGGGGAGGCGCGGGGGAGGAGGGGGAGGCGGAGGGAGCGGAGGAGGCGCGGGGGAGGAGGGGGAGGCGCGGGGGAGGCGGAGGGAGCGGAGGAGGCGCGAGGGAGGCGGAGGGAGGGGGCAGCGCAGGTCGAGCGGGGGCGCGAGGTGGAGGGGTACTGCAGATCCATTGAAGGATGACCGTCGGATATGGTTGGGTAAGGAGAGAGAATAGAGGAGAGTTAATCTGGTGCGGACGTTTTTATGATGGTGTAATTATGGGTGCATATTGTGGTGTGGACGTAGTTAAGGTCATGACTGTGGAGCAGGTAATTGTTGGGTGGATGTAAAATAATTTGAACTGGTGCTTTATTAGTTTAGATATTCCAATCTGTAATGAGCCAGCCAAATGGACACAAGGAAACTAAGCTGGCTTCCATCTAAAATAAGTAGCGATCCCCCAAGTAACTTTCGTGCCTTCTCCTGAAAATAACAGATGAAAATAACAAATGGAAATACTTAGCCCTGTCCAAATACTTCATATAGACATCTAGCATTGCGCAATCATAATGGAATCAGTAGACACGAAAGCAATTAGAATATTAGATTATGAAAGGTGTGTATATACTTTTCTCAATAGTGATTTGCATAATTTTTAAACTACGATGATGATGGATAGATGCTACTTATCTCTTCATGTACTTTAAGATTAATGTTACTTTTGTTAGAGAGAAAAGCATAGAAACACTTCTCATATATATTTGCAATTAGATTATCCTGTCCAGTTAACAGAAGAATCAAACATAAGAACCTCACAAGATATCAGAAAAATATACTGGATATCATATAAAATGTATGATCACAATACAGTTAGGTCTTCTGGATTTGTTCCAGCAGCTATTTCTGTGTCGATCATAGATTCATAGTATGCCACTTCAAACAGCTTTCAGCACGTCATCCTCATTCCTTGTAGTTTTCTGCACATAGACACATGAACATCCCTCTCAGCAAACTCAAGAGGCTGCAGAAAAGTAAAGTTGCAAGATGATTGTCCAACAAAAAAGAACTGAAATTCTGATATTTACAACAAATGGTAGTAGTGTGTAATGTTCTGAGCTAGAAGAATCTAGAAATGGATCACTGAACAGCGAATTTACTAATCCAACTACTCAATGCAGAACCTCGATTCATATAACTAATCTAACCACTTTACAGGTCCTGTAAATTTACCAGTAGATCTATTTAACATCTAAAGCAGACCATTCTTTCAAAATTTCTAACATAAAAAAATGATCTTGCGGAGAAAATACATGCATGCTTGGACTCAAAAACATCCGAAGCTGCCAGCTGGGGGTGGTACAATACAGTTAATCCCTGAAGTTATCATCAATTACATTTCGACCCTACAAATTATGTAAAAGAACCAGCCCGTAGCTTCATTTTTTGATGTTGGCCTTCTATTTCCAATCTTTTACAATGTTACCCAGCTACTTTTCTCTATTTTCATGTTTTTTTTGTGATTATAAAGAAGACGCACACACAACATCATTGTAATACCCGTGTTGAGGAGGGAGTTGGGCTGGCTTTAATTAGCCCCACCCAGCCCACGCCTACTCTCTCATAAGGGTAGCCAGGAGGAGGAGGAGGAAGCAAACCCGATTCACTCCTCCCCCATGTGGATCTCCACTTTGCCTCCCCTGCGTTGCCTTCACCCCTTTGTGTGTGCCGCTATGGGCCACTAGCGCCACGGCCCACTGCCTTCTAGCCTCACCTCCCTCCATTGCTGTTGCAGATGCCGCCCTTCTCCCCTCACGCATGCCGCCACGGCCAAGCTGCGCCGGCTTAGCCTAGCTATGCCTTCACTGAGCGCCGCTCCACCCTGCTGCTAACGTGCCGCCCTCCGTGTGCGCATCCCTACAGGCCATCGTTGTCGTCCCTAGCCACTGACTCCACCCTTTGGCCATCGCCTCCGCCCTTCTACGCTCTCTCGCTGGCCAAGAGGAAGAAGGTGGTGGGGTTGGTTGAGAGAGGGAGAGGAGTTGACCGGCCATGAGAAGGGAAGAGCCAGCCGGTTGAGAAGAAAAAGAGAGGGAGGGCCAGCTGAAGAAGAAAGGAAGAAGGAAAGTGTCGACCGTGACGAGAAAAGAAAAGAGAGGAAGAGGAAGTGGCGGCCGTGAGGAAAGAAAGGAAGGAAGGAAAAAAGAAAAGAAGAGAAAAAAGAAAGAAAGGAAAAAGGAAGGAAAGGAGGAAAAGGAGAAGGGGAAGACCGATTCAGTGCCTGATCCGTTAGATTCGGCCAGGACAAGGAAGAAGGAGCTCCGATCCAGTTATTTGGAGCTAGGGTAATGCATTGATTCCTTCTCCTTGCTTGATTATCGAGTTATGTAGAGGTTAAATTGTCGATTAGCGAGATTGAGGCATGTAATGGTTGGGATATGGCTATTACACAGTTTTCATGTGATGTGCCCTCTACAGAGGTTTTGGGCATATTAAGATAATAATCTGGGAATGTGGTATACTAGCAACATGTAGCTAATGATATTAATTTTCTTTAGACTATTGGATCATTGAGTTTGGTGGAATGGTCTGGGATTTCTACCTTTGAGACGACCGCAGCCCAATATGGGATAGCACGGCCATCGGGCTGAAATTAGAGTTTTAGATGCTCTAATATTTAAATTATGGTAATAAAAAATATGTGAGTAGAATTATGCATATTAACAAACCTAGAATATTTGCTATGTTAGGTTTCAGGTTTGAACGACACGGTCGTTCGAGCACCCAGAACAGCGGGACTGTATCTAGTGCAATAGTGTGGTATGTGTTGGTTTTGCGTGTTGGAACGACGTCGTTCATATGTGTGCATGTATTGCTGTGATGTGTTGAGGTGCGCTGATACTTGTTCAGGTGGAGGTTCGGGTTTGGTGCCATCCACGCATCGACCATAAGGTTGAATAGGCAAGTGCATGGTAAAATAGAAAATTTGGGTAGTGATTGCTATAAATTGGATTTTGATGCACTACCTATCATGCTATCGTGAGTTGATTATTTCTGTTTGCATGTTGACATATTGATGAATGATGAGTAATGGTACATGAGATGGATACCCAATGCTGTTATGTTATCAAATATTGGATAATGGAACATGACATGTTGATATGCTTAAACGAAGAAGTTGCATTGTATGCATTCATGTCATCAAAATAGATGTCTTGAATATTTATTGAGCTTTAGATCGAGCTATGCTAGTTCTTGATGTTGCATAAGTTAGTACAACCATTTATGAATGCAAAAAGATCTCTTTTGTGCGAAAAAACTGATCTCACCAATTCTTTCTCATGAGACGGCTTGCCATTGCACAAGGTATGAATTTAGGGGGAGTTTTGGATGACCAAGATCATCTTCTTAAGCTCATTGCTTAGAGTGGTCGCATAAGGCTTGAGATCTAGCACATAACTAAAATTGTTGGTTGGAAATAACCATGAGCTTTAAAAGATCATATGTTACTTGTGCTCAATTTGCTTAACCTACAAAAAGAACCAAGTACTTAAAACAAATGTCTCATTCCTTGAGCTTGTAGCACTCTAAATTGACTCAATACTAATTTCTTGGTTCCACTTAGCTTATTGACATGGTTTGCATCACTCTTGGATATCTCTAGCTAGACTATGATCATGGATAACTTGACATGCTAAGCATTTGCACTAACACTTCAGATTGTAACTTATTTGGTTTAGCTGGCTTATATATATCTTGTCATGACCTAGATAGCATGTTTATGTGTTATGGCTTGGTGTAAAACTTCATGGTCATTTTGGATAATTCTCATGGCTCTACATGCTTAGAATAAACCTACTTCAGTCATTTCATCCTTTATCATGACTTCTTCCCTCTTTGCATCCTTGATGTGTTTATTGCCAAAAGGGGGAGAATAGTGGGAGAAAAAGCTATTTTGGGAGCTTTGAGAAAAACTCGCTCCTTCTTTTGCTCCTTATGTCAACATGATCATTAGCATCATTTTCTTCCTTTGGACCATGTTTGACTCCTTTCTTTTCAAACTCAACTTTGTGCTTTTTCTGTGTTTGTCAATATACTCATCAAGGGGGAGGTTGAGAGACCATGTGGTTGTGACCCCATGTGAGTGATGAGTAATTGACAAGAGTTTTGGAAAGTTTGAGTTCGATTGGTTCGTTTCGTGCCGTGTTGGCATTTGGCTCAGTCGGGTTGGTTAGACGGACTTATTGCATATTATTTCTCCCGATTGGTCGGTTGGGCAATTTCGTGCCTGAGTATGGTTTATTGATGATATTTATGTTTACATATGTCAAGCGGTGCTATTTGATGTGTTTCTTGTCTGTGATGGCTGCAGGACGTCGAGACGGAGTCGTGGCGAGGCACGAGGTGACCGGACTAGGCACAGGTGGCGCTGAGGTCAGAACGGTCGGGATGTGTTGAAGACGGCAGAGACTCGAGGTGGTTGCGAGGCTTGGATGACAAGGAACGCGGAAGCTTCCCGGAAGGTGCAGGAGGGGCGTTTCGATAAAAGCGCAAAGCTGCACAGGTGGAGGCGATTCCGTTCGGGATTTAGCGGGCGTAACGGGTTGAAGACCCGTTAGCCAAAGGCTATAAATAGGAGTGAATTCCTGGTTGTATGCGTGGCTTTGGGAGAGAGTTAGGGTTTTTCTTGAGTCAAAAGAAGCTTTGAAGAGTTGGTTTTGCTTTGGGGCTTTAGTTGTTGGAGAGTAGTTGAGGGCAGCAGTGTGTGTCTCCCTCGTTTGTCTCCTCCCTCTGTGTGTTCTTGAGAGATAGGGAGATGAGTTCTTGATCATTCAAGCATGTATGGGGAAGTAGAGAGGATGTGAGTTGATTCTCTTATGTAATCATGTATCTCCTTTCCTCAATATCAATCTGAGATGATTTTGTTTAAGTTTGATCGTGCTCCTGTATCTCTGTTGGTTTTTGCTCTTCGATACTCTCTATGCTTGATTTCTCACTTTTTGTGATTTGAGTGATTTCTTGCTGAGAAGGGCTAAAATGGGTTGCTCTGTGATGGAAATAGGTCCCAAGATCATTTGATTGATTTTTCCCTATAGTGAATCGAATGAATCAGAGTTTTCACTTCTCAGCCTTCTCTGTTCTTATCTTTCTTTCTAGGGTTTTGATGTAGTTCATGTTTCCCTTCTCATGGCATGAAACTTGGCATGTTAAGTCCTAAGGCTATTAAGTAGCTATCCTCAAAGTTTCATGGGCAAAGAATCTCAGATTGGATGGGAATTTGTTTTTTGGGTCAGCCATCTGTAGTTTTTCAGATTTTGGCTCAAATATGAAAATCTTGAGTTTTTGTTTGTTTCCCCTGTTGTTTAAGGCCTCTGTAATATTTAGAATAGTTCCTTGGTATTTTGGGCTGAAAAGAATGGAAGCTATTCTCTCATTTCGTTGATTTCGGCAAGAATCTGAAATTTCAGAAAAACTGCGCTGCTGTCTGGACAGAGCAACCGGTCTGACCGGACCTCTCAAGGCGGTCTGACCGGGCAAGACAAGGCGGTCTGACCGGCCTTGTATAACCGGTCTGACCGGAGTAGTGAGAGCGGTCAGACCGCCCTGCCCATTGTGGTCTGACCGCCCGGTTGTCCTTGAGTATTGTTTCTCTTGCTTTTTGTTTGCTGCTCTTATTGCTTGGTTATTTCCTATGTTGGTTTAGTTGATTGTTAAGAGGGCGTATTTCATCTACCTCATAGCTTCCCATAGCTATCGAAGGGGATTCTCTCTTGTGGGTATCTTGTGGGGGACTATTTTTAAAGAGTCGACATTCACCCCCCTTGTCGCTGATTTCGATCCAACAATTGGTATCAGAGTCGGTTAGCTCTTTCTCATAGATCTTAACCGGTCTCTAGAGCCATGGCGACAGACAAGTACTCGACCAAGCCCCCGATCTTCGATGGGATCAACTATCCCTTCTGGAAGAGTCGGATGGAGACCTACATCCAGGCTCAGGGCTACGCCATCTGGCGGAAGGTCAAAGTACGATATGTTGTTCTCGCCGATGAGAACATCAATGCTGGGAACATGGCTGATGTTGAGGCGAACGCTAAGGCAAGGAACATCATAATCCAGGGGTTGAGCCGAAGTGAGTTTGATCGCATCTCTCATCTGACGTCGGCTTTCGACATCTGGGTGACCCTCGATGCATACCATGAGGGCACCACCCAGATCAAGACAGTTCGATATGACCAGTTCAAGCGAGATTACAACAAGTTTGAAATGCTCGCTGGTGAGTCCCTTGATGAGTGTTTTGCGCGTTTTCATAAGATTTTGAGCAACCTCCGAGCGGTCGGTCTCACATACCCCGACTCGGACAAGGCTCGTCAGATGCTTGCGGCGCTTGATTTGCGTGTTTGGGAGATGAAGGTGACTACCATCAAGGACACCACCGATCTCTCGACCTTGACTCTTGATGCGTTGTACTCACGCCTCAAGACTCACGAGATTGACATAGTCTCTCGTAGGTCGAAGTCGCAGTCGATGGCCTTAGTCATCGATCCCACTTCTGGACCCTCTTCCGAGTCGCTTTGTGGTTTCTCTCTTGCTGCTCTCTGTGACATAACTGATGATCAGTTAGAGCAGCTCGCAGATGAGCAGTTAGCCCTCTTGGCTAGAAAGTTTTCTCATGCTTACAAGAGAAGGAGGGACAGAAAGAGAGGAGGACCCGTGATCTGCTTTGAGTGTGGTGGCCCCAACCACATTCGGGCAAACTGCCCCAAGCTGGAGAAGGGCAAGGGCGACTACGGCGGTGTGAGCAAGAACGACTATATCGACAAGAACCGCAACAAGAAGCCCTCAGCTCATGCCCAAGGCAAGAAGAAGTTCCGCGACCTTGGCAAAGCCAAGAGGCTCTTCCATCGAGTCCTCACCGCCTTCGACGACCTCGACCTCAGCGAGGTGGAGGGGTGGAGCGACGATGATGGGACGGACGAGCAAGACCCCAAGGGTGGCGACGACTTCTCCGGCATGTGCTTCATGGCCCTTGAGGGCGAGATCAGTGACAGCGAGCTGTACTCCGACTCCGACGAGGTATACCCTTCATACGACCAGCTTAATGATGCTTTTCTTAAGCTAGGGAAATTCTATGCTAGATCTAGAGCTAGGGTTAGCAAGTTGGAGAAGGAGTAGAAAGCTTGTTACGGGAGCTCACTTCACTTAGATCTGCTCCCTCCCGTGACGATTGTGATGTATATACTGCTCTGCTTGGTGACATAGAAAAATTAAGGACCTCTCATGATAGTTTGTCTTCTGAGCTTGACATGCTTAAGGTGGAGAATGTTAGTCTTTTGGCTAAACTAGAGATGAGTAGGATTGTCACTCCTGCATCTACTGTTGTTGAGACTACATCTTGCACCTCATGTGAGGATAAGGACAATGCGTTTAGAGGTCTTTATACCATGTTGCTCGATCTGCCCGAGACTTGTAATCAAAAGTCTCATGTTCATAAGATTAGGGAATCACAACCTATTTGGCATATGGTCTCATCTTCTGTTTTCTCTTTGGTATTACAGTATTCACTATTCAGAGTATTTTCAGTCAATCAGTTTTTCTTCAGTTGGTGTTCATTCCTGTGACTTGATCATCTTTGGTTCATTTAGTTTCAGGCACACAATTTCTTGACTGATTCCTCTGTTGTGGTTCGGCTTTGTCTTTTTGGATTGTCAGCTCTGGACAGTTTTCCTTCGGGAGTATGCTTTTCGTAGTTTCTGTTCGATTTTCAGAGTTAACCTGAAACAGACTCTGTTCCCCGGTCAGACCGGGAATTCCACGGCGGTCAGATCGCTCTTTCCTTGGCGGTCAGACTGGCCTTGCTCCGGCGGTCAGACCGGTAATGCTGTTGCGGTCAGACCGGCCTCAAGACTTGCCTTCAGATTGACTGCTCTCTAAACTGCTTTAAATTTCTTGTCTTGTTTTTCTTTGTGGTTGTGCTCTTCTTCATTTTCCAGTGAGCATTTTATCATCTTGCTTCATAGCTACAATAGCTATCGGAGAAACAAATTATGTGAATGCTTGGGGTGGTTTGAAGGCACCATTAACCCCCCCCCCTCTGTTGCCATTTTGTTCCTACAATAAAGTAAAGCCATGCATCATCGAAAAAGAAATCGACGGATGCTGGAAGACAATGAAGGCAAGAACTAGGTCATGAACCTAAGTTGGCTGCCTGTGGGCGTGTTCTGGGGGTCCTACCTGTGTGAAGTTTTCACTACTGCATTTTGTTGTTTTTGGCCTAATCGGCCCATGTGTAAGTTATTATTGTATTATCTACGCTTCTGCATGATATGTTTTTGGTATACAGTAATATGTCTGTGAGCACTATCTACTGATTTAGTGAATAGTGTGGTGGAATCACAGATGATTTTGGATTGATAAAATCTGGGTTTGACACACATGTAAACTAATCTAATTTTCACCTATAGTAAATTTAATTGTCAGTAACATCCATCTATTTTCCATCGAGAAGCAAGAGGATCCGCTCAGAATCGACGATGCTCGACATCAAATGTAGCAAGACCCGATTGTAGTATCAATCCATTTCGAATTAGTTGCATTGGCACATAGAATGTAGTTAACGCCGATGGTGCTCGGTAATAACATTAGTTGCATTGGCACATAGAATGTAGTTCTATCATTTGCATAACATTTTCTGCATCTAATTAGAAATTGGAAATGTGTGACACCACAATCATTCTTGTTGTAATTCCCAAACATCAGAAGATTATAAACACCAAGAAAATTTATTTCATATGTTCTTGTGCATTGGATAATTTAAGAAATAATGGGCCACACTACAAAACCCAAAATCATTAACATATTTTTCTGTCCAACACTACCATACACATGCTTTCTTATTTAAACTCCTAGACATGAAGTTAAGTTGCAATGCTTATGTACATAAATTAGCACTGACACTATTAGTCCTATATACCACTGTATAATTTGATCCCAATTACATTGAAATCCCAAGCACTACACAAAAACTCAAGATCTTTGTTGATTTTTCAAAATCGATCTTACGTATGATTATTAGATTCGGGGAAACTCTTGAAGACCTGGCTACAATAACATAGAGAGAAGACACACAGATTTTTATATAGGTTCAGGTCTTCTCATGGGAGAATAATAATTCTACTCCTGTGTGGTTATTGCTTAATGAACATATTACAATTGAGAGAGAGAGAGATGGCAAAAATCTTGCTTCTACTCCTATTATCCCTTGGGTCTGTCCAATCTCGGATCCCCTCTTCTCTCTAACGTCATCCTTTATATAGCTTGCGAAACAGTGGCAGTTTGTTCCATGCTAAGAGGCGCCTTAATGTTTCAGATGATAACCGTTTGACGGGAGTTATTGTTAGAGAGATGTGGTACCTCATCGTGCAGCAATTACTATCAAGGAGAAGTTATGCACAGTTATTTTAGAGAATAATCACACATGCTAACTATCCTGTCAGACAAACCCTCAATGTAGCAGGTTGTCGTAGACAAGCCAGTCATAGAGGAGCTTATGAACATAAGCTGGTCATAGAATAACTTACATCATGTCATGCTCATAGAACGACTTACGACCATATCATGCTTGTAGAACAACTTACGATCATACCATGCTCGTAGAACAACTTACAACTATGGGGCGATCATGGAAAGACCGAAGACCAGAATGTGGTCGTAGGAGAGGCTTACGACCATTTGACCAAGCTACTCCTTTACTCATAAGAGGTATACCCAAGAAGTATAATGACGTGATAATATTATTTATAAATAAATAATAATTTGAGGATCGTTATATCCTTGTCATCTAGCCCCTAACATTAAGTGAAAATAACTTACTTGAGGAAGAAAAGTCATAGACGAGTTAAGATCGAAAGTAAAGTCTTTTTGACTTAACTCGATCAAAGATGAACTTAGCTAGAAAGATAATTTTACTTGAGTTGTAAAGGCATACCGGGTTCAAACAGAGGAATATGAAGTAGCTCACACCAATCTATCTATTTGGAGCAGTTCCCGAAGAGGTAATAACCGTTCGATTTTCGAGATTGGTAACCGAATCCTACAGTTATAAAAAGTTTACCTTGGGGTAACTTTTGAGCTTCTTACTTTCCCCTCATGCTCCAATCTTCTTCGTGCTTTCCGCCACAGACCAAGTTCCAAATTCTAACCAACCACTCAGAGAAGATGATGAAGTCTTCTTCCAAATGGCCAGTGTCAGAGATGGATGAGGCCAAGATGAAGGATTTGGTCGTGGATGAGAAGATTCCTTCAAGGAAATTTGTGAAGTGGATTGAAGCCACCTGACAACATTGGCTGTTGGGGGAGATTGGTCAAATTCTGGTTTTCTAGGTGTATTGTGAGTGCGGACTCTGACTCCCTGCTCATCCTTTCCTCATAGCTGTACTAGAATACTTTGGGGTAGAATTGGTGAACTTGGTTCCCAATTTGATCACCATGCTAAGTGCGTTTGTGTACCTATGCGAAGCCTATCTAGAAATTCCTTCAGATTTGGAGCTTTTTTGGTACTACTACGAGATGAGTAGACAGCATGGAATTGCCAAAAGCTACGGTCTAAAGCTCCACAATGGCTAGACAGAGTAATACATCCAAATATTCACTCAATCATCATGGCTATATTGAAAGAGAAGATGGTTCTACTAGGAGACTATCAGGGAAGCTAGCCTTTCCTTTGTGGGGGGAAGGGTGCTAAAAAGATTTATTCCTAGAATTCGGTCCCTAAAGACTTAACCTGGATAGCCCCTACATCCAAGCCATCAAAGAGTTAAGGGAAAACGGGCTTACTAACTGGCACATGGTGAAAGACTTCATCACTTGTTGTATCAGCCCCCTGAAGAAATGAGCACATCCAATGTGGATGTACTCAGGGGCCAAGGATATGACTAGGGACTACGAGAATGGTAAGTAACGATTAAACTTGCTCCCTTAGTTATACTCGGAGTTACAAGTTTTGGTTATTGACCACTTTCATTTGTCTATACAAATCTTGCTTTAGAAGAGATTGATTCTCATGTCAAAGCTATCTGCAAGAAGGCTCCAGTACTCGATGTGGAGACTCCTCGTATCTTGGTAGACGTATCCACCAAGGAAAGGAATGAACGCTTAAAGGTAATCGAAGTTTGACTTCTTCTTTAGGCTTTTGCAGTCGTAAGTAATGAGTACTTAACATTCTCTCATATTGTAGAAAGTAGGCATGGAAAATTATCAAAACGAAGAGGTCGAATTGATGGTTTTCGAAAAAAGGTAAAGGAGATTAAAGCTCCTCCAACCAAGAGGCGTCAACTGGTAAAGGCCATTGACAAGGAGGGTGAGAGCTCAAATGTGGCTCCTCCCTCTCCTCATCCGTCTGCTGCTATCAAGCAGTTCCTCGCAGACATAGCTGCTGCAGAGGAGATAAGAGTGGTCATACTGGAGCAACCGACTCCTAGGATAGAGCAACTAACTTTTAGGATTAAGGTACCTTACCATTATGATGATAAAACTTTCTCAATTGGAGCTTCTCAAGGCTTTATTAAGCAACTCAAAAAGGAAAACCGGAAGTGTTTTGTATCTTTTATGAAGGAGACTACTATAGCAACAGAGCCTATGACTGAGAAGGAGACTGCTCTTCTGGTGGTCAAAACATGCCTTGACCATTAGAAAGAGCAAGAGGAACAAAGAGCAATTGTGCCTACTCAAGGTTTGCATCCAAACATGGTCGTAAGCGACCTTGTGCCACAACAACCAGTTGTGGTCGAAAATGACCCCGCTCCTCCATGACCAGATGTGGTCGTGGGAGAAAAGTCAAAGAAACCTCCTTTACGGAAGGTTCCCTCTAAGTTTAAAATAAAGCTAAGAGTTCAAGGTATGTAAATAAGGGCATAACAAATTCATTTTACCTTCTTGCCTTCTTAAATGCTACTTCACTTCTCTTCTTGTGTTTTTAGCTTGGCTCTTCCATCGTTAGGGGATGCTTCAATTGAGAAGCCCCCCGCAAGTCTACCCACAGTCGAAGAGACGGTAGAGAAGATGGTCGTAGAACCGACGATAATGGCAATGGTAGAGATTGCTTCTGGGGCAGAAGCAGCTACGACCATCAAGGTGGCCAAAATTGAAGAGAAGGCTAGGGAAGATGTACCTGGCCAAGAAGTGGGATTCCCTTCTAACTGCTATGCCAAGGATGAGATCATCAAGGATATTCCTTCCCCTATCCAAGGAGGTACTGTTGAACAAGAAGAGGAACAACCCAACTTCTTCTCTAAATACTTCAATCATGTTTTTGTAGTAGAATCTTCCTCTCGACGATCTCATGACCAAGGTCCTCACCCCAAACATATCCCTAACAAGGGATATATTTTTGATGATGAGTGTCTCAAGAAGGTGCAGTGGAACAAGGTCGACGACCTCAATCGGCTAGAGGACTCCCCATGAGTACTTACCAAATTCACTCATACGAGCATGAACGTAAGCATCTAATGCTTAGTTATTCATAATTGGATTTTTCTGATTCTCATTGTCCTCCTTTATCCATAGAGCATTGGAAAACATGTCTACTGTGGCTGAATACCACAGACAACTCATGCTCTTAAGGCAAGAGAACGTCGAACTGCGTGAAGAGACGAAGAAATGGTAAGCCTCTAGCAAGTGTAGTCTTCTTGTCTTTTGACCACAAGTCTAGTTCTTTCATGTTTATCTTTAACGCTTACAGGTCTAAGAGCAATGAAAGATTCTTGCAAGCTGCACTCAACAACGAGAAAGTCGAGACGCAGAGACTCAAGAAGGAGAATATCGACTTATCAATTAAGCTCTTAAAGACCAATTCTGCAACTAAAAAGTTGCAAGATATGATAAATAGTAAGTTCTAAGCTTACGAGTGCTTATTCTAATACCTTTTTTTTGTCTTTCTCTAACTCTTTTCTTTTTATAGATAAAGAGGTCAAAATAGGTAAGCTTCGCACTGAGGTTGATGAGAAAACCAAAGTGATCAGAGAGCTTACCCGTATCGACAAAGAGAGAAACCTGAGAATAAGGTCGTTGGAAGACCAACACAAGGATGAAGTCGAGAAGCTTGAGTCTCAACTAGCAGGTAAGGAAATCTTTACCTTTCGACTAGCTCTAATGAGTAGCCTTTTTTGTGAAACATGCTTTCTGACTAAGTTACACTCTGCTTTTATAGAGGTCGTAGTCAAAATAAAGTGACTTGTAGAGGCTTCGACTTGTAGCCAGGGAGAAATGTAGTTGGTGAATACAATTATTTAAAACAACGTTCTTCTCGTAAACAATCTACTCGAAGGGCTTGGTCTGAGAAGGTCAATCCATCTGAAAACACCATGTTCGTTTATGGGAGTACGATTAGACAACATGTCAAAACTCTGGAGAAGCTTATTAATACTCTGAGGACCAATCAGGCTAACTCGCTATGAGAGGAGGTTAAAGGTGCGGTAAGTTATGTCTTGTTAAAACTCAAGGCATACGACCAAAACCTCAATCTTTAACCGATCGACCAGGACTCTGACTACTCTAAAGGAGAAGTAGCCCGTCTGATCGAAGAGATGGAGCCAGCTAGTCAGAAGGTCATAGATGAAATGCAAATAGGATCTCCTTTATCATAGTAGTTTGTAAAAAGCAAGTATTTTGTTAATGGAATATAATTTCCCTTTCCTTCAAATTATCTCGTTGAGTGATTAGTACTCATAAGACAAAAAAAGAATTAAATAGAATGAAATTACAACTAAGAATTGAAGTTATATTGATAACTCTATCCTTTCTTAATATTATACATGCTTATTTGCTATCTTATAAAATCATATCTAACTTATAGTTTGAACTTCGGCTTGTACCATAACAAGTGGGTTTAGCTACTGTACCATAGTGAAAAGAAAAACTTCCTAACCAAGGTTTAAAAAACTAGTGGGAGCCAACTAGTTCCAGCAAAATCGGCCATAGTAGTGATTTGCATAATTTTTAAATCATGATGAATGGTGGATAGTGTAAGATTGAATAGAGGTTGAATTGTATTGAGGCCTAAAGGGACAATATATAGTGAATATATGGAAACCCTAGGATAATAGGAAATGACTCTTATACCCTTAACACCCTCTCAAATGCAAGACATATGCAATAGCATTGCATTGTAAGGGTTTACACAAAAATAGAAAAAAAATCTAAAGCACATGACACCAAACCCTAGAAACTAGGAAAAGACCTAAATACCCTTAACACCCCCTCAAATGTAAGACGTATGAAATAGCATTACATTTAAAAAGGGTTGACACTAAAATAGGGAAAATCCAAAGTCCATGTCTTGAAGATGTTGTCGTAGCGTGCGGCTCATAAAAAATTGTGTCGAGTACCAACCATCCAGAATCATGCAACAGCCTAGAAAGCACAAAGTGCAGGGACTGGGCAAGTAAAGGTAAGTGGGAGCAAAGTCGACCATGGTAACACGATGAAGAGGATATGGAAGGTGACACAAGTAGAGAGAGAGTTGTCAAATCAAGTCGAAAAAGGAGATAGAAGCATAGTGGCACAGATCAAAGCCCGAGACGACGACGGCGCAGTGCATAAGAAGCTCAATGAAGGCGTAGTGTAGAAGAAGTGCGACAGCCTTAGAAGCTCGGGGCGGCAGCTCAAAGAGAAGCGGCGGCATCATAAAGACTTCTACGATCTGCAGTGGCTCAAAGAGAAGAGTGGCGGCTGCGGTTATGCGAAAGGAAGGAGAGGACCACACCCATCCGAGAGGATGAACCGTGGCTAGCAAAGCAGTCGGCTGACTGACAAGAAAATTGTGGACTCGCATGGTTTTGATGAACTGATAGAGACATAGCAACAGACTTGGATAGACGAAATGAAAAACTCAAACGAAAATGACTCAAAGGCAAGGCAGCGGATTCTAGCATCCTTAGCTCTGACATGTCACTGTGTGCTCTCGGCTACCCTCACTTTCCTGTTCCCTCTAGCCAACACAAATACCTAGTCCCCATCCCCATCACTGCCACCTCCTCCCCTCATTTCTCTGCCACCTCCACCCCACCCGACTCCAGTGCCTCGAGTGGCGGTTTGGGTGCAGTGTAGCGGTCGGGAGACTGAGGCGGTATGGCATGGCGTGGGTGGCGTCGGGGATGGCCAGATCCTGGGCGGCAGTGGCCGGTTGCGAGGCAGGGACCGGCAGGTGGAGGTAGAGGGCAGTCGCAAGCTTTGGCAGCCTGAGCAGCAGCAGGAGGTATGGCTGATCGAGTTCGAAGGCCTGGGTCGGCGGCGGCGTCTAAAGGTGGCGGCGCGGGCGCGAAGGAGGAGACGTCAGGGTGCCTGAATGGGTGCTAGCAGAGCCAACCGACCTCATGCTCGCCGAATCCGGCTCGGAGGAGGCCAAATCCGGGTGGGACGAGGCCGGATCCGAGCTGGGGCAGCGTGATGATGGTGAAGATGGTTGGATCTGGCGACGGGGAGTCTGTATCTGAGCAGGGTGGTGGTCGGCATGGCCGGTGGAGCGGAGGCAGGTGAGGATCTGGCTTGGGGTTCCCGGATCCAGCGGCGGAGAGGCCGGATCTGTGGCGGGGGCATGCGTGGCGGCCAGAGTGGTGGATGGCGGCGACTGGATCTAAGGTGGCGTTGGCCTGGCATAGGCGCAACATGGGCACGACATCGGCCTGATGGAGGAGCCGCCGGATCCAGCAACAGTGGAGTCGGGAGGGAGCCAGATTCGGCCGGATCTAGCTAGAGGAGATAGCCAAAGACACATGTGTGGGTGCGCCGGCGAGAAGAGAAGGAGGTGTCCACCCCCGGGAGTGGAGTACACTCCTCCCGGGGGTGATGGCAGCGATGACCGACAGCGGTTGGTTAAGGAGCTAGATTGAGAACCTAGGTTCTGATACCATGTAAGATTAAATAGAGGTTGAATTGTATTGAGGCCCAAAGGGACAATATATAGTGAATACATGGAAACCCTAGGACAACAGGAGTGACTCTAATACCCTTAATAGATAGATGTTACTTATTTCTTTATTTGTTTTGAGATCAATACTACTCTTGTTAGAGAGAAAAGTATAGAAGCACTGCTCAACCTACAAATATGGATACTTGGAATAAATTCATGACCTCACAAAGTTTCTACGGAGTTGTTCTCATATGTGCTTAATGGTGGCATCAGAATTTGATTCCTAACGGGTGGAGCAACTCTGCTGCCTACTAAGAGATGGTCCTGTGGCCATAGGTGGTTTTTGATAAGCGTAAGTCACATTTTTTAGCTTTTGGATAAACATCCAAATAAATGGCACTCCAGTCTTCGTACAAATCCAATGGTAAAAAAAACCGATTTAGATTTATGAAAAAACAGGTAACTTACAAATAGCAAACGGTTAATCTAGTTTATGGCCTGGCCTGCTCATATTTCTGACGACTCTGTTTCTATGAACCCTAATCCTTAATTGCATCCATGTGAGGTCTGCAGTGTTTACATTTTATCCTTAAAGAGATACGCGGGTTCGCGTAGTCTATAAAAAGGAAGGCATGCAGTTGCATCAGAGCGCTATGCACGGCACAGAAGATATCTGATGCTGCAATAATAGAGAACATGGCGCGGCTCTCAAAGCTACAAGCGCTATCCCTAGTCGTGCTCTTTCTTCTCCACTTTTCGCTGCAATTGCAATCGTCGCACGGGCTCGATCAGAGCGAACCGAGACAAGTGAGCCTCCATTTCCATCTTCATCAATTTTGCTAAGATAAGTTTAGGGCAACATTTATATATATATACTAATCGTGTGCATTGTTGATAATTTATTTTTTCAGATATACATCGTCTACCTCGGGGAGAGACAACATGAAGATGCTGATCTCGTCACCGCTTCACACCACGACATGCTAGCTTCCATTCTTGGAAGGTCTGTTCTACTACCGCATTAGATTATGGGTACTTGAATCATATATATGACATTGTAGCTCTTGGCGTAAGAATTAAGATGACCAAGTATGATCCTACTTAACTCTGTTTCGTAAATCACAATACAGGGCCCCGCCCCGTTCCACTTTTCTCATAGATTAAGGAACTAGCTCTGTTTCGAGAAAAATCAAATCGAATTCTAGGAAATTCAAGTAAGGATTAGGGGGCTCGGCGTGACCGCGTGAGCTCCTCCTCTGGCGGCACGGCCTTGTGCAGGTTGTACTCGTCTGTCATGATCTCGGCCAGCTTGGGGAGGAGGGCCTGCATCGCCCCCGTGGTGGCGCTCACCACCATCTCCATCTCAAAGAAATATTGCTTAATTTGCTACTCTCGATCGCCGATTTTCTGTTTGGTACTGTGGCTCAAGTATGGCAAGTTCGATATTTGTTGTTACTGCGAGGTTGAAACCATGCCTGTGCGCATCTTGGAAGAGAAGATATGTCCATTGTCCAATCAACCAGTCCCCATCGGCAATGCTGAATAATTCAATACCGCGACAATCTTCCCATTCAAGCTTGTTTCCATCGTGATCATGTCCATGTTGGATCCGAACCCTAGAACTCCATCAGATCCAACTAGGCTCACTTCTTAATCCCCAGATTTTAAATGAACTGCGTACCTGAGTCCACAGACTGCCGGCAAGCAAGCCCTTCAAGTAAAAAGCTTATAAGCAGTATTGAGCCTTCTCCCTAAAAAAACTAATCCAATGAGTAGAGACTCTCATACTTATACGCTATATTTTCTTCTTTCCCACAATCTATGTGGGATTATTCCTAACAATCTTCCCCTCACACATGGATTGTGCCTACCGCACTTCTGGGAGATGTTTTCCGACCATGTTCAAATCCCCTTTGCTGTGGTCGAACGCCTTCCGACCATGTTTACCGTGGTCGTAAGTCGATTTCGACCACGTCTGTGAAATCACACAATGAAGTCGATATTCAAGATTTTTCTTCTCTGCTTTTTCATCTCTTTTCTCACATTAAAACTAATTACACGACTCCTCTTTTAATCATGTCCAACGAAGAATCCGACAGCGAACCGAAAATTCAGGGTCTCGCTGGTGGTAGTAATGCAGGAAGAGAGAGAACTGAGTAAGCTTGGAAAGCTACTTGAGTGGACTGCATGCATCCGTAGCCCAGATCTGATGTTGGACACCGTCTGCGTCAAATTAGGCTAATTTACTTTTGCGCGGCGGAATTGGGGATTCGTCGCCTGCAACTGATGGCGTCGTGTCGCGTCGCCCTCGAAGGGTTGGTGATGTCCCCCCGCTTCTTCGCCTGCACTTCCTCCTCTCCGTGACTCCACGACGCCATCGACGCGGCGATGCAGCCAAGGCGGAGGCAGCAGGCAGCGAGCAACGGAGTCTGGCGCCGGCGAGATGGTGGGTGGACGGAGATGGCGGGGAAGTAGTGGGAGGATGCGGAGTGGTCATCTGTGGAGCGGCGAGCCCTCCGTCGCGGGCACCGAGCTCCGCCGCCGCCGTGAGCACCGGCCGCCGTCGCGGGCAGGCAGGCAGGGAAACGACTCGTTGCGGAAGTGTTACCAGCCGTTAAGATTGAAGTGTGACTGTGACTTCATTTTCTCAAAGCACATTACAGGCTTCCGTTTTCTCGACCTCAAAATGCACTTTACAAATATGTTCTGCGATTCCAGCACATTTCCTGTGTTCTGCGATTCGATAGAACTGCATTTGCATCCATCACTGCTGCCTGTTACAAATCCATCCTCCTCTTCACCTGAACTACTCTGAATTATCCTCAAAACACACTGGATTTCCATGACCTTTGGTACCTTTCTAGCCTGCTTTGTACAACCAAGAGTAATGCACAGACAAGTTCACAAGCTGATTAATTTGCTGCAATTTTACGGTTTTGAAGCAAGGAGAAGGCGCTCCAGTCGATTGTCTACAGCTACAAATACGGTTTCTCTGGCTTTTCTGCAAGGCTCACAGGATCGCAAGCGAGAAAGATACAAGGTAACTGATTCTCTTTTACTCTTTTTCTTTTTCAAAAAAAAGTATAGGAGCACTAATCTAATTATAGCTAGCTGCTTGCTTAATTATTTTGACGATGATACTAATCATTGAGAGAATAATTGATTGTTGTTTTCGTTACATATACAGCATTGCCTGGTGTGCTGAGCGTGAGAAAGAACCAAATCCGGCGCACGCATACAACTCGAAGCTGGGATTTCCTTGGGATGGACTACAACCAGCCAAACGGGCTACTTGCAAAAGCAAAATATGGAGATGGCATCATTATCGGTGTCCTTGACACAGGTTGCTTCATGCATAAATAAATTCTACAACATCCGTTCCGTTCCAAAGACAATGTCGTTTTACAACAGATACAGTCAAACAATGAAAACTTTAACCAGATACCACCATTCCATTGGAGTATTTCAGGTATTTGGCCTGAGTCGCAGAGCTTCGCTGATGATGGCGGCTATGGACCCCCTCCTTCGAAATGGAAGGGAACCTGCCAGGCCGGCGCCTCATTCGGCCCCCACAATTGCAACCGTAAGCTCATCGGCGCGCGGTGGTACGCCAAGGACGTCAAGAAAAGCTTGTTCGAAGGTGAGTTCATGTCTGCCAGGGACGCCAACGGCCATGGCACCCACACGGCCTCGACGGCCGGCGGCAACATCGTCCACAACGTCAGTTTTCGCGGGCTGGCGGCTGGGACGGCACACGGCGGAGCGCCTCGCGCCCGGATAGCTGTTTACAAGGTTTGTTGGGGTGCAGGTTACTGCTCCGCTGCGGGCATGTTGAAAGCCATGGATGACGCCATCCACGACGGCGTTGACGTTCTGTCGCTGTCCATTGGCAAATCGGCAGAGTATCCAGGCACACTGCACGCCGTCGCGAATGGCATCACGGTCGTGTATGCGGCTGGAAACGATGGACCTACCACCCAAACGGTTGAGAACTCATCGCCATGGCTACTCACGGTTGCAGCAACCACGGTTGATCGACAGTTCCCCACGGCTATCACTCTCGGGAACAACCAGAAGCTTGTGGTACGTACATCTATCTTAATTGGTGTGCATTTCTTTTGTATATATGAACGATTGATGGATGCATGCTTATTATTACAGGGGCAATCCTTGTTCGCGGGCATGGAAGGCCGGGCGAATGACGACGACGAGTTCCATGATCTTGTGGCCTTAGGGCTCTTTGACGGCTTTCCGTGCGACGCATCCTTCGTCAACAGCACCGGCACGGCCATAGAGGGGTTGATCTTCTTCTGCGGCACGCCCAACCCGCCTGCCGAACCCCGCGACTATGACGAGATCGCATCAGTTCTGGCCAAAAAAGGAGGCAAAGGAATCATATTCTCACAGCGTGACCCAGACCTCATCGCTCTCTCGAAAACTACTGCGTGCAACTCGCTTCCATGTGTTGCCGTCGACTTCGAGATCTCCAACCAGATTTTGCAGTACTACACACAGTAAGTTTATGTACATAGATATCACTCCTTAACTTCGCTTCTTCTTTCGTTTCAGTTGATACCCATTTTCCTCTTGCCGTGCAAATAATAACAGGTACCCTGATAGCCCAAAAGTAAAGATATCTTTTGCTCGAACAACGATTGGAACTGGAGTTCCTGCACCAAAGATAGCAACCTTCTCTTCTAGGGGGCCTAGCCCTATCTATCCTGGGGTTCTCAAGGTAATTAATTAAGTACGTAATTATTAATCCTAATCATTTTTTACTTGTTCTTATGGCATTGGCCAGCATTCCAATATTTATTCAGGGCACTAACATATATAGCTGTTGTACTTCGAAATTAACAGCCTGATATTGCTGCACCTGGGGTTTCAATTTTAGCTGCTGCAGCGCAGATTCCTCCTTACAAAAGTCTAGGTGCTTTCTACCGTTTTGAGTCTGGAACATCCATGTCTTGCCCTCATGTATCCGGAATCGTCGCCGTGCTCAAATCGCTACATCCTGACTGGTCACCTGCTGCACTGAAATCGGCACTCATGACAACAGGTAATTAACAATTAATCTGGCCTAGTTTAGAAGGTGGGGGGTTCTGCGTGAATTTTTTGTTTCCTGCAAAATTAAGTTTCAAATGGGCCCTTAACCTCGCTTGTTGTACACATTATTGAGATTGTTGCACCAATTAAAGAACAAGTCAATGGATGATTAATATCTCAAAACATTCTTTCTCGCAGCTCTTACCACTGACAACAATGGGATCCCAATACAAGCAGATGGAAATCGAGCAAAGCTTGCCGATCCTTTTGACTACGGAGCAGGGTTTGTGAATCCAATCAAGGCAGCTGATCCAGGCCTCATATACGACATCAGTGCATCGGATTACCTCAACTTCTTCAACTGCATGGGAGGATTAGGTTCAAACGGCAGCTGCACAACTCCTAAATCATCTTTACCAGACCTGAACCTCCCATCGATCGCGGTTCCTAATCTGAAGATGTCTGAGACCGTAGTGCGCACCGTCACCAACGTCGGCCAGCCGAATGCGGTGTACAAGGCCTTCTTCCAGCCTCCCGCCGGCGTCGAGATGTCCGTCGAGCCGCCGGTGTTGGTGTTCTGCAAGGAGAGCAGGGTGCAGAGCTTCAAGGTGACCTTCACGGCGACTCGAAAGATTCAAGGCGACTACACGTTTGGAAGCTTGGCGTGGCACGATGGAGGTGATCATTGGGTTAGGATCCCAATTGCAGTTCGCATCATAATTGAAGAGTTCTATTCCAACGTCTCCTAAGTTATATATACTGGATCGACACCGGCTAAAATAAAAGCCGAATTTATATGAAACGAAGCATGCATGTGTCATTCCAACTCCAAGTAGTGCATACGTTAAACCCCACAATGCAATGCAGTGTTGAATGTATGTGTGTACCTTACGTTCGTTTGAATAATGGAGTTAGAACAATATGCCGAAAGCTACATTGAAAACTTGACTTTCATATGTATGGAAATAAAGAAAATGTTACGTCGATCGATTTTTGTCATCTTTCTCTTGAAACTTATGTTGATAAGGCATATTTTGGGTGTTCTTTTCCTATCAGGGGAATGAAAAAACCTGCAAAATCTATTTGGTGGTAGCATGCACCTTAACAGTTGTAATTAGTTAGTATGGCACCTGCTAATGGTGAAATTATGTAGTAGCTAGGATAGGATTGAGGATAGTGCTAACAGACTTTTCAGTGCTAACATGCTAAAACTTCTCCAGAGCTATCCGATCTGCTCCGTACGGCTCGGATCTAGGAAGGTGGGATGCCCCAACTCACTTTTACAATCTTTCACAAAACCCCCTACCGTTCCAATATTGTCCCCGCCGTCTGAACTTCCTCCGCCTCCCGTCCACCCGCGCGCCGATCAGCGCTGTCCCCGCGCCTCCCATCCGTCAAAGCCGGTGAACTCCAAAAGCCCACGCTGCTAGCACAAAAATACATAGTAACAGCGTCTAGCTAACGAACAAGGGACCAAACGAGCCCCAAAAGGGAGGCGATATGCCTTTCCATCACTAGCTAAAGAAGTAAAGATCGAGAGGGAAATAAAAGTGTACACAGAACCAGCAAGAAAGTACTAGTAGCTGTCCCCAAATCTAATGGTGTGCCCAAGGAGAGCTTGAGAACAACTACACACTGCACTATGAATTGTGGATGACAAATTGCGTTATCAAGGGTGTGTTTGGTTCGTGGATGGAGGTTGTATCGTATATGCTGACTGAGTGGATGCAGGCTAAGTGAAATCGTATTTCAGAAAAAGAAGATGTTTGGTGAGATTGCATGAGCGGATGCAAAAAAACTGAGATGCTGTTTGGTTGCCTGTATGAGCGGATGCAGTCTACCAAACCTGAGAGGCTGACACGTGGGACCGCATAAGATACACTGCATCAACCCATCCAGGATGGCCAGTGAAGCTCATTTTGAGCGTATCCACCCATCCAGGATGAGGGCGTATTTTTGCATCCGCTCATGCAGACTGCATCCACTCATACAGGCAACCAAACATGCTCTTTTTCAGATTATACGGATCCACCCAGCCAGGACGAAGGAGATTCAGGCAACCAAACACACCCCAAGTGAATCTGGATGGAGATCCTCATGTCCAATACAGGGAGCATAGATTGCAGAGTAAGCCAACATGTGAGTAGGATGGACAGGAACAGAGCCCCGCGCCGATCCATTCGAGATTTTCTGCTTGACGCTAACGATCACCCGGCTCTACATATTGGAAGCAGCCTGTACCACCTGCGGCGCAACTTGGAGGCAGCCGCGCTCGAATCCGTCACCTGAGATCGGAGCGCGCTTGATGCCGGTGCATCAGGCAGAGCAGGCAACGTCGCGCCGTCTGGCCCGCGCCTGGCTGCGAGGAATGGGATGACGAGGAGACAGCCGGCGAGGAGGAAGGCGCCGGTGAGTGACACCAGCATCTTGGGGGTGCGCTCCCTGGCCGTCGCGACAGGGGAAGCGGCGCCTCCGGCGCTGGCTACAGCTCGCTCTGCGCCTTGCGGATGAAGCGGGGCAGAGGAATGGTGCCAAGGACGGGAGCGGCCGTGGCGCCGACGGTGGCGGCGACGGCCACGAGGGGCCTCCTCCCGGCGAAGGTGAGCAGTAGGCGGAGCTCCGCGGGGCTGCCAAGCTCGACGAACAGTGCGACAAGGAAGCACGCGGTGACGAGGAAGGCGACGGCCATGGACACCATCAGGGTCATCTTGGCGAAGCGGTTCGTGGCTGCTGCACGTGGGGCGGCGGCCGTATTGCGCGCCTTGCGGAAGAACCGGGCTAGGAGCATGGTGCCGAGGACGGGGGCGGTGACGGCGCCAATGACGAGGACGCAGATAGCGATGTCGACGATGGGGCTCTGCCCGGCAACGGCGAGCAAGAGGCGGAGCGCTTCGGGCCCGCCCAGCGTCCCAACCCGATTAAACCGATTTGGAGTTCACCGGCTTTGACGGACGGGAGGCGCGGGGACGGCGCTGATCAGCGCGCGGGCGGACGGGAGGCGGAGGGAGTTCAGACGGCGGGGACAATATTGGGACCGGTAGGGGGGTTTTGTGAAAGATTGCATAAGTGAGTTGGAGCATCTCACCTTCCTAGATTCGAGCCGTACGGAGCAGATCAGATGGCTCTGGAGAAGTTTTAGCATGTTAGCACTGAAAAGCCTGTTAGTAACAGGTGCGCCATGGTGCCCAAGCTCCATAATTAAAACTTTCCATCCATGATTGATTCTTTTCCAAATTGATACCTTTTCGAATTAATGAATCTTAATAGGTTACCTAATATATTGCACCTGCACGCATCTAAAAGCAATCTAACGACAGAGAGGCTTGGTACCTGGACACCTTGGTGCCCCATTTTAGTATCCTATATATATATATATATATATATATATATATATATGTATGTAATGTATGTATGTATGTATATGTATATATATGTATGTATGTGTATATATATATATATATATATATATATATATATATATATATATATATATATATATATATATATATATATATATATATATATATATATATATATATATATATATATATATATATATGACAATGAAATGAGGCACCATGGTGCCCGGGCACCAAGCCTCTCTGCCTTTGGATTGCTTTTAGATGCGTGCTAGTATATAGAAAGGAAGTCATTAACATGTATGGAAAGTCTTAATTATGGATGGAAAATCTCACTCATAGATGGTGGAAAGTCTCACTCATGTAGCATGGGCACCATAGTGCCCCTGTTATTTATACTATATATATATGTATATATATATATACGTATATATATATATGTATATGTATGTATATGTATGTATGTGTGTGTATGTATATGTATATCGTTGCCAAAAGTCATCCGGCAATACAATACATGGTAGGTACATATTGGGTATGGTAACAAACCATAATATACAGGAAACTATCTCTAGGGATAATTGGTTTACATGTATAGAGATAAGCTTCTATCTATACATATTTGTAACTACTGTAACAGCCTCCCTTAATCTCAAATTGGTGAATCATGATTGAGATTGTGTCGTAATTTGATAAAATGCCGAGTAGGGAGCTGTTTGGTAAATGTCTACTATTTAATCCTTTGAAGATATGAATCGGATGTCCAGTAGTTTGCATGCCACGTTTTCTCTAACGAAATGAAAATTAATTTCTATATGTTTTGTTCTTGCATGAAACACGGGATTTAGAAATAGATACGTGGCTCCAAATTGTCACACCACAAAGATGGTGATCTAGATAGAAATATCCCAAGTTCTGTGAGTAATGACTATATCCATAATACTTCTACCGTAGTATTAGAAAGTGACTTATACTCTGATTCTATACTTGAACGCGATACAGTAGCTTGCTTCCTGGAAGTCCATGACACTAGATTTCCTCCAAAGAAGACAGCAAAAACACAAGTTGAGTGTTTGTCATCAAAGCATCTAGCCCAATCTGCATTTGAAAAAGAGCTAACTAAAGTAGATGAAGACCACCAAATAGCAAGTCCTTTATTTGGAGTACTCTTCAAGTAACTTAGTATGAATTTAATGTCTCTCCAATGTCGATCATTTGGTGCACGAAGATATTGACAAACTTTATTGACAGCAAATGAAATATATGATCATATCATCGTCAAATATAGGAGAAATCTTCAAATCTCCAGAAAAATGTCCGTTCTAATTTTTTTGGGTCCAATATGTTTTTCTTGGCATTTCTCTCTTTATCAAATAAATAAACAAATAAATAAATAATGAAAAAGGAATCCCAAAGGGTCACCCATCCTAGAATTGCCATAGCCAAGCATGCTTAACGTCAATGTTCCAACAGCACCCGCCACCACACTTCTTTCTTCCTCTCTCATTTAGCTTTCTTCCTTCATTTTATCCTTGAGGCCATTGTTACTATTCATGTTCTTCTACCTTGCATCAGATCAATAAGCCCCAATCTCCAATCAACCAAAGGCCTTTATTCCCCTCAGCATCTTCATTTGGAAATTGCCCAATTTGTGCTGGCAATCAATTCATCATCTTTCCTTTCCTTTCACGCGTCCTTGAATACCAAAATGATTGCACGGTGCCATAAATTCCGTCGGTTTCCTTTTTTTTTGTCGAAACTATAAATTGGAGTACCGTGACCTTGTCGCCTTCCTTTCATCTAGCCAAAACCTTCCCTCCTCCAGAGAAGTCCCCAAGGCAACGCCGAGGCTGCTGACAACACCATCGGCGTCACTGCAGTCTTCCAACGTCGCTGACCGCTTCACCGTCCAAGACTATCGTTGAAGTCATTCCTTCACCGAAGAACTCTTCCGCTGCTGTCTTTCACTATCACCAACCACTCTCTAGCTATCTGTAGTAAACCCCCTTGCCTGTCGAAAGTGACCTCCCACGTTCGACCACGAGCGACGGTCATAAAGCAAGTTGCTGATCGGACTGGTCCGACCATTCTCCACTTCTCTAAGCCCCGACTACCCTAAGACCACGGCAACCCATTGATCTCAACCGCTTCGACCACTCCCGAACGTTCTTGAGTTCCGACCATTCTTTAAACTTCCGAGAACTGTAGCTTCGACTATTGTTGTTTCCGACCCCTTTTGTTTTCGACCACCATAGAGTTCCGACCACTCTGTAGTCTTCGACCACTTTGGCCTGTTATGACCAATCTTGGCCGGTTAAATATTTTTAATTTGCACAAACCTTTTAACTTAATCTCATAATTAAATTATTATTCCTAATATTAATGACAAATCATATTTTATGCGATTGCTAATTTGAGTATTTTCTTAAACATGAAATTCAAAATTTAATCATATAAAAAAAGGATATAGAGGAAGGGCCAAGCAAAAGCGGAAACAGAGGAGGGCAAGACCCATTCGGCCGAATAGGGGAGGGAGGGGCGCACGGTGGTGGCGGGCGAAGGGCGGCCGGAGAAGGGGAGGGGGTGGCAAAATGGGATGCCCGATTGGTAAGGGGGCTACAGGAGGTGGCGTTGTGGCCAGACTGGTGCCATGGCGGGCGGGAGGCGGCTCTCGGCTGCCTGGGCGAGGGCTGAACGTGGAGACAGCGCCGGAGGGAAAAGGGAAGAAAGCGGAGGAGAGCATGAGCACAAGGGAGGTCTAGTGAAGCTTACCGGGCAGGCCACGAAGGCGGAGGACGGCCGAATCGAGCCGGCGGCTGGAGCCATGGGGGGCGCGCGGAGGTTCGCGTGGAAGGGGGAGCTCGTGCAAAGAGAGGACCAGGCGGCGGTTGGGGAAGCTTGGGGATGCCGAGGTGATACTCTCGCCGCGAGGAATTGGAGGGAGAAGCTCCGAAGAGGAGGGGGTGACGACGGAGGCGGCTTTGGCAGAAAATGGGGGAGATGACGACGCCGGTGGGCTCCGGCGAGGTAACCACCAAATTGATTGGGGAAACTTGCACTCAGGAGGGCGGAACACACCGTGACACGGTGGGTTTGAGGAGGAGATAGCTGGAGTGGTGGGAACGTGAGGGCGGTAGTGGCCGGCGCTTGGGGCACGATGGCGTGCGGCTCTGGGCTTGGCAACAGCAGTGGCACGGTGTGGGGGAGGAGAAGAGGAGGGAAGGGGAAGGCTAGAGGAGCGCGCGCGGCGGGTAAGTGTGGAGGAGTAGTGCCGGGCGACGGCATCGTACGCGCGCGTGGGCGGGTCAGCGTGCGGCGCGGGCACGCCGGCGGGGTGCGCAGCGTGCGGCGACTGCAGGCCAGGCAGAAATGGCGCGGAAGGCGCAGGGGCGCCAAGAGGCTGCCAGGCGACACGGCATGCGTGCGGGAGCGCCGGGCCCGGGTGGCTGTCGGCTCGGGCGGGCGCGGAGGGTGCGTAGGCGGAGGGCGCTGGGTTGGCTGGCTCGGCTTGAGGCCGGAGGCTGTGGCGGACGCAGGAATTTTAGAATGGGTGTTCGAAGTTATACAAAATTTTTTCAGTACAAAACATAAAGATCTACAATAGTAAAAGTTAACATACAATTGTTCGTAGTAGGGATAATATATCAAATAATATAAAAAATTACAAAACAATTGCAAAAGTTCACAAATTAACTCGGCGATACTTCATGCATTTTGTTGTTTTGAGTTTGAAGCAAAAGATTCCTCAATTGATGCTTTAGATTTAGGCCCTGATCAACTCGGCTTCGGCTTCTGGCTTATTTTTCACTATTCATAAGTTTCGTCTTTTTCTGAACTTTTGGCTTTTTGTTGAGCTTTTTTGCCGGTTCTTTTTTTCCCGTATTTGTTTGTATTATACGTAATGGGCTAACACATTTTTTATATTTTTAAATTTTTTAAATTTAATTATGCTAAATAAGTCTCTGTCAGCTACAGTGTTTTCAGCCATAAGCCATGAGCTTTTCAGCCGAACCGATCACCACCTTAATGAATAAATTGTATTTCTCTTGAGCTTCATTGTGGGCACTAGTAATTGCTCCAATATATTTGTCAAACCTATTTTTATGGTTCCAATTTCTAAATCCCCCATTCACAAAACTATCTCCACCAGTACAATTAGTTTTATCTTTGAACAGATAACAAACGAAGCAGAAAGCAACATCTCGTTCCACACTACACTCAAGCCAATTATATTGGTCAAACCAACTAGCTAAGAATGCATACCTCCAATATTTCTTTTTGGAAAATCATGTGGCCACATGTGGAGTGGAGACGCCGGAGGGCGGAGGCGCGATCGCGCGGTCCGGTCGGCCAGTCGTGCGGCGCAGGGCCGGCGGAGCGGATGGCTGAAGGCACCATCGCTGGCCGTGCGGCGTGGAGAGCCGAAGCCCAGATGGCGATCACACAGCGCCGGCGTGGAGCGGAGGGCCGACGCGGCGCCGGAGGCCGGAGGCGCGGACCACGCGGTCGACACGGGGTCGCGGGCAGCTCGGCTAGGGTTAGGGATTGGGCAGGATGGGGATCGGATGGACCGGGCCATCAGGGAGACGGGGACGCCATTTCTATCGTGTGAATTAATGGGCTGGGCTGCAGGCCGCGGTGCGTTTCTGGTCGGGCCGGCTGGTCAAATAATGATGGACTGGAGGCTAGAAATAGTATTTTGGCCCAATTAAATATATGTATATGTATTATACCTTATATATACTAGGTTTTTTGTCAAAACATTTGGGTGTTCGGCTGAACACCCATGCCCTCCATTAGATACGCCCCTGGCCGGAGGGCGCCAGCGTAGGGAGCAAGAGAGAGGGAGGAAGGGAGAAGGGAAGGAGAGGGAAGGGGCTATGGGGCCCAGTTGGAAGACGGAGAAAGAAAGGAAAAGCTGGCAAAGATATAAATTTGAATTTTTGATTTTGTGAAAGAATTTAAATTGGAAATTCTGGGCTCCAATGTTGGATTCAAAAATTTGAATTTCAGTTTTTGAGCTTCGAAAGATATCTTGCAACTTCGGAATTTAATTCCTGGTTAAATTAATTAGATGGGAACTTTAATATTACACTTGGTTTCACCTTCAGTTTTCAGACTTTGTTTGATAGGATTTCCAAATTCTTGGCTCAAACTGGATGAAGGCAAATTTTAATATTACTTTCGATTTTACATTTTATCTTAGGTATGGAATTTAATTTGAATTTTCAGATTCAAATTATGGTCAACTAAAATTTTAAATTAGGTGGCTCTTGCCTTCTAGATTTTCATGTTTCTTAATTTAGTTTGACTTCAAAAACTAAAAACAAGAGCTCAAATAAACGCCAAATCTTGAAATACTCTGAAAAGTGACAAAGGATAATAGATTTTTCTCAAGTACACTATTCCCCATACTTTTGAGATGTTATAGATCCTATCCCCTTAAAATGAATCTCGACTCCGAGATTCCGGTAGAACAGCAAGAGGGAGGCGGGCCAAGCTGGCTAGTAGTAGGTTATAGGGTTTTGCTTGACAGGTTGCCATTTCCTCGAGGTGGTCGGAAGAGAAGGAAATATGCACAAAAGTGGGTTAACACTTGGAGAAGGAGGCACACAGGGAGAAACCTTGTTCTCTCGGACAGGCCATAGTTGTCTTCACTTCATCATTGGTCACTTGTTCTTTCTGGTGCTTGCTTTTCATCAATGCTATCTTTAGAGCATCAAAGATTTTCCTTTATGCTGGAGAAGTAGTGGTGGCCTATCATCGTGGTGCTTTGACACTTCCTATTTATTCTGGCTACCCCCATAAAATTATAGGTGACTAACAGTAGTTGTCTTGGCCAGCCCTAGGCATAGCGAGTCTTATGGTGGCTTGGTCACTGTATCTCGGCTGCTTTAGTCAGCAATAGCCTCATAGAGTAGTCTTTGGGGGTAGTGATCTTGTCCTTCGCAGAGGAAACATGTGACTTTGCTCGTTGGGCATTCACCAAGTTGGTGGTCTTCATTGCAACTGGGGTAGCTTATGATGCATTGGTCTACTTGATGTCCTTTTCTCCACAGCGTTTACATGCTACTAGGTTCTTGAGGCAGCCTTCTAGTAGATGGTGTTCATCGCAATGGGGATAGTTGGGAATGGGGCACTCGCAGCTGTATTGTTCAGTTTGTCCACAGGTAAAGCATGTGACCTGTCGTAGTAGAGGGCATAATTAGGCATCAAGTCTTGTGTTGCCACATTCGAAGCATGTAGTAATTGGCAGCGCTTCTAGGCCTGGTAGTAGAACTTCAGCCAACGTTGTTTGCTCCTCACTGGGGCACTCAAAGATAATACATTCTTCTTTGCTGGGGTTGGGGTTGGTGGTAATTGTTGGAAATATGCCCTAGAGGCAATCATAGAGATGATGATATTTCGTTGTATCCATGATTTAATAAATGTTCCTTGAATATTGCCTTTGTGTTGATTAACAAGTATGTGACTTGTTTGTGAAACTCTTTACTTATATGGTTATTCTAAAGTTGTCCCTAGTCGGAGTTCATGTGAGGACACACGTGAATAATGGATTAGCACATGTATCGGTTGATGACCATGTTTCACAGGTCATAGACATGGAGATGTCAAACCAATAATGTGGACACATGTTTAGAACATGGGGTTGGACCGACCCAACATGAGACATAACAATTATACTTATGGTTCTCTCTCTACACAATGTGTACGCCTTGTCCTTAGACCTGAGATTGTCGCATGTACTTGAGATGTGAATCGACCTACTTAGGGGCTATCAAACGCTACTCCGTAACTGGGTAGTTATAAAGGTAGTTTTCGGGTTTGTCATGAAGCATGCTACGAGGCATGGTCAGTCGAGATGGGATTTTCCCCTCTCTACCTGAGAGAGATATCTCTGGGCCCCTCGAGTGATCGGATCCAGAAATGCATGGCCATGCTACTTAAGGTTAAGAGTTAACCTAGTAAGGGATTCCGGATCACAGGATCGAGAAAGAGTGGTCAGCTTGGAGCTCGACCCAATATCATGAGGCAAAGGGATTGGCATGTACATAAAGTTGTGATGGTTCGTTCGATATGATCTTTGTGTATGTTTAGGAGTTGGCACGTCTTGCTAGAGGCCGCTACCAACTATTGACCGAGTAGGTAAACTCGTGTCATGTCTAAACATACGTGAACCCATAGGGTCACACACTTAAGGGCTGAAGCCTAATTCGAATTGGATCTGGGTTAGACTGGGTATTGAGTCCTAATGGGCCTCCATTCGCTGAAGCCCATTATAAGGACGTCTATAAAAGGAGGGCAAGGGCGCACAGGGTTGGTGAGATTTTCATGACCTCCTCAAACCCTGGCCGCCACACCTCCCACGCCCTGGGCGCTCGCGCGGATCTAGTAATCCGGCGTGCGTCGCTTCCTCCCGTACGTGTGGATACCTTTTGGCGGCGCTGCATCTGTAGCGTTTGGACGAACCGCAAGAGGAGCTGTACGTTGGACGCCGCGACGAGGACGAGGAAGTAGTACGACTACTCTGCCTCGACGTGCTGCATCGACGTAGTACGACTACTCTGCCCCGACGTGCTGCATCAATTCCGCCTCTGCGCGTCTAGTGGTAATTCCGTGATCTATAACTGCAGTGATCTTGGTTTACGGGTAGAATTTTTATTAATTTGCGCTAGCGTAGCCCACCCGTATCCCTACAGTGGTATCAGAGCCATTGCTGTCATGTTATAGGTTCGGGTGATTTGCATATGGCGATATGTAAGTAGGTATGATCGATGTGATCGATTGTATAGTTCTGATAATGGATTGATCTGATCTGGTTTCCGTGATCATGCTGCTAAGGTCGTGCCACAACATACCCCTACCGGTCGGTATCACCATCGGGGTAGACAGTGACACGTAAAACCGATTGCGGAATGCGAAGATCAATATGATTGGTCGAATCGGAACCTAGATTAATAATCAATATTCCGTGATTATGCTGCTAAGGTCGTGCCACAACATACCCCTACCGGTCGGTATCACCATCGGGGTAGACAGTGACACGTAAAACCGGCTGCGGCATGCGAAGATCAATGCAAATTGGTCGAATCGGAACAATGGTCGATTTGGGGTAAATATGATTTGCCGATCAAAATCCTAAGTAAAAATTGCATAGATTGGGGTAAATACCGCGAGGGGCGCTGCCCCTTCGAACCCCGCGGGGGGAAACCCCCTCGACCCCCTTATCCGGTAGATTGCGAATCTATGCATAACTTGTTTTTGCAGGATATATGTGACCAGTATGGCCTAATGTGTATGTGATGCATGTTTGTAATATTTTCATGACTTGCGTGTCGTGGTTTCGGCAACACGGCTGGAGCCATTGTGTTGTCAAAGTATTGTATTAACGGCCTGCGTGCCGACTTGTGATGATGCCTTGTATCCATGTATTTTATTACTAGCTGTTATGAGTAATAGCTCATATTAGTACTTGGAGGACACATCACTTGGAGGGATGGCACACATTGACCATGGAGATGGAGATCATCATGGTGGACAGATTCTATGGCGATGGAGATCACCATGAGAAAATGGGCCATACTGAGTCACAACTGTGTGAATGCTATTCCTATTGTTTTACTCCTATGCATGTTTGAATGGTAGAAGTATAACGATCCCTCACAAAATGTTAAGTTGAACATATGCCCTCCCAACTAAACTCTGCACCATCCCATGTCTTGTAAATTGATGGTGGGTCTATAAAATTAGGGCACCATCGACTTTCCTTGACTAGATGGGTTTGTATCGGATACATACATGCATAAGGGTTGGTGAACTTAACAAGGTTATCATAAAGGTTATGGGCCTTGGGGCATAAAGGATGGGCGTCGAGGCATAGAGATGTCACCCAACAACAAGAGTCATATAGAGATATGATTAGTAAGGTGTTACTTACCGAATTACCTTGTCTCCTAGCGGTGATGCAAAACCTCACTAGTAGACTAGTTAATTGCGGATCTTGAATCGCTAAGAATCAATAGAGGGATATTGATTTTAGTGGGAGTACATTCTATTAAATTTGTTTAATACGGTTTACTCTATCATGGTTTTATTTGTCTTAGTATTTTGCATTTTCTGTTGTAGATCAATGGCATCTAACAACCGCGCACACCCTTTTGCTTTGCGATCGATTCTTGAGAAAGAAAAATTAAATGGAACAAACTATTCGGACTGGGTCCGTAACCTGAGAATTGTTCTCAGGGCAGATAAAAAGGAAAACGTTCTGGACACCCCAATCCCAGAAGAGCCTGCTGACAATGCGGCTGCTGCTGTTAAAAATGCCTACAAGAAAGCATGTGATGACTCTCTTGAGATTAGCTGTCTTATGCTTGCATGCATGGAACCTGACCTTCAAAAGCAGTTTGAGGATCAGGAAGCGTATGATATGATCATGGCGCTTAAGGACATGTTCCAGACACAGGCCAGGACTGAAAGGTTCAATGTCTCTAAGGCTTTTCTGGAATGCAAGTTAACAGAAGGTGCACCCGTAGGCCCACATGTGATCAAAATGGTTGGTTACAGTCAGACTTTGGATAAACTTGGTTTTCCAATTAGCCAAGAGTTGGCAACTGATTTCATTTTGGCGTCTCTACCACCTAGCTATGGACATTTCATTTCGAACTACCATATGCATGGGGTGGAAAAGGGCCTTAATGAGCTTTGTGGGATGCTCAAAACAGCAGAGAGTGACATTAAGAAGTGTGCAGGGCCTAGCCATGTGATGGCTGTGCAGAACAAGTCTAGCTTCAAGAAAAAGGGTAAGAAGTCATGGGCAAAGGATAAGGGCAAGGTTAAAGATATGATCTCGAAGCCAACGCCTAAGCCTAATGCTGGACCTGGAGCTGAGACAGTATGCTTCTATTGTAAAGAGACTGGCCACTGGAAGAGAAACTGCAAGAAGTACCTGGATTCCGAGGAATGCAAGAAGAAGGCTGGAAGTAAGACTTCCACCCATGGTACACTTGTCATAAATGTTTTAGACATTTTTCTTGCTGATTCTCCTATTAACTCTTGGGTATTTGATACCGGATCAGTTGCTCACATTTGCAACTCGATGCAGGGGCTAATAAGAAGTAGAGGAGTCGCAAGAGGTGAAGTTGATTTTCGCGTCGGAAATAAAGCAAGGGTTGCTGCGTTAACCGTCGGCACCATGCAACTTCAGCTTCCTTCAAGATTTATTATGGAATTGAATAATTGTTATTATGTTCCTAGTATGAGTCGAAACATTTTATCTCCCTCATGTTTGATGAGAGATGGTTATTCATTTGCAAGTAAAGACAATGGTTGTTTGATCTCTAAAAATGAAATGTTTGTGGCTTTTGCGCCCATTGTGAATGGGTTATTTATTTTAAATCTTGATGATGCGCCCATCTTTAACATAAATGCTAAAAGACTTCGACCTAATGATTTGAATCCCACCTATGTTTGGCATTGTCGTTTGGGTCCCATAAGTGAAAAGCGCATGAAGAAGCTCCATGATGATGGTCTTCTAACTTCGTTTGATTTTGAATCATACGAGACATGTGAAGCTTGTTTGCTTGGTAAGATGACCAAGTCACCTTTCAAAGGTTCTTTTGAGAGGGCATCAGACTTGTTGGAAATCATACATACTGATGTATGTGGACCAATGAGCACGACTGCTAGAGGTGGATTTCATTACTTCATAACTTTCACTGATGATTTTAGTAGATATGGCTATGTCTACTTAATGAAGCATAAGTCTGAAACTTTTGAAAAGTTCAAAGAGTTCCAGAATGAGGTTGAAAATCAACGTGCCAAGAAAATTAAGGCTCTGCGATCTGATCGTGGTGGCGAGTATTTGAGTCATGAATTTAGCAATCATCTGAAGAGTTGCGGAATTGTTCCACAGCTAACACCGCCCGGAACGCCTCAAAGAAACGGGGTATCTGAGCGGCGTAATCGGACCTTGTTGGACATGGTTCGATCGATGATGAGCCAGTTAGATCTACCATTATCATTTTGGGGTTACGCTCTAGAAACAGCAGCTTTCACACTTAATAGGGTACCGTCTAAATCCGTAGTTAAGACACCATATGAGATATGGACTGGGAAGAGTCACAGTTTGTCTTTTCTAAAGATTTGGGGATGTGAGGCGTTTGTCAAGCGACTACAGTCGGACAAGCTCACACCCAAGTCGGATAAATGCATTTTCGTGGGATATCCGAAGGAAACCTTTGGATATTACTTCTACAACCGACTAGAGGGCAAAGTGTTTGTCGCTCGAAGTGGTGTTTTCCTAGAGAAAGAGTTTCTCAACAGGGAGACAAGTGGAAGAACGGTGCAGCTTGAAGAGGTTCAAGATGAATCAATCGGGGAAGACTCGACGAATGATGCCCACGTGGCAGAACAAGTTGAGGAACCCATGACAAAGGAAGCACCACCACCACGAAGGTCGGAAAGGCTCCGCAATGCGCGAGATATGTTATTGTTAGACAATGATGAGCCTACGACCTATGCGGAAGCAATGATGGACCCTGACTCTGAGAAATGGCAAAGTGCCATGAGATCCGAGATAGCATCCATGGGAGACAATCAAGTTTGGAACTTGGTTGACCCACCTGATGGTGTTAAAACCATAGAGTGCAAATGGATCTATAAAAAGAAGATTGATATGGATGGAAATGTTCATATCCATAAAGCTCGACTTGTCGCAAAAGGTTTTCGGCAAGTTCAAGGAGTTGACTACGATGAGACCTTCTCGCCTGTAGCGATGCTTAAATCTATACGGATCATTCTAGCTATTGCTGCATATTTCGACTATGAGATATGGCAGATGGATGTCAAAACGGCTTTCCTTAATGGAAATTTAACCGAGGACGTGTATATGATACAGCCCGAGGGTTTTGTCGATCCAATCAATGCTAGAAAAGTATGCAAACTTCAAAAATCCATTTATGGATTGAAGCAAGCATCTCGGAGTTGGAACATTCGTTTTGATGAAGTGGTCAAAGGGTTTGGCTTCATCAAAAACGAAGAAGAATCTTGCGTTTACAAGAAGGCAAGTGGGAGCTCGCTCGTATTTCTAATCTTATATGTAGATGACATATTACTGATTGGAAATGATATTCCTATGCTCGAGTCCGTTAAGACCTCACTGAAAAATAGTTTTTCAATGAAGGACTTAGGGGAAGCGGCATATATTTTGGGTATTAAGATCTATAGAGATAGATCAAAAAGGCTAATAGGATTAAGCCAGAGTACTTACATTGACAAAGTGTTGAAACGGTTCAACATGGAGGAGGCAAAGAAAGGGTTCTTGCCCATGTCTCATGGCATAAATCTTGGCAAGACTCAGTGTCCTTCGACAACTGATGAGCGAGATCGCATGAGTAAGATTCCATATGCTTCGGCCATTGGATCTATCATGTATGCTATGATATGTACTCGCCCAGATGTTTCCTATGCTCTAAGTGTTACGAGCAGATACCAGGCTGATCCCGGTGAGAGTCACTGGACAGCGGTTAAAAACATCCTCAAGTATTTGAAAAGAACTAAGGATGTGTTCCTAGTCTACGGAGGTGAGGAAGAGCTCGTTGTAAATGGTTACACCGATGCAAGCTTCCAAACCGACAAAGACGATTACAAATCGCAATCGGGTTTTGTGTTCATTTTGAACGGTGGTGCGGTCAGTTGGAAGAGTTCCAAGCAGGAGACTGTTGCTGACTCTACAACGGAGGCCGAGTACATTGCAGCTTCTGAAGCAGCAAAGGAAGGTGTTTGGATAAGGAAGTTCATATCTGAACTAGGTGTGGTTCCTAGTGCGTGCAGTCCTCTGGATCTTTACTGTGATAACAGTGGGGCCATTGCGCAAGCCAAGGAGCCAAGGAATCACCAAAAGAACAAACACATACTGCGGCGGTTTCATCTCATTCGAGAGATCCTCAATCGAGGAGATTTAAAGATATGCAAAATACATACGGATTTGAATATTTCAGATCCTTTGACGAAGCCTCTCCCACAGCCTAAGCATGAGGCGCACACAAGAGCTATGGGTATTAGATATCTTCTAGATTGACTCTAGTGCAAGTGGGAGACTGTTGGAAATATGCCCTAGAGGCAATCATAGAGATGATGATATTTCGTTGTATCCATGATTTAATAAATGTTCCTTGAATATTGCCTTTGTGTTGATTAACAAGTATGTGACTTGTTTGTGAAACTCTTTACTTATATGGTTATTCTAAAGTTGTCCCTAGTCGGAGTTCATGTGAGGACACACGTGAATAATGGATTAGCACATGTATCGGTTGATGACCATGTTTCACAGGTCATAGACATGGAGATGTCAAACCAATAATGTGGACACATGTTTAGAACATGGGGTTGGACCGACCCAACATGAGACATAACAATTATACTTATGGTTCTCTCTCTACACAATGTGTACGCCTTGTCCTTAGACCTGAGATTGTCGCATGTACTTGAGATGTGAATCGACCTACTTAGGGGCTATCAAACGCTACTCCGTAACTGGGTAGTTATAAAGGTAGTTTTCGGGTTTGTCACGAAGCATGCTACGATGCATGGTCAGTCGAGATGGGATTTTCCCCTCTCTACCTGAGAGAGATATCTCTGGGCCCCTCGAGTGATCGGATCCAGAAATGCATGGCCATGCTACTTAAGGTTAAGAGTTAACCTAGTAAGGGATTCCGGATCACAGGATCGAGAAAGAGTGGTCAGCTTGGAGCTCGACCCAATATCGTGAGGCAAAGGGATTGGCATGTACATAAAGTTGTGACGGTTCGTTCGATATGATCTTTGTGTATGTTTAGGAGTTGGCACGTCTTGCTAGAGGCCGCTACCAACTATTGACCGAGTAGGTAAACTCGTGTCATGTCTAAACATACGTGAACCCATAGGGTCACACACTTAAGGGCTGAAGCCTAATTCGGATTGGATCTGGGTTAGACTGGGTATTGAGTCCTAATGGGCCTCCATTCGCTGAAGCCCATTATAAGGACGTCTATAAAAGGAGGGCAAGGGCGCACAGGGTTGGTGAGATTTTCGTGACCTCCTCAAACCTTGGCCGCCACACCTCCCACGCCCTGGGCGCTCGCGCGGATCTAGTAATCCGGCGTGCGTCGCTTCCTCCCGTACGTGTGGATACCTTTTGGCGGCGCTGCATCTGTAGCGTTTGGACGAACCGCAAGAGGAGCTGTACGTTGGACGCCGCGACGAGGACGAGGAAGTAGTGCGACTACTCTGCCCCGACGTGCTGCATCGACGTAGTACGACTACTCTGCCCCGACGTGCTGCATCAATTCCGCCTCTGCGCGTCTAGTGGTAATTCCGTGATCTATAACTGCAGTGATCTTGGTTTACGGGTAGAATTTTTATTAATTTGCGCTAGCGTAGCCCACCCGTATCCCTACAGTAATGTCACTCCTTGATGGTTCTTCTATATTCCATTAGGGACATTCGGTTGCATAGTGCACCCTGTTGCTGCAAAGGAAACAAGCGCCTTCGATGTTCCTATTCTGAGGGCACTTATGTGCATAGTGTCCTTTACTTTCGCAATAAAAGCATATGGTAGTCTTTTGGGGTTCACCTGGTGTAGTCGTATGACTTTGTCTAATGTGATGGCTCCTCGGTAATCTTTGTAAGTGGATTTGGCTGAAGGCTTGTATGGGTGGTAGGTGCCAAAGCGAGTGAAAACTACTGGTTCATTTTTCTTGCTTCCACCTTGGGTAGCTGCCTTGTTTCTGGCTATTGTGTCTACTTGATGATGACTTGATCAACTGGTCTATTGTGAGGTGGAGAGGAGAGTGAGATAGGGTCTCGAGTCTTGATCCTTGTGCGGTTGAGGCTTCCAAGTCGTTGTCTCTTCCGAAGTTGTTATTTCTTTTGAACTTTAGGGCCTTAATTGTCTTGACATGACTACCTATCACTTCTCGCCTGTAGACCTGATGAGGGTTTTTAGCAATAGGCGAGGGGAAAATAGCATGAGATATGGGAAGAATTGTGGAGATGAGATATTCTAAACCCACTCTAAAAAGAGCACACCCAGGAAGCTAGGGAGGCACACAACCACACAAAACACCCAAGCTTTTGAAAACAAGCTTTTTCCTGTGACTAATGTGATTCGGTTGGTGTAGGATCGTATGGCACAATCAGAGGGGGGTGGATGATTGTCTCTGCTTTTCAAACTTGAAACAAAAAACTCAAACTAGAAAAAATGAGCTAATCTTATAGATGTGAAATCCAACCGCAAAACACTTGATCGTGTGCACAAACTCGATGAAGATTCCGTCCGCTCGCACGACCACTCGCTATGATCACGTGGTCGAGATTTCTATTGCTCAGAGGACTTCGACTTCTCGAATAGATTGACCACTCGATCGAGAACAATCCAAAGACAGCACCTTCCCGTAGCACATCAGTGAGAACTCGAAAAAGCAACGCTGAGCAAAATCACATCACCGATGAACTTTTCTTGGAATAGGTCTGATCTATTACTTTTGTTACAAGTTTCTAGCTACAAAGCACCCTCACGGCACCTCTGAAAACATCCTCGATGAAAGCCCTAAAATCTGGTTCCGTTAGCCCTTAGCCTCTCCTACTTTTATAGGCTAACGTCCCACTCGTGTCCGACTCCAACACGAAGACAACACCTAATCTCTTCCTCAAATCGAGGGACCCAAAACCCTTTCCTAACACAGGTTTTATTCAAACTCTACCCTTCTAGCATACAGACTCTATCCATAACGTTTCCAAGCTCACCATGTGACGAAGCCTCTAGGAACGCACGCCCCGTAGCTTCTCCATGAATCACCACTTGTGATCTCCATGTGCTCCAGCATGAGCTTGACCACCTCGTGTGACACCCTCAATCATCTAGACCTCAGACTTCCCTGTCCTAGTCCCGATCCTCCTCGTCACTGACTATGATCGTCCCCACGCCCACCTGCACATCAAAGACCAAAGAACTGTTTTCTCGGCACAAGTTGACATCAGCACAACAACTCACAACCTCCTTGTCCATCTAGAACAAGACCAAGACCATCCATGACCATCATCCTGGTCATCTATGACCACTTGATATGCACCCACCAGTCAACCCACTGGTCTAACACAAGTACTCGAAGATTATAAGAAGTAAAATACTCGTACGACAGTAAAGTCTCCATGTACCAACCATAAAGCCTACGGCAACTGATCGCAAAGCCTTCAGTGTGGTCAACAACCAACCAGAAAACCAAAGAAATGACAGCAGACCATGAAGACTACGAGTAAGTTAGCAATCTGCAAAGTCTACGAGTACAATAGTAAACTGCAAAGATTACGAGTATCCACTGCAAAGAATATGACTATTACTTACAAAACCACCGACCAGAAAGATTTATGACTATCAATCGGTAAAATTTATGACCAGAAATGTTTACAACTAACGACCAGTAAAAGTTACGATTACCCACTAGTAAGATTTATGACTATGAAAAGAAATACTGTAACTTATAATCATCAATCCAGTAAGGTCATTTTGTGGTGGTCGACTTATTGTTGTCGTAGTCATACGTAGTCGAAGCTAGACGTGGTTTAAGTTGAACGTGGTCATAGTCGTAGTCAAACATGATTGAAGTTGGGCGTGGTCGTAGAGCTGTTCAACAATGGTCATAGCTCTGTAACAGAGGCATGCCGTAGTCGTATAGTCGTGGTCGTAAAGCCATGTGTGGTCATAAATGATAGCCGTGGTCGTAACTTGTTACGGTGTAAAGCTATTCAGCCGTAGTCGTAGCATGTTGTATATGTAGTCAATCGTGAACAAAGTCTACGTGGTCGAGCTTGGGCATGGTCGTAACGGCTTGCCATATTCCAAAGCCACTCGAAAGCGACGGAAACCCCACTTGAAGGATCAAAAGCACTTGAAAGCCTCAAAACCACTCAGAGGAAAACCCTGTAACCACTATCGACTAAAACTTCCACAAATGCAAATTCCAAACCAAACAAAATGTCAATTATTCATCATTTCTTAATTCACGACCATCCACATGGTCTAACAGTTGGTACTGGGCGTCATGAAGAGACGCGCAGACCGTCGCATGAGGTTGGCTGCCCTCTAAGTGGGCTGCCCAGGATTCACCGCCAGCCAGGGGATGGCATTTGGAGTTAGTTGTTGGAGCTCCAGCTCATGTAGCCACAGTATGATGCGGGGGTTTGCCCGATCTTCACGGCGTAGGATCGATGAAGATAATTGGATCCGTGTAACCTGACGAATCGATGGCGCCAACCACTGTTAGAACAGCAACATGCGACAAAATAATTCGCCCAACCACACGCTCGGTTCCCATCTACTCGACCACCAAGTAGACGTGTCGTCGCTCCTGCAAATCACAAGGAAACACAAGAACGACGGGGAAGAACGCCCGATTCCCCTCTAGGTTGCATCTATGTGTCAAACCCTAGGAAGAATAAGCGTATAGCTCTCTCTGAAAATAATAGATTGATTCATGGTGGTCTATCCTTACAAGAGAGTATATAGGCCTATATATATAGCCAGACTCGACAAAAAAAACTCGATAAACGAAAAAAAATGACTCGGATACGTACTCCTAAACAATTCAACCGACTAAAAAAACGATCCAATCTACTGTGCCAACCAATCACATGGCCGAAACAAAGTTGTATTCGGTCATTAGGAAGGCATGCAGACCTTGATCTCCTCACGATGCATTGTCTTGGCTGTTCTGATCCATATTCCTTGCGTCAACCGAAATCAACACAGAGCATCAATTGCTTGCCCATGCATGTAGTCCATCCGAAGCATCTAGATAATTCTCTCACGTGCATGACAAATGAAGGCCAACTAGATAAGTCTTTCACGTGCATGCATGTATTTTCTTCTTTTTTTCTCTTGATATTTCTTTCTTTATTGCTTGTGTATGGTATGGTTGCATATATTTCTTTTCTTCCCTTCGTGAGGCTTCTTTGCACCACATAGCATGTGTATTTGCTTCCAAAAATCTCCTCACCTATAAACCTGAGAACAATTAAAATGCTAGCATGAGGTAGTAACCAATTCTCATGTAAATTAGAACCAAATTTAATTAAGAGCGAGTTCACCTGTTGATTAATCTTTTTTAGCTCGTGCTCATGTAATCGGTCCAATCGAGATGTCATCATCATCTTGTACATTTGAAGTGGTGGACGTTGCACTAGTATTGACGAGGCCTTCTAAACGCATCTTTACTTTAGGCTTGTACAGATCGAGTATGGGCCTGTATATAATTAAATAAAATAGTAGTAACTCTGTATCCCTAAATATAATAGTTAAAGACCCCATTAAATTAGAGTGCACCTGATAATATTTAATGCGGCTCAATAATCCCTTCCAGTTAAATAATATATTTAGCTGAGAAGTACAAGACATGAGTGTATCCGCGTCATCCTTCCCTTCTTCAAGAAAAGCCGTCCTCGGCTTTTGATAGCCTGAAATTGTACTAAACAAAGAATACAATGTATATGCATGGTATATGTATCTATCGTTCACACTTTTCCTGTTTAGTATATCTTGTACATCTGAAGGTGTGGTCAACAAAAAGAATAACACATATGCATGGTATATGTATGAATCAATTATTGTGTCATTCTTATTATTTTGCACAAAGCATTTAGTACAACAGTAGCTATAAGATGTATGCATTGCAATACTGTCATTCATATCATTCTCCCTTCCATGAGAAAAAGTCGTCCTCGACTTTGCTAAGTACATGGACAAGTCATTAATGGGCCAAACCAAATTAAGTTGTTCAAATATAGGGGAGAAGATTCTTAGTGCCTTCCATGCTTCAACTGTGCTATTCTGATTATTTGTACATGATTGTACATTAAAGGATGAATAAGTAGGCTTAAGAAATCTTTTAAAACAAGAAGTACTATTGTTGAAAGTCATCTCATTGTGATCATGATATGGCACAAAAGATTGTTTATCCAAAATATGCAATTTCAATTCAGCAAACTTATCACATGTAATGCATATTCGACAACCATAGAACTTGTTATCTACACCATAATCTTCGATCAAATTGAACTTATAGGTGTAGGCATAGGTACTAACTAGTGATTTTAAACATAAAATTTCAGCAACATTCTGAATCACAATAGATAGCTCTTTAGGATCATCGAACATGATATAATACAAAGAATCACTAGAAGATATTCGAGTAAGAACTTCCTTATGAGTAATTAATTCCACATTATGTAAATTAACCCAAGAAATTTCAGAACATGAAATTTTTGATTGAACACATGAGTTCTCACAATTACTCACCTTTTCCCAATTAAATTCAGCACCAATATGGTTACCTTTATCATTCTCTTCAGTTGATGTAGGTGCTGTAGGTATCAAATCATCATGATGTAACAACGGGGCAGCAAGTACTTCATCCTCAACTGTGGTTATCTTCTCATCGGTTTTCTCCAATGGTACCGGTTGTGGAACATTCGACTCCTTTTCTTTAATGTCAACCAGGACAATGTGAGAAGCAACACTAGAAGTAGATATTAACATGTTAGTTTCATAATCAACCTCACTTTGTCTATCATCTACTTCTCTCTTTTCTTTTTGTGTATATCTCTCACTCTCAATTTGGATGCTCTCAACCTCACATATGGTGGAATCACACAACTTACTCTTTTTATCACTCCTACTCAATTTAGCTATATGGCTCTCAACCTTACATGGGTTTTGAAGCATCTCATCTTTTATGGATCGTGGGCTAGCAATGGCGCAATTACCATCAACTACGATTTCCTCATGTAGCAACGGGGCAGCACTATATGACGCCTTGACCGAAGGGAAAATCCCATGCTCGGTCATCTTCTCATGTGACGCACTAGTAAAGGCACACGAATTGAAGTGTGGACTCAGGTTGAAACGTGGTGTATGCCTCTCCTTAATTCTCTTCTCCTCCTCTATAACATAATTCACAAGATCCTGCATACTACCATCATATTTCAAACGAACAGTAGTAGCGATCTCAGAGTTCAAACCTCTTTTGAAGTAAGCTCTCTTTGCACATGTCTCTGTGATATTGGCACGATACATAGCATAATCCAGCTCGTCATAATAAGATTGGATAGATCGATGTCCTTGGCAAATGCTCTTCATATGACGAAGTAACTCTAGCTCATACTCATACTCATATGGCACAAACTCATTTCTCATGACTTGCTTCAATTCTTCCCAAGTAGTGACATATTGCTTCTCAGAATATCGCTTCCACCAAGTGCATGCATATTTTTAAAACTCCATGGTGGCTTGTGTCACTTTCTTTGCTTCGGACAGCTTCTGAAACTTAAGGTCACATTCAAGTTGTTCCACCCATTCGAGATACTCCTCTGGATTTATACTTCCATAGAAAGGAAAATACAAGTATCGAAAGTCGCACCATGAGGAACGAAATGTTGGATATCCTGCCATTGTTAGTACTGCAAAACAAAAAAATAGAAAAGAATATGTGGAATTTATGTGGAATCACTCATCCTCGCCTTCTCTTACCAACCGAAGTTCATATCCGTCCTTGTTGGGATTGAAAAGCTGCACGCACTTTGGTGTCGGTAGACAACACAAGGTGATAGATCAAGCGAATTCAATTGCACAAGCACTGTTATAACAATGGCTTATATGTGGAGCTTGGAGAGAAAATTTTATCCTAAGCAATCTGAAATTCTTGATGTTGTTAAGTTAAGTAATAATCCAAGCTAGAATACTTTGCCTAAGTGCTGATCCAAAATGTTTAAGTGAAGTGTATGAACGCACACGCAAAGATCAATGTGACTTGATGCAACAAAGGAATTCACATGTAAACAGGAGACGCCTAGAAGTGAATGCACATGAATAGCATGTTTTGCCAACTCCCGTATGTGGGCCTTGGATGAAATCAGATTATACGGCAATGTTTGAGACTTGGCCAATTTATCAGATCAGTTCGGACAAGTGGATGTGGAAACCAAAATCTACGTGATAATGCAACAGATTCGGCCAACTCCAAGAAACCAGCAGAATTTTCTAGGGTTTAATATAGACACAATGATTAAGCGACGCAAAGAAACACAACGATCAGCACCTAAACAAAATTCTAATGGACAAGAACTTAACAAAACTCACGAAAAATAATAGATGCAAAAACTAGGGTTTAGATTTTTTTTTTGGCTTTTTGTGTATAGGAAACAATAAATCTAACTACGGGTAAATTGATCCTACCGTGTCAACCGTGCTCTGATACCAAGATGATGCGGGGGTTTGCCCGATCTTCACGGTGTAGGATCGATGAAGATAATTGGATCCGTGTAACCTGACGAATCGATGGCGCCAACCACTGTTAGAACAGCAACCTGCGACAAAAGAATTCGCCCAACCACACGCTGTAATCCCATCTACTCGATGTAACATCCTGATTTTCAGAGCCTTTTGAAGCTTTCGAAATAAAATTCACCATTAGAATTTTTCTGGAATTAATTAAAGCTTAAATGAAATTTGTATGAATTAAAAGGATTTAATATGATTAAGTTAAACATTAAAATGTGCCAAAAGTATTTTATTTGAGTTCCCTGAGCCTCAAGAGCTTTTCTGGCATTTTATGTGATTTTTCTGGATTTATTTGCTATTTTCTAGAGCTCAAAATGATTTGTTTGAATTTCTGCAAAAAGAAAAACCAGTCGGTCGAGCCGCAACCGCTTCCGCCCCCGCCGCGTGTCAGCCATCCAGAACCCTGCCCCGCATCACAGCCGCCCGCTTTTAGCAGTCGTACTCGTATACGAGTGGGACTCTCAGGTCGTATCCCACCCGGACTCGTACTCGTGGCCGACCAGGACACCTCTACGACCGGGTATAAAAGGGCCGAACCCCTGGTGTCTCCCTCATCCCAAGTCAAGCCTCGCCTCCGAGTTGAGCCGCAAACCGAAGTCGTGCCGCCCCGCCGCTGTGGTCGTGCGCCTCGCCAAAGCCGTGGTCGTGCGCCTCGCCGAAGCCGTGGTCATACGCGTAGCCGTTGCCGTGGTCGTGCCGGAGCCCGAGATCGTGTCGTCCTCGCCGTCGTTCTGCCGTCGCCGGTGAGTCCCGCCGCCATCCGTGTCGTAGATCCGTGGTCGTAGATCCGTTTGTCGTAGATCCGTGTGGTTGTAAGGTTCTACGACTACGTTGTAGAGCCTTAGTCGTAAGTCGTAAAGCCACCGGTAAGTCCGATCATGTGGTCGTAAACGACTTCATGGTCGTAAGTCTTCCTGAGTAGTCGTAGCCGCTGTGCAGTCGTAGCCGCCCGTGTGGTCGTAGTCGTGGATTGTTCTTCGTGGTTGTAAGGTTCTTCGTGGTCGTAAAGTTCTTCGTGGTCGTAAAGTTCTTCGTGGTCGTAAGGTTCTTCGTGGTCGTAATTTCTCTGCGTGGTCGTAGGGATCCTTTGTGGTCGTAACGACTACCCGTCTGTCTCTTTTTCTCTGAATTAAAACTTCCCAGAGCCGGTTCTCCCTCGTCCTAGCTCCGACTGACCCGATTCTTTTTCCTAAATTCATCTAAAATTGAGCTCTCTCTTTTGGTTCAAGTTTGAGAATTTTTGGAGTTCATTTGAATTTTATTTGATTTTATTTTGTGTTTCGATTTGCGTTCTCTCTCGTTAGATCACGCGTTCGAAGGAGCGGAAGTTGGATTTAAAGATCAAGAGCTGTCAACTGAGCAAGGCCAAGGCAAGTCGTGTCCTTTGATCATGTTGAACCTAGTTTTCAATCTATTATGTATTATCTTGTTTCAAGTTATCATGCATCGCTATTTTATTATCAAACCCTTGTATTGGTAGTTATCATCCCAATTGGTTATTTCCCTCCTTGATATTTTGGAATACCTTGATGCCATTGTCAACTTAGGTTGGGAATTTAATTAGTGATGCTATGTTATTTGTCACATTGGGTTGGTACGATTAGAATGCTTAGCCTTGCTTATTTTGCGAAAGGGTTCATCATCACATGTGGTTAATTAATCTTGACTTAATGATATACTTGAATGTGGTGGTTAACCACGATTATAAAACTTGTTGCCATGGCATGGGTAGTGTCATTGGTGTTGGTTGTACAAAATTGGTTTTCTCTTGGGCGATTGATAGTGCAGTAAAGGGGGTGCAAGTTGCACATTGGGATGTGGATGTTTCGCCTGGGTAATTTTTAAGGACTTAACTTTGTGCGCCATTGATCTGAGCTTAATCGTGCAAACCACATGTCTAGTATGGGATAGACCTGGCATAATAATTTGTGAAGTCTCCACTTTGGTTTTACTACCGATGTTGTTGTGGCGCAAGAGGGGGCAATTATCGACTAGGGGGTTACCCTACTCGACGGCGAAACCTTAGCGAGTGGGATCAGGTGGAGATGGATCATTGTAAAGGCCTTGTTGTGATTTCCTTAGCGCGAGGCTAATCACATCGTGTGGGTACAGTTGTGCAACCTCTGCAGAGTGTAAAACTATTCGAATAGCCGTGTCCTCGGTCATGGACAATGCTCGGTGATTTCACACGAGGGGTAGAGTCTTTATGAAATCTGGTTGGTTTGAGCTGGGAAGTGAATGGTTAGTTCACTTGTGGTTATATATAATTCCTTTGATTATTTATTTAATGTCTTTTGTTGAAGTTGCTTTTCAATCTATTTATTGTATTTACTTTAAATCGTTGCTTTATGCAAAGTTAACCTTTCAGCTATCCATTGTTAAGCCCTGCACACTATATTGCATTCATTTGTTACAAACGACTTGCTGAGTACCAATGTACTCACGGCTTTATGCCCCTGTTGCTCAGTTGAGGAGGAGGAGTATCACCAGCATGAGGTTCCAGAAGGAGAGTACTTCGACGTCTTCGTGGATTAGGCTTCGTTCTCCACTCGATAGCCTGTGGGCGTGTCGATTGGCTGCTGCGCTTCCTTTTGGATTTCCGCTGCTAGTTTTTGTTAAGCCCTTCGGGCTAGTCTATTGTAAGCTTGGCCATAAGGTCGCACTCTGATAATTATTAATAATATTTGAGTCTTTTCTTAGTAAATTGTGATATGTTCGATATTTCATCTTTGTTAATACTATGTGCACTAGCGTGATCCTGGACTAGTGCAGAATACACAGGAGAGTCCGGATTTGCATATTCGGATCTCTACAGAGATGGTATCAGAGCCATATCGACTGTAGGACGAAGCCCTAGTTAGAATGGTCGAATTAGTCAAGTTTTCAAAATTTATCTTCTAAATCAAATCAACCAAATGTTTGTATAGTAATTCTTTATTCTTACTTCATTCTTAGGATTCTTTCTCCTTACCTCCTCTGAAATAGTGTTTTCGAATTTCAATTTGACTTCTTATCCCCATAATGTCCATAGATGTCTCGAGCGTCCCTCGATCAAAGTGAAAGTTGGCATGGAATTCTTCAAGCTGTGCTGTGAAGTTTGGATCAAGGAAGCATCCAATATGTCAAGAAAAGATTGGGAATTTCCGGGAAGATTAGGAACCATTAGCTTTGAACCTTGTTATAGTTTTAGTATCGTGTAGATCGGCTTGCTTCTTATTTGCTTCATATCAAAAGTCTTTTTGTGGAGTTTATTGCTTCTTTTGTTAGCCTTTTCGGCTAAGTGTTTGCTTAGTTGTAGGATTGCCATTAGTTACCCCCTTAGACGAGTTTACCACTTACCTTTGCTTTTCCCTCTTACCTATTGAGCCTTGAAGAGTCAATTCTCAACAAATGGTCTTTTCCTTCAGAACAGAGCAGAAATGGTTGACACCCGGAGCTCCGCAGGACGCGGTCAAATGAACCAAGATCCGGAAGGCAGTAATGGAAACCAAGCAACTCCAGAGCAGCATGCGAATCCGGCTGGTTTAGATCCGACCTTGAGTCAGTTTATGGCTGCCCAGACCCAATTAATGAATACCATGATGCAGAATATGAACGCAATGATGAATCGGCAGAATCAAGAAATGGCAATGCCCCAACCAGTTCGTCAACAGTCTAAATTTGCAGAATTCATGAGGACAAGGCCACCCACTTATTCACGATCTTCGGAGCCTTCAGAAGCCGATGACTGGATGCGCTCAACAGAAAAGAAGCTTAATCTTGCCCAGTGTACGGACCGCGAGAAGGTTTTGTATGCCGCCCACCAGCTGGAAGGCGCTGCAGCTGAATGGTGGGAAAACTACTGTGCTGCTCATGAAGATCAAGATAGCATCACTTGGGCGGAGTTCGCCGCAACTTTTCGTCATACCCATGTTTTGGACGGAGTGATTGAGATGAAGAAGGAGGAATTCCGGGAGTTACAGCAGAAGAACATGTCAGTGAGTGAGTACCTCAATAAATTCACCCAGCTAGCCCGTTATGCCCCGGAGGATGTCGCTACAGATGATGCCCGTCAAAAGAGGTTCAAGAAAGGACTAAACCTCGGTCTGAAAGTTCAAGTAGTGGGAAATGACTACGCCAGCTTTCAAAACATGGTGGACAAAGCGATGCTCATTGAGGAGAGTCGTCGTGAGTTAGAGGAATCCCACAAGCGGAGGATGATGCAGCAAGGATCACAGATGCACCAGGCTCAGGGGACCCGCTTCAGTACGTTTCAGCCCGCTCGTGTTCCACAGCAGTCAGGATTCAAAACACCTGCACCAGCTCCTCGCCAGTTCTCATCAGGACCAAGGCCAATTCCAGTTGGAAGCCAATAGCAGAGGATCCCCAAGCCCATGACAGCAGTTACCTGTTTCAAATGCCATGAAACGGGACATTATGCCAACAAATGCCCGCAGAATCAAGCCTTGACACCAGTTCGTTTCAACTTGGGCTCTACCCCAGATCGGACTCCCGCAGCAGGGTCAGGACGCGGAGCACCGCAAACATCAAGTGAACCCAACAGAGGATCGCAGACCGTGCTGCGCGGCCAGGTGAACCATGTCACCATGGAGGAAGCTCAAGCAGCACCAGATGTTGTGATCGGTAAGTTTCAAGTAAACTCAGTTCCTGCCACAGTTTTGTTCGATTCTGGAGCTTCACATTCGTTTGTTTCCCGGAGTTTTGCTCTAAAGCATAAATTGGAAGTTGTTGCTCTTGGTTCTATTTTGCTGGTTCAATCCCCGGGCTCTGAGATGAGTACCAATCTAGGATGCCCTAGAGTTAAAATAGCCATCCAAGGAATAGAGTTCTCCGCTGATTTGGTAGTGCTAAATATCCAGTCTTTGGATGTGATTCTGGGTATGGATTGGCTCAAAAAGCATCAAGCAGTGTTGGAATGTGGAAGTCGAGCCGTCACCTTGGTCGGTTTAGATGGAAGTAAAGTTAGATTTGAAGCCAACATGAAGCAGCCAGAAAAAGTGATGGTATGCCAAAGCAAAGGGATCATGATAGAGGAAGTACCAATTGTACGAGAATATCCCGATGTATTCCCCGATGATCTTCCTGGGATGCCAGCCGACAGAGAAGTAGAGTTTGCAATTGAGTTAGTACCGGGTACATCGCCTATTTCCAAGAGACCCTACCGAATGCCCGCCAATGAATTGGCAGAATTGAAGAAACAAATACAAGAGTTGTTGGATAAAGGCTATGTCAGGCCTAGTACCTCTCCGTGGGGAGCACCAGTATTGTTTGTCAAAAAAGAAGGATGGTAGCCAGCGCATGTGCGTGGATTACCGAGCTCTCAATGAAGTTACCATCAAGAACAAGTATCCCTTGCCCAGAATCGATGACTTGTTCGACCAACTAAAAGGAGCCGGAGTGTTTTCCAAGATTGATTTGAGGTCAGGTTATCATCAAATGAGGATTCGACCGGAGGATATACCTAAGATAGCATTATCAACTCGTTATGGTTTATACGAATTCTCCGTAATGTCTTTTGGCCTAACCAATGCCCCAGCATACTTCATGTACCTGATGAACAAGGTGTTCATGGATTACCTGGATAAGTTCGTTGTCGTGTTTATCGATGACATTCTAATCTACTCCAAGAATGAGGAAGAACATGAAGAGCATTTGAGGATGGTATTGCAGAGGTTGCGAGAGCATAAGTTGTATGCCAAGTTTAGCAAATGTGAATTTTGGACAAAGGAAGTTGCGTTTTTGGGCCATGTGATGACCGCAGAAGGAGTAGCAGTTGACCCCGGGAAAGTGAACGATGTACTCACTTGGAGGGCACCAACGTCAGTAACTCAGGTCAGAAGCTTCCTGGGAATGGCGGGTTATTACCGCCGTTTCATTGAAGGATTCTCCAGTGTAGCGCGCCCGCTCACTCAGCTGTTGAAGAAGGAAAAAAATTTGAATGGACGCCGGAGTGCGAGAGGAGTTTTCAGAAATTAAAGGAGAGCCTAACAACAGCGCCAGTACTAATTCTACCCGACATCAAGAAGGACTTTGAGATCTACTGTGATGCATCCCGCAAAGGTTTGGGGTGTGTGTTGATGCAGGACAAAAGGGTGGTGGCTTATGCATCACGCCAGCTGAGACCACACGAAGAGAACTACCCCACGCATGACTTGGAGTTGGCAGCAGTTGTGCATGCCCTGAAAATTTGGCGTCACTATTTAATGGGTAACCGAAGTGAGATCTACACGGATCATAAGAGCCTGAAATATATTTTCACACAATCGGAGCTCAACCTAAGACAAAGAAGATGGTTGGAATTAATAAAGGATTATGACATCGGAATCCATTATCATCCAGGAAAAGCCAATGTAGTGGCAGACGCGTTGAGTAGAAAGGTGTATTGCAATACAGTGATGGTCAAGGAAAAACAACCAGCTCTACACGAGGAATTTCAGAAGCTTAGTTTGGAGTTGGTTGAGGAAGGGATGTTAGCTACCTTGGACTTGCAGCCGACCCTGGATAGTCAGATTTGTCACGAGCAACCAGGGGATGAAAATATCCAGAGAATCAAAGAAGGTTTAAAGGAAGGCAAAGCACCCGGCTTTATGGAGGACGATCAGGGAATCATGTGGTATAAGACGCGTTTGTGCGTACTAAACAAGGGGGAACTGAAGAAGTTATTACTTAAGGAAGCGCATGAGTCCTTATATTCAATCCATCCCGGCAGTACCAAGATGTACCAGGATATTAAAGACAAATATTGGTGGCCAGGTATGAAGCGCGAGATAGCCGAGTATGTAGCACTTTGCGATGTGTGCCAAAGAGTGAAGGCTGAACATCAAAGACCAGCAGGTTTGCTGCAACCCTTGAAGATTCCTGAATGGAAGTGGGAAGATGTGGGAATGGACTTTATTACAGGCTTACCCAAGACTAAAGAGGGCTACGACTCAATATGGGTAATTGTGGATCGACTAACGAAGGTCGCTCACTTTCTTCCGGTCAAAACAACTTATTCTGGTGATAAATTGGCCGAGTTATACATGTCCAGGATTGTGAGTCTTCATGGGGTGCCCAAGAGGATAGTATCGGATCGTGGGTCGCAGTTTACTTCACGATTTTGGAATAGCTTTCACGAGGCAATGGGTACTCACTTGAACTTCAGTACAACATATCATCCGCAAACTGATGGTCAGACGGAGCGTGTGAATCAAATTCTGGAGGATATGTTAAGAGCTTGTGTATTGGATCACGGAGCTAAATGGGATAGTTGTTTACCTTTTGCGGAGTTCTCCTACAATAACAGTTACCAGACTAGTCTACAAATGTCACCGTTTGAAGCCCTGTATGGCAGAAAATGTGGAACCCCTCTCAATTGGAAAGAGACGGGGGAGAGTCAAATCTTCGGGCCAGAATGTCTTCAGGAAGCAGAAGAGAAAGTGCGTTTGATTCAAGAAAGGCTAAAGGCAGCCCAAGCCAGACAGAAGAGTTATGCTGATACTCGTCGAAGAGATTTAAGTTTTGAGCCAAATGACTATGTGTATCTCAGGATCACACCCTTCAAAGGTGTTAAGAGATTTCAAATGAAGGGAAAGCTAGCGCCAAGGTATGTGGGGCCATTTAAAATTTTAAAGCGCAAAGGAGAGGTTGCATACCAGCTGGAATTACCAAACACCTTGAGCGGGATCCATGATGTTTTCCATGTATCTCAACTAAAGAAGTGCTTGAGAGTGCCCGAGGAAGCAGTGCCCGTAGAGGCGGTGGATCTTCAGGAGGATCTGTCTTATAAAGAACATCCTATAAAAATTTTGGAAGTGGCAGAGCGTGTAACCAGAAGAAGAACCGTTCGCTTTTGCAAGGTTCAATGGAGCAACCATTCCAAGGAGGAAGCAACCTGGGAGAGCGAGAAGGATCTTAGAGCGGAGTTTCCAAACCTATTCCTTAGAGAGCCAGAATCTCGGGGTCAAGATTTCGTTTAAGGGGGGGGGGGAGGTTTGTAACATCCTGATTTTTAGAGCCTTTTGAAGCTTTCGAAATAAAATTCACCATTTGAATTTTTCTGGAATTAATTAAAGCTTAAATGAAATTTTTATGAATTAAAAGGATTTAATATAATTAAGTTAAACATTAAAATGTGCCAAAAGTATTTTATTTGAGTTCCCTGAGCCTCAAGAGCTTTTCTGGCATTTTATGTGATTTTTCTGGATTTATTTGCTATTTTCTAGAGCTCAAAATGATTTGTTTGAATTTCTGGAAAAAGAAAAAGAAAAACCAGTCGGTCGAGCCGCAACCGCTTCCGCCCCCGCCGCGTGTCAGCCATCCAGAACCCCGCCCCGCATCGCAGCCGCCCGCTTTTAGCAGTCGTACTCGTATACGAGTGGGACTCTCAGGTCGTATCCCACCCGGACTCGTACTCGTGGCCGACCAGGACACCTCTACGACCGGGTATAAAAGGGCCGAACCCCTGGTGTCTCCCTCATCCCAAGTCAAGCCTCGCCTCCGAGTTGAGCCGCAAACCGAAGTCGTGCCGCCCCGCCGCTGTGGTCGTGCGCCTCGCCAAAGCCGTGGTCGTGCGCCTTACCGAAGCCGTGGTCATACGCGTAGCCGTTGCCGTGGTCGTGCCGGAGCCCGAGATCGTGTCGTCCTCGCCGTCGTTCTGCCGTCGCCGGTGAGTCCCGCCGCCACCGTGTTGTAGATCCGTGGTCGTAGATCCGTGTGTCTTAGATCCGTGTGGTTGTAAGGTTCTACGAGTCGTAAGTCGTAAAGCCACCGGTAAGTCCGATCATGTGGTCGTAAACGACTTCATGGTCGTAAGTCTGCCTGAGTAGTCGTAGCCGCTGTGCAGTCGTAGCTGCCCGTGTGGTCGTAGTCGTGGATTGTTCTTCGTGGTCGTAAGGTTCTTCGTGGTCGTAAAGTTCTTCGTGGTCGTAAAGTTCTTCGTGGTCGTAAGGTTCTTTGTGGTCGTAATTTCTCTGCGTGGTCGTAGGGATCCTTTGTGGTCGTAACGACTACCCGTCTGTCTCTTTTTCTCTGAATTAAAACTTCCCAGAGCCGGTTCTCCCTCGTCCTAGCTCCGACTGACCCGATTCTTTTTCCTAAATTCATCTAAAATTGAGCTCTCTCTTTTGGTTCAAGTTTGAGAATTTTTGGAGTTCATTTGAATTTTATTTGATTTTATTTTGTGTTTCGATTTGCGTTCTCTCTCGTTAGATCACGCGTTCGAAGGAGCGGAAGTTGGATTTAAAGATCAAGAGCTGTCAACTGAGCAAGGCCAAGGCAAGTCGTGTCCTTTGATCATGTTGAACCTAGTTTTCAATCTATTATGTATTATCTTGTTTCAAGTTATCATGCATCGCTATTTTATTATCAAACCCTTGTATTGGTAGTTATCATCCCAATTGGTTATTTCCCTCCTTGATATTTTGGAATACCTTGATGCCATTGTCAACTTAGGTTGGGAATTTAATTAGTGATGCTATGTTATTTGTCACATTGGGTTGGTACGATTAGAATGCTTAGCCTTGCTTATTTTGCGAAAGGGTTCATCATCACATGTGGTTAATTAATCTTGACTTAATGATATACTTGAATGTGGTGGTTAACCACGATTATAAAACTTGTTGCCATGGCATGGGTAGTGTCATTGGTGTTGGTTGTACAAAATTGGTTTTCTCTTGGGCGATTGATAGTGCAGTAAAGGGGGTGCAAGTTGCACATTGGGATGTGGATGTTTCGCCTGGGTAATTTTTAAGGACTTAACTTTGTGCGCCATTGATCTGAGCTTAATCGTGCAAACCACATGTCTAGTATGGGATAGACCTGGCATAATAATTTGTGAAGTCTCCACTTTGGTTTTACTACCGATGTTGTTGTGGCGCAAGAGGGGGCAATTATCGACTAGGGGGTTACCCTACTCGACGGCGAAACCTTAGCGAGTGGGATCAGGTGGAGATGGATCATTGTAAAGGCCTTGTTGTGATTTCCTTAGCGCGAGGCTAATCACATCGTGTGGGTACAGTTGTGCAACCTCTGCAGAGTGTAAAACTATTCGAATAGCCGTGTCCTCGGTCATGGACAATGCTCGGTGATTTCACACGAGGGGTAGAGTCTTTATGAAATCTGGTTGGTTTGAGCTGGGAAGTGAATGGTTAGTTCACTTGTGGTTATATTCAATTCCTTTGATTATTTATTTAATGTCTTTTGTTGAAGTTGCTTTTCAATCTATTTATTGTATTTACTTTAAATCGTTGCTTTATGCAAAGTTAACCTTTCAGCTATCCATTGTTAAGCCCTGCACACTATATTGCATTCATTTGTTACAAACGACTTGCTGAGTACCAATGTACTCACGGCTTTATGCCCCTGTTGCTCAGTTGAGGAGGAGGAGTATCACCAGCATGAGGTTCCAGAAGGAGAGTACTTCGACGTCTTCGTGGATTAGGCTTCGTTCTCCACTCGATAGCCTGTGGGCGTGTCGATTGGCTGCTGCGCTTCCTTTTGGATTTCCGCTGCTAGTTTTTGTTAAGCCCTTCGGGCTAGTCTATTGTAAGCTTGGCCATAAGGTCGCACTCTGATAATTATTAATAATATTTGAGTCTTTTCTTAGTAAATTGTGATATGTTCGATATTTCATCTTTGTTAATACTATGTGCACTAGCGTGATCCTGGACTAGTGCAGAATACACAGGAGAGTCCGGATTTGCATATTCGGGTCTCTACACTCGACCACCAAGTAGACGTGTCGTCGCTCCTGCAAATCACAAGGAAACACAAGAACGACGGGGAAGAACGCCCGATTCCCCTCTAGGTTGCATCTATGTGTCAAACCCTAGGAAGAATAAGCGTATAGCTCTCTCTGAATATAATAGATTGATTCGTGGTGGTCTATCCTTACAAACCTATAAACCTGAGAACAATTAAAATGCTAGCATTAGGTAGTAACCAGTTCTCATGTAAATTAGAACCAAATTTAATTAAGAGCGAGTTCACCTGTTGATTAATCTTTTTTAGCTCGTGCTCGTGTAATCGGTCCAATCGAGATGTCATCATCATCTTGTACACTTGAAGTGATGGACGTTGCATTAGTATTGACGAGGCCTTCTAAACGCATCTTTACTTTAGGCTTGTACAGATCGAGTATGAGCCTGTATATAATTAAATAAAATAGTAGTAACTCTGTATCCCTAAATATAATAGTTAAAGACCCCATTAAATTAGAGTGCACCTGATAATATTTAATGCGGCTCAATAATTCCTTCCAGTTAAATAATATATTTAACTGAGAAGTACAAGACATGAGTGTATCCGCGTCACGGTAGGTCATTGACGAACTATGCGGCAGGGATACGTAGCCCAACATCGCCGCCTCATGACTGGTGCAACGCATCGCCTCCCAAAAGCTGAAAAGCCAACCGCCACCACGTATGCCCAACAACCATCGACACGCTCATTCAGGCCTCATGGTTTCCGCGGGATGGCTCACCCAGCACACAATTGGCAGGAATTCCCATCGGCCCTTTTCGGTGGGCCAAAGGGATGGAGGGGGCCAAGAGACGTCAGGCATGGTTTCGACCCACAAAAAGCTAGGGCCCTCAACCATGAGAGGCTACTGCTGGGGGAGTAGCCCCCACCTTGGCTCAAATGGCCCACGGCACCAGCAGGACAAGCCGACAACTTCATAGAAGCCTACAAGGCCAGGAAATGGCATATATACCCCTAGAAGAATAGACTTAGATAGGGGTGTTTATGTAGTAGGAGATAGGACATGTGTACCCCTATAAAGAAAGGGATAGGTAGGGATATCTGTGTAACTAAACCCCATGGCTATAAGTACATACCTGAGTGCACCATAGGGAAAGGGCATAACTCACCTTTTTAGCAAAACGTCAAATATCACCAACTTCCAAGACACTAGCACACACTTCTAATGCCATCTCTACGGTATGTAAGGTTACGGGTAGCCTCTCCATTGCCTTCCCGTAACCCACTTTCTCTTCTATTTGATGTGTAACCACAACACCATCCATCTAAACATCAGTTTTGGCAAGTTATTAAAATTGCCAAGTTTTTGTTTGATTTAGCCCCTCCGAGTAATTTCTTGATCCGAATATTTTTGCCTTGATTCCTCTGGCGTTCTTTCTTGCTGTGACATGTAGGAATAAATCTAGACCTATCTTTGCCATCCTTCTCCTACGAGTAAGTTGTATTCAACGTTTTTCTCTCTTGCTCAGTTTTAGTGCATCTTTCCTTCAAATGAAGAAAGGTCACAATTTTGACAATGATTTTCTTCATCGCTGATTGCAATAGGTTCTTGACATTTGATGTGGGGTGCTCAATCTTGACGATGTAGGATCGATGATGATAACTTCGATCCGTGTAACCTGACAAATCGGTGGCGCCAACCACTGTTAAAACAGCAACCTACAACAAAAGAATTTGCCCAACCACATGCTCGTGATCCCGTATACCCGACCACCAAGTAGACGTATCGCTGCTTCTGTGAACAACTAGGAAGCGCAAGAACAACAGAAGCTATTCTCAAGAAAATTGCCCAATTCCCAAAGGCAACGCATAGTATAAACCCGAGAATAAGCAATATTAGCTATCCTAAAAATAACATGGTCTCACCCAAAGGTTACATATTGCAAGGCGTATATAGCCCTGGCATAGTCCGTAAGACCCCCTAATCATGTACAACTCAATCTTTTATCGTATTAGACTCGAACTCCTACAAAAAGGAAACTAAAATCAATAGTTGTCAATTCATTTTGGTTGTAGCAGTCGACCCCAGATGAATCTAAAGATAAGTCCTCTTCTATGATATAGTCATTGAAATAAGCTTTCCAATAAGTCCAAGATCACCTCAATCGGACTCCGTATGTGAAAGTTATTGCCCTGCAATCAGAAAGAATCCCTTCGAGGCCACGCTGAAACAATCACGTATGAAGTTATGACCACGTTGATGAATGTTATGACCACATTGAGATTGATTTCAACTACGACCATGCCCTCTTTATGACCAGACCTCCTCTACTGATGTTGGCTTCGACCACTTGTACAACCTCAAGTAGCAGTCGTAACCTTCGTAGTCATCCGAGCTTTAAAGAGGATCGGATGGTATGGACAGCTGAAGCCGTTTAGGCTGGTCCAAATGTTCTGATGCAATTGAACAGCTTAGAATGAGTCTATTGTCATAGAAGTCATACTCGTAGCAATGCAGTGGTCGTAAGTCGTAGGCGGTGACGTGGTCGAAGATATGGTCGATGAAGCCGTGGTCATAGACACTGTGGTCGTAAGCACGATGTCATAAACACCGTGGTCGTACGCACTATGGTCAAACAGTGTGGATAGAACCAGAGTGTTCAGACTGGTCTGAACATTCGAAAGCCAATCCGATGGCCTGAAGATGATCGAATTGTGCCGATTGCATCCATAGTCATTGGCCTGATCCAGAAGTCATCTTTGATGCTGATTAGACTCGATTGAATGGCCAGAGGGAATTTTGTGAGCTCGAGTGGTTGTGGGGCCAATCTGACGTGGCAAACAAAGGCTCAAACATGTCTTTCCTTGCTTGTTCCCCATGTGTTTCTCCTCCATTAGCTTTTCCTCTATGGTTTCAACTCCAAAAGCTTCACAATGTTCGAACTTGAGAATGCACAAAATATTTATATGAGGTAGTAACCAATTCTCATGTAAGTTAAAACCAAATGCAATTAGGAGTAAATTCACCTATTGATTAATGTTTTTAGCTTGTGCTCATGTAATCGGTCCAGTTGGCAGCTCAGGAGAAGATGATATCTTTGGGACATCTTTATCATCCAACCCCTCTTGGAAAGGAGTCGTCCTCGACTCTGATTCTTCTGGTCCAAAGAATGGTAATAAATCAGTAATATTGAATGTAGAACTCACAACATAATCATCTCCTGGATGCTCAATTTTATAGGCATTGTCGTTGATCTTTTCAAGCACTTTGAATGGTCCATCTCCTCGAGTCATTAGTTTGGACTTTTGTTTGTCCAAAAAATGTTCTTTGCGTAGATGCACCCAAACTAAATCATCTGGTTCAAATAACATCTTCTTTCTTGACTTGTTCGCCTTCTCAGCACAGTATCATGCCTTCTTTTCAATTTCTTCTTTCATCTTGACATGAATCTTTTTCACATATTCAGCTCATTTTGACGCTTCTATGTTAAAATGTTCATGTAGTGGCAGTGGCAGCAAATCAAGTGGCGCGATTGGTTTAAAACCATACATCACATGGAATTGGCACAATTGAGTAGTAGAATGTACCACTCTATTGTATGCAAACTCTACATGTGGTAAATAATCTTCCTACTCTTTGAGATTCTTCTTGATCACCTCCATTTTTTCATCTGTCTATGGGTGACAAGTTGTTGAGAATAATTGCTTTGTCTCGAGTTTGGCCCACAAAGTCTTCCAAAATAGCTTATGAACTTGACATCTTGATCTGAAACAATCGTCCTTAGCATGCCATGCAATATTACAATTTCCCTAAAAAACAAGTCAGCTACATGCGACGCATCATCGCTTTTGTGACAGGGAATAAAATGCGTCATTTTAGAGAACCTATCTACAATTACAAAAATTGAATCCCTCCCCCTCTTAGTCCTAGGCAATCCTAAAACAAAGTCAATACTAATATCCTCCCAAGGTGCACTAGGAACATGAATTGGGGTATATAAACCATGTGGTTAAGTTTAGATTTCACTTTGTGGCATGTAACACATCGCTGTACAAACCTTTCGACGTCACACCTCATTTTAGGCCCATAAAAGTGATTGCTTAATATCATGAAGGTCTTTTCTCTCCTAAAGTGTCCCATCAATCTACCTACATGAGATTCCTGTAATAAAAGCAAACGCACGGATGAATCTAGCACAAAATAAGAATCCATCATGAACATGGAACTTATCCCATCCTTTCCCATCTTTACATTTTAAATATAGTTCTAAAAATTCATGATCAGAAGTATATACATCTTTTAAGCTCTCTAGTTCTAGTCCAGGTACCTTTACTTCCAATTGAGTTAAAAGCATATTCCTTGTAGATAAAGCATTAGGTATCGCATTCTCTTTTCTCTTCTTGTACTTAACAATATATGGAAGGTATTGTGGTTACAGACCAAACACACACACAGAGAGAGAGAGAGTGGTATGGTAGTGGAGAGTTAGGTGAGCAATGCTTGGGGGGTCTTCCCCATGGCATGGACACGGGGCGGAAGTTGCTGCCGAAGGCGTCCTCGAGTTGCGAGGTGTATGCCCCGAACAGAGCCGGTCCTTCGACCCGGGGACGCGGAGTCGAAGCTGGCTCCGGAGTTGTCGTGCAGGCTCGAAGTGGCGATGGGCTCCTACGTCGCGCACCTCCGATGGTGAGTGAGAGTCGGAGTCGTTCCGAAGAGGCAAAGTCGGTGCCGACATCGCCACCAGAGTGAATGGCTAGTGGCCCACCACCAATGCATTGATGACCTCAAAAATCGCGTCGTCCCCTAGTGCGTGACGGGAGTTGTACCATATCCGGCGGCCGTGCGACAGAGGTCGTGCGGTCGCTCCTGAGAGGGCGGACGCATGGCAATACATGATTGGGGTGGCGTGGGGTTTGAGGTGTTGTGGTCACATGCCATTGTGATGCTTCTCCTCCTGCCAGTTGAACTCCCGCTGGTTGAACTTCCCGACCTGGGGGGAAGCGGGTATATATGCATGCGTTACCACCACCGCAGCGTCTCCCTTCCCCATCTTTAGCGATTCACTACAGCGGTTTCCGCTACAGCCAGGATGATCTTGGTTCTCAAAAATAGGCCCACCTCTGTTCCTCTGCATTCTCTGATAGCATTTTTTGACAGCAGAACGAGCGTTAATAACGTGATCAGAGAATGTTGATGAACAGAAGGAGGCCTATTTTTGACTTCGGCCAAAACTTATCGCGAATCCCCGGTCGAGCCGGTTGATCGCGGGAGAGGGCAGACGGTTGGATTTTCGCCGGCTGGCGTCTCCCAATCACAGGGGGTGAGGGGGCTTTATGTACCCCATTGTATCAGGCGACGTTCTCCTTTCAACGTCGAAGTCAGAGTTGGGGCGACTGGTTGGTGGCCTGCATTCCGCCGCGGAGTCAAAGTTGCTGGTAGAGCCGCCTCGCGGGGTCAAGGCCGAAGTCGAAGCTAGAGTCCCTCTGCGGAGGCGGAGTCGACGCTGAAGTCGGAGTCGGAGCGATTGGTTAGTGGCCTGTTGACACGGCATTGATGGCCCCATGTGCGTTGATGGCATTGTGGATTACACCGGCATTTGCACATCTCTGGGTTCCACTTATTGGAGGCGGTATATCAAGACGAAGCCGAGTCTGCATTTGACCTCAGTCCATGGATATTATTTAGAATGTTAGAAGCGGGATACAAAGCTGCCCCTCATGTGCGAGGCCGAGTCGGAGGCCCGGATGGGCTCCGCGGACGTGAGGTCGAAGTTAGAGTGACTGTTCAATGGCCTGCTGATGTTGCATTGATGGCCCCGAGAATCGCGCCCATCACTGACGCACGATGAAGAGTGGGCCACGCCGCGCGATCGCACGACCGCAGTCATGCATTCATTCCCGAGGGGAAGGACGCATGGTAGGACTTGATTGGCGTGTCGCGCGCTGTCAGACGGTAGCGCGATTGCAACCGCGCGCTTCATCCTGATGGGACGGGACGCGTGGCAGCGCAGGATTGGCACGTCGTGCGTTGTCAGGTGGTTACTACCACGGTCGTGCGCATGGGCAATCGCGCCACCTCGGCTTCCACCGGTTACGCTTCACAATTGTGGAGGAGGTGAGCGGTTCGGCTTTTGTCGGTTGCGCTTACTGGCGTTGTGGGAGGTAAAGGGGCTTTATATACCCCCTTTTGGCACCACGCCGGCATTCTACTTCGTATACCTTTTGCTCCCTTGCGCGCTATGCTCTTGCCCCTTTTGCTATCGTGCCTTTTTACTCGTCGCCGTTTAGCTCCCAGAGGATGATGGCCCGTGGCGAAGAACGTGCTCCTCAGGCCGACGGTGACGCCTCATCCCGATGATCATCGTCGATCAAGATGGACTACGTGCTCGAAGGGCACGAGCCATCGCTGATGGACAAGCGGTGGGTAGCGGCGGAGAAATTAGAGGGTCCTTGCTCCCGCGTGTTGGGCCCGACTCTCGCGACGGAGGAGACGATCTGGACTCTGTTGCGCGAAGGTAAGCTGTTGGACCGCCGCGAGGTGCATTTGCCCGTCAGCGACGAGACAGAACCACACCCAGAGAAGTCGGATGCGATCGTCTTCATCGCTTATTTTGAAGCCGGTCTTTGAATCCTGGCGGCCATGATCGTCGGCGATGTCTTGTGGACCTTCGGGCTGGAGCTGGCGCAGTTGACTCAGAACACGATAGCCCGTCTTGCTGTCTACTACTGGGCACTACATACGGAGGCGTGCTGGCCTAGCGCCTCGCTGTTCGCATTCCTCCATGACGCATGGTGCCAGCCGAAGAAGCTGGAAGGGGGATGTTTTCCAACTTCGGCAGCGTCAACTTCGTCCTTCGGTCGCAGTGCGGGAATATTTTCCCTACCAACTCGACTCGGACGAAGTGGGAACCGAACTAGATGAAATGGTGGTTCTACCACCGCGTGGTGAGTGGCAGTGGCCTTGAGTTCACGGGCCGGCCGGTGTTGTTCAATACCTCGCCAAGCACGCCGATCGATGACGAGGACAGGCGGAGGGCACGGAGGCTTGTGGGGATCTCTGCCTGCTTCAACATGCGCGACCTCGCCGAGGAGTTCATCATGTACGGTGTGGCACCACTTGCCGATGGGTGGCGCATCCAACCTGGGGTCCTTCGGCGTGACGATGTCTGCCTGTCCGTGTCTTCACTGCTAAGGCCCTCCAACCCTCATAAGTCTTGGGGTGGAGGCTCGCTTTTCCCCTTCTTTTTTTTTGAGTTGACTCCGGTTCGTCTCACCTGTAGGGTTTCTCCTGGGGGACGCGGGGCGTTTGGTGGCCGTGTTCTTTGGGCCGTATGCGGCCAAGGAGCACAGCCTATGCGAAGCTGTGACCACGGAGGCGAAGCAAGGGCGGATAAACCAGGTGTGCGAGGCTTTGGGCATTCGCGTGCCAGAGCGCGCCACTCTGACCCTGAGCCGGCCTCGCCGTCGTGACAACGACGGCAAGGGAAAAGGGTTGCCTTCCCGACGGAGGGCCCAGTCCTCCGCGATCGTATCTGGTCCATCGGCTGTCACTCCTGTCAGCTCTGCCAGAGCTAACAGTGCGGCGGATGCCAACTCCGACTCAGCGAAGTATGTTGATTTGGACCTTGAGGCAGGTGCGGAGGACGAAGACGAGGGGTCTTTGGGCAGCACCAAGGACCAGGCGTGTAGCACGGACAACCAGCAGGGGGAAGCGTCCTCGCCTGCGGCGGTTGCCGAGGCGGAGGTGTCCTCGCCCTGGTCTCCAAAAGTGAAGCGACCGCATACACGATCGCCGTCTCCTCCGAAGAGGGGGTTCACTGTGTCGACTGGGGTCAGGAGCCTGTTGGAGTCCGACTCCGACACAGAGGCCCCCTGGGCCAGGGGGCCGGCTTCTTCAAGGGGCGCTGGTGTTCCTGTGCTTGCTTCTGAGGCTAAGGGGACACCACAGCGGAGCTCGCCAGTTGATGCTGAAGGTAAGCTTGGTTCCCTTCGTACAACCCTGCGGGGCTTCCGTGAAGCCCTAACCCCTACCTTCTCGTACTGACAGGGGTTCGGTCCTCTGGCCATGGAGAATCTCCAGGGGGCGTGGACGCCCCGTTGGTGGCATCGACTACCGGCACCCTCGAAATTGTCAGCGCGGAGGCCACACGACCGAGCTTAACGGACTTTGTCCCTCGGCCAGACAGCGTGGCGAGGGGTTGCAGACAGCGTGCTCGCCAGCTTGGATTGTGAGGCGCTGCTGACGTGTAGGTGGGAGCTTCTAGGAGGCACGCTAGGGGCCTCGGAGATGAGGGTGAGTACTCGACTTTTGACGATGTGTGCCGTCACTTAGGAATTCGCTGATGGTTGCGTTGTGCAGACCCTCGCCCTTGGCTGGGCGCTGCAAGTGGCTCACGCCCGTGAGTGAGGGACGCTCGAGGACCGGCTGCAAGCTGCTGAGGCGGCCCTGCGCACAGCCGAGGGGGCCCATTCTACCAAGGACGATCGCATCCGGCTCCTAGAGACGAAGCGTGCGAAGGTGATTTCGAACGCTCAGGCGCTCGCGGCGGAGGCACAGCGAGTGGCCGCCGAGGAGCGTGACTGCTTGCTCCAGCAAATCATCGCGTTGGAGGAGGAGAAAGGCTGCCTCACTACATCTCTTGGGGAGAGGGACCGGGCCCTGGGTGATGCCTCGGTGGTGGCTTGGGACACCATGCTGGCTTTGGAAGGGGCCCTCGAGGACCTCTCCGCCGATGTGCCGCCTCGTTCCTTTGGTCCCAAAGAGTTGCCGTGGACGCTCCGTCGAATCGCGGAGGGTTCCAACCTCGTTCTTAGCACCGCCAAATCCTTCGGCAACCATTGCTCCTTTGTGACCTCGCGCCTAGCCTTTGCGCTGCTTCATCACCGAGGTTGCCGGCATGTCGACGGGCTGGCTGACCCCGAGCTGGAGCTGCTCGCCGGAGCCGTGGTGATGTCCGGCACCGCGCGCTCCGTCTGTCTGGCCGTCCAGGCCTTCCATGAACGAATCTGGGACTACATCGGGGAGGCCGCGGCGAAGGTAGAGTTATGCTAGACCCTGCGCGGCGAGGGGAACTTCGGCCAATGGCTTAACGAAGTTCCACGGTGCGACGGAGGTGGCGCTGTTGCTACGGGGCATCGCGCGAACCCACAGGTGTGATGCCGGGGTTCTAGTGTGTAGGCATGCGTTACAATGTGCGTTATAATAGAATGGAAATTGCCCCCGTATTCTGACCGTGTGTATCGCTGTGCTCCGGGTAGCTACTTGATAGGGACCGGCTGCTGGTCTCTGACCTCGTGACCTGACGGTGTCTTCAGCACTGGTGGTGGGCTGAGGATTCTCTGAACTTCTGGGCGGCCTGAGCTTCCGCGGGCGAGACTCTGGCGCGGGCGTATGTTAAGGAGGAGCCAGACGAGTAGCGACTCTGAATACTCGAGGACGCTTGTACATTAGGTCCTCGGGGATGCGGTTACCGAGTGCCCTTGTAAACATTCTTTGATGAATGCAAAAAGGACTTTGGTTGAAGTACGTGTCCCCACCGCATTTCATTATCGCACTTGCATCTGATCAACTTGTAGGACTTAGCACCCCGTCACACTTCCTAGCCGAGGTGAACGCTCGAGCGCTCCGTCCCCTACCCTTCGAAGCGGTGGTAGTGGAGCTGACGCCTAGACGAAGTAGACGCGCGAGCGCTCTGTCCCCTACCCTTCGAAGTGGTGGTAGCGGAGCTAGCGCCTACATGGAGTAGACGCGCAAACGCTCCATCCCATACCCTTCGAAGTGGTGGCCGCGGAGCTGGTGCCTAGACAAAGTAGACGCGCGAGCGCTCCGTCTCCTACCCTTCGAAGTGGTGGCAGCGGAGCTGGCGCCTACATGGAGTAGACGCACGAATGCTCCATCCCATACCCTTCGAAGTGGTGGCTGCGGAGCTGGTGCCTAGACGAAGTAGACGCGCGAGCGCTCCGTTCCCTACCCTTGGAAGTGGTGGCAGCGGAGCTGGCACCTACATGGAGTAGACGCGCGAACACTCCGTCCCCTACCGTTTAAGTGGTGGCCGCAGAGCTGGCGCCTAGTCGAAGTAGACGCTCGAGCGCTCCGTCCCCTTTCCTTCGAAGTGGTGATAGCGGAGCTGGCACCTAGTCGAAGTAGACGCTCGAGCACTCCGTCCCCTTCCCTTCGAAGTGGTGGCAGCGGAGCTAGCGCCTAATCAAAGTAGACGCTCGAGCGCTCTGTCCCCTACCCTTCAAAGTGGTGGCAGCGGAGCTGGCGCCTAGTCGAAGTAGGCGCTCTAGCGCTTCGTCCCCTTCCCTTCGAAGTGGTGGCAGCAGAGCTAGTGCCTAATCAAAGTAGACGCTCGAGCGCTCCGTCCCCTATCCTTCGAAGTGGTGGCAGCGCAGCTGGCGCCTAGTCGAAGTAGATGATCGAGCGCTCCGTCCCCTACCGCTCGAAGTGGTGGCAGTGGAGCTGGTGCCTAGTCGAAGTAGACGCTTAAGCGCCTTATTTGTGCCCCGTAGAGTGCGCGCACGGACAACATCCGCACGTTTTGTTTATGCTTCGTAGAGTTCGCATAGGGACAATCATCCACGCGTCTTATTTATACTCCGTAGAGTGCGTGCAGGGACAACATCCACACATCTTATTTATACTCCGTAGAGTGCGCGTGGGGATGACATCCGCACGTCTTATTTATACTCCGTAGAGTGCGCGCAAGGACAACATCTGTACGTCTTTTTTATACTCCGTAGAGTGCGTGCAAGGATAACATCCGCACGTCTTATTTATACTTCGCAGAGTGCGCGCGGGGACAACATCTGCACGTCTTATTTATACTTCATAGAGTGCGTGCAAGGACAACATCCTCACAACTTATTTATACTCCGCAGAGTGCGCACGGGGACAATATCTGCACGTCTTTTTTATACTCCGGAGAGTGCGTGTAGGGACAACATCCACGTGTCTTTTTTTATACTCCATAGAGTGCGCGTAGGGACAACATCCATGCGTCTTTGTTTATACTTACAAAGAGTGCACGCGTAAGCCGTGTGTCTTTGTTTATACTCACAGAGAGTGTGCGCGTAAACCGCGTGTCTTTGTTTATACTAACAGAGAGTGCACGCGTAAACCGCGTGTCTTTGTTTATACTCATGGAGAGTGCGCGCGTAAACTGTGTGTCTTTGTTTATACTCATGGAGAGTGCGCACGTAAACCACATGTCTTTGTTTATACTCACGGAGAGTGCGCGCGTAAACCACGTGTCTTTGTTTATACTCACGGAGAGTGCGCGCGTAAACCGTGTGTCTTTGTTTATACTCACGGAGAGTGCACGCGTAAACCGCGTGTCTTTGTTTATACTCACGGAGAGTGCACGAGTAAACCGTGTGTCTTTGTTTATACTCACGGAGAGTGCATGCGTAAACCGCGTGTCTTTGTTTATACCATGGAGGGTGCGTGCGTTAACCGCGTGTCTTTGTTTATACTCATGGAGAGTGCGCACGTAAACCATGTGTCTTTGTTTATACTCACGGAGAGTGCATTCGTAAACTGCGTGTCTTTGTTTATACTCACGGAGAGTACGCGCGTAAACCGCGTGTCTGTGTTTATACTCACGGAGAGTGCGCGTGTAAACCGAGTGTCTTTGTTTATACTCACGGAGAGTGCGCGCGTAAACTGCGTGTCTTTGTTTAGGGAGTGCACGCGTAAACCGCGTGTCTTTGTTTATACTCACGGAGAGTGCGCGGGAAAAACCACGTGTCTTTGTTTATACTCACGTAGAGTGCGCGCAGAGGCGTGCCCCCCGCGTGTCTTGACACAGAATGAGAGGCTTTTGAAAATAGTGGACTTTGTTAATGTCCCATTTGCGCGGGTGAGCAATTACAAAAAAGACGGGGTATTAACCACTGACCGGGGGAGGTGCGGCGATCGCCGCTCCTGTGGCGGCACAAGGGGGAGCCTCTGGTGCTAGGGCGGGCAAGGCAAGAGGTCATGCAGATGGCTCCGAGCTGGAGGAGCTTCGCTACGACCGGCTTGGCTGCCTGCTATCGCTCGATTAACTTGTGCCGAAGCCTCTGCTTCCTCAGCCCGGCCTTCACCGACGGATATGCTTTGTCCGCTTTCGTGCAAGGGCACCCTCTGGGATTAGCTCTCTAGCTGAGGCTTGGACGTTGATCCTGGGCTCCGCGCACCTTGGGCTGTGGTGCGATGTCCACGGTCGCGACACCCACGACACGCGCGCGTGCACCTCCATCGCGGCGCTCCGCCAAAGCGTCGCCAGGGATAGGAACCCGGAGGCACGCCCGCCTATGGTGGCCCACGTCCAGCACCCATACGAAGCCCCCATGCACATCCAGGCACAAGGGACGCAGCCCCATGAGGGCCCTCTGCGAATTCAGGCCCATGTGCAGCAGCCTCGGGAGGGCCTCCTGCAGCTGCAGGCTCCTGAGGCAGCCCACCACAGGGTTATCAATGTCATCTCCAGAGGCTCCTCGCTGGAGTTCGCCTCGGCACGGCAGCGGAAGGCCTACGTCCGGAGGCTACACCACGTAGCGGCGTACCCAGCGCAGGCACCGCCGGACTGGGCACAGCACGCGATCACGTTCACACCCGCCGATGCCCAAGGCGTGGAACTTACTCACCAGGACCCCCTGGTCGTCCGGGTCGTTATAGCGGGATGCGACGTGGGACGTGCCCCAGTTGACGGCGGCAGCTCTGCGAACATCCTGTTCGCAGCGGCCTTCGACCAGATGGGGATCTCCCGAAGCCGCCTCGGCCCATCGGGAATTCCGCTACAAGGCTTTGGAGGACAACCTCTACGGGCGCTCGGCCAAATATGCCTTCAGGTCTCCTTCGGCCAGGATGACAATGAAAGGGTCGAAGACGCCACATTCGATGTCGTCGATCTCCCATACCCCTACAATGCCATACTGGGGCGTCCAATCCTCAACTCCTTCGGAGCGGTGCCACATCACGGCTATTTATGCATGAAGCTCCCGGGGCCGCGGGCCATCATTACCATCCGTGGCGACCAGGATATGGCCCGGCGCATTGAGCACGGCACCAGATATCCCCGTCGCGATGCTCAACGGCACGCTTAGAATCGGCACCGCAGCGCGGGGACCCATGGCGTCATCCGGGGACGGCTCGGCAAGCCCCACAGATAGTGCAACTACTAGAGGCTCCGGCCGCGCCAAAGACAAGTGGTTAGTACCCCCGCCCTATGTAATCGCTCACCCGCGCAAACGGGAATGTAATAAAGTTCCGTTTGTCGCCAACCTCTTATCATTCTGCAAAAATATGTGGCGAGAGCGCGTGAAGGCCTCGCCTACGCGCGCGCTCCCGGAGTATAAACAAAGACGCACGTTCGCGTGTGCACTCTCCGTCAAAGACACGGGTATGAGTATAAACGAAGACGCACGTCCGCGTGTGCACTCTCCCTCAAAGTCACGGGCATGAGTATAAACAAAGACGCACGTTCGCGTGTGCACTCTGCGTCAAAGACACGGGCATGAGTATAAACTAAGATGCACGTTCGCATGTGCACTCTCCGTCAAAGACACGGGTATGAGTATAAACGAAGACGCACGTTCGCGTGTGCACTCTCCGTCGAAGACACGGGCATGAGTATAAACAAAGACGTGTGGGGGGACGCCTTCACACGCACTCTACGGACTATAAATAAGACACAGATGTTCTCCCTGTGCACTCTACGGAGTATAAACAAGACGCGAATCCCGCGCATGCCATGGACGTCGTCCTTGCGCATACTCCCCGGAGTATAAATAAGGCATGGATGCCGATCCCACGCACTCTACGGAGTATAAATAAGACGCGGATGTTCTCCCTGCGCACTCTACGGAGTATAAACAAGACGCGAATCCCGCGCATGCCATGGACGTCGTCCTTGCGCATACTCCCCGGAGTATAAATAAGGCGTGGACGCCGATCCCACGCACTCTACGGAGTATAAATAAGATGCGGGTGTTTTCACTGCGCACTCTATGGAGTATAAATAAGACGCGGATGTTCTCCCTGCGCACTCTACGGAGTATAAACAAGAAGCGAATCCCGCGCATGCCATGGACGTCGTCCTTGCGCATACACCCCGGAGTATAAATAAGGCGTGGACGCCGATCCCACGCACTCTACGGAGTATAAATAAGACGCGGATGTTCTCCCTCCGCACTCTACGAAGTATAAACAAGATGCGAATCCCGCGCATGCCATGGACGTCGTCCTTGCGCATACTCCCCGGAGTATAAATAAGCCGTGGACGCCGATCCCACGCACTCTACGGAGTATAAATAAGACGCAGGTGTTCTCCCTGCGCACTCTACGGAGTATAAATAAGACGCGGATGTTCTCCCTGCGCACTCTACGGAGTATAAACAAGACGCGAATCCCGCGCATGCCATGGACGTCGTCCTCGCGCATGCTCCCCGGAGTATAAAGAAGACCCGGATGCTGTCCCTGCGCGCTCGGCAAAACACAAACACGGCGCGAACCTTGCGTGGCTGTCAATCGCGCACCCCCTCAGAGCGTCGAGGCTCGTCTTCGCGCACCACGGGAAATGTACGCAGGGCGCGCTATGGAAACCCAATTCCGAGAGCGTCACGGAGTAGCGACGTAGCGCGCTAGAGGCTGGCCCCAGCAAGGGCGCGCACGCGGAGTACGAGGTACACCAGAGGCTACCCCCGCTTCGGAAGGCAGGGGGACGGAGGTCCGCCTCCGCACGCGCCAGTCTACGGACTTCAAACAAGTCGTAGTGCGAAGGTCCGCCTCCGCACGTGCTAGTCTACGAACTTTAAACAAGTCGTAGTGCGGAGGTCCCCCTCCGCACGCGCCAGTCTACGGACTTTAAATGGGTCGTAGTGCGAAGGTCCATCTCTGCACGCGCCAGTCTACGGACTCTAAACACGTCGTAGTGCGGAGGTCCGCCCCCGCACGCGCCAGTCTACGAACTTTAAACAAGTCGTAGTGCGGAGGTCCGCCTCCGCACGCGCCAGTCTACGGACTTTAAACAAGTCGTAGTGCGGAGGTCCGCCTCCGCACGCGCCAGTCTATGGACTTTAAACAAGTCCGAGTGCGGAGGTCCGCCTCCGCACGCGCCAGTCTACGGACTTTAAATGGGTCGTAGTGTGAAGGTCCACCTCCGCACGCGCCAGTGTACGGACCGCACGCGCCAGTCTACGGACTTTAAACAAGTCGTAGTGCCGAGGTCCGCCTCCGCACACGCCAGTCTACGAACTCTAAACAAGTCGTAGTGTGGAGGTCCGCCCCGCACGTGCCAGTCTACGGACTTTAAACAAGTCGTAGTGCGGAGGTCCGCCTCCGCACGCGCCTGTCTACGGACCTTAAACAAGTCGTAGTGCGGAGGTCCGCCTCCGCATGCGCCAGTCTACGGACTTTAAACAAGTCGTAGTGCGGAGGTCCGCCTCCGCACGCGCCAGTCTACGGACTTTAAACGGGTCGTAGTGCGGAGGTCCGCCTCCGCACACGCCAGTCTACGAACTTTAAATGGGTCGTAGTGCGCAGGTCCGCCTCCGCACGCGCCAGTCTACGGACTTTAAACAAGTCGTAGTGCGGAGGACCGCCTCCGCACGTGCCAGTCTACGGACTTTAAATAGGTCGTAACGTCAACGACTGCCTCCGCACGCGCTAACTCTACAGAGTAATCAACATGCGAGCCCCGCGAGCGCACTTTCCGTGGCCACCCGTTCGACAGGCAGGAGACAGCGCTCGCATGACTATTCCACCAACAGCGCACTTTGAACGTGGGGATCTCATCCCCGCACAACATGACCACCCGAAGCACAGCATGCAGCGCATCTCCTAATCGCTAGGAGGTCTATATATCGGAAAAATCTTACAAGTACAGAGGCCCACCAACATCTCTGCCGCTCTAAGCAACTATTCGGCAGGCTCGTCCTTAGCACGCGCTAAGGCCGGGGCTTCGCCAGAAGAAGATCGGCCCGCCCAAAAGTTCAACGACTCCTCGGCCCTTCGCCAGCGTTGAAGGCGCCGCCGGGTCACAAGGTCGGACGCAAGTAGTCGGCCCCAGCAAGGAAGCTGCCTGGGACACAGGTGAAATAGTCAGAATTTGTAAAGCAAGCGCGTCCTTCATTCACAAGAAAAGCGGGGACATTGCAACGCACGCCTACACCTGGCCACCTCGGCGTCACACCTGCGAGTTTCGGGCGCCTTCGGAGGCCTCAGCGCCACCCTCGTCGCGCCGCGGGACCTCGTCTAGAAATTGGCCGAGGCTCCCCTCCCCGTAAAGTGACTTCCGAAGCTCAACCCGCGCAGCGGCCTCCCCGATGTAATCCCAGACCCGCTCCTGAAAGTACTTGACGGTGCGACGAACGGCGCGGACGGCACCGGACATAACTCCGGCTCCACCGGGCATCTCCAGCTGGGGGTCCTTCAGCCTGGCGACATGCGTGCAACCGCGGTGCCGTAGGAGCGCGCACACCATGCACGACGCCGCGTAAGCACAGTGGTTGCCGAAGGTCGTCGCGGCGCCGCGCGCAATGTTGGCGGCATCTCCGATCCAGCGAAGGGTCCGAGACAGCTCCTCCGGGCCAAAGGCGCGGTCCGGCACTTTAGCCACAAGCCCTTGGAGATGGCTTTCCAGTGCTTGCATGGCATCCCATGCAATGACCGAAGCTTCGCCAAGCGTCCGGTCACGCTCCGCTAGAGTTAAGGCAAGCTCGCCATTTTCCTTCTCCAGCGAGGCGACCTGTTGCAGAAGGTCGTCCCGCTCCGCCGCAAACTCCTGCCGCGCCACCTCCGCGGCCGACTCCCGCGCCCACACGGCAAGTCCCTCGGCGTGCGCCTTCACCTCAGCGCACTCCCCTTCCAGCTGGCGGATGCGGGCATCCTGGGCAGAGCGGGCCCCCGAGGCTTCGCGTAGCTCCTCCTCGGTGACCCGCAGCCTATCCTCAAGCGCCCTTTGGGCACGAACATAGGCCGCTTGCAAGGCCTGCCCCAGCACAAGTGTTTGCAAAACAGAAAGGCTTAGCAAGCTCAGCATGGCCAGGCGTTGTCATATAAGTGCTTACCCTCACCCCCGACACCTCTAAGGCGTCCCCGAGACGCCCCACCCCGTAGGTCTGCTGCGCTTGCTGGCCGATGCTGGCAGCCGCGTCATCCACGATCCCGCGCCACGCCCTCAGCGTCTCCGGCAGAGGCACGAAGTCCGCTGGGCTCGGGCGCACGGTGATCGCCCCGCCGGCACGAGGACCCCCATGTTCCGCCAAGGGCTCCTCCGGAATAAGCGACGCTGCAGGCAGGGATGCAGGTGAGCACCGCAAGGCACAACGAAGAATACACCAGGGCAAACTAAGCCACCTTACCTTCAGTAGCGGAAGGAGGGCTTCGGGGGCCCGCCCCCCCAGTCCCAGGCGGGGTAGCGGTGGCGTGGTCCCACAAGGAACAGAAGCCTCCGCATTCGGGGTTGGCGCTGACCGTTCCTGCACGGCGGACGGCGTGGCCTGAGGGACGGAGGGGGCGCGCGCCGCAGGGACTTCGGCATATGCATCGGAGTCCCACAAGCTCCCGATGCCCGTCGCCACGGTGAATCCCCTCGACGTCCGGTGGAGCTCCGGCCGCAGACACGGCCGCTTAGCCGGAGCAAGTGGCGACGACACCGCCCTAGTAGCCGCTGCCGGAGAGGCCCCCACGGCTACAGCACCCGTGGGCGAAGACCCCACCGTGGCAACCTTTGCGGAGGGCACCTCGGTTTCGGCCGCGGCTGCCGGCGAAGACCCAACTCTGTGCGCCCCCGCGGAGGGCGTCTCCGGCATCATAGTGGCCATGGCCGAAGGCTCCACCTCAGCACCGCCGGTCAGCATGGGTCCTGTCCCGACAACCGCCGCGGGCGATGAGACTTCCCCTCTCCGGCTGCCCGCAGCGAGCCCGCCGTCCAGGGCACCCCCCGAAGACCCTTCGCCCCCGGCGTCCGCGCCATCCAAGCCCGAGTCGGCATACCTCGCCGAATCTGACTCCGCGCCTGCCGCGCCATCGGGAACACTAGCAGCAGCAGTGGCAGCGGCTATACCAAGCATGACAGACGCTCCGCCTCGGGCCCTCTTGCGAGACGGCGCTTTCGTCCTCGTTGGGCCGTCGTCTTGGTGTTGCAAGGGCGGATCAGCACGGTCCGGCACGGCAAGGCCCAAGGCCTCGCACACGCGGTTTATTCGCCCCAGCCCCGCCTCAGTGGTAGCAGATGCGCGCTGCTCGTGCTCCCTGCCGGTATACGACCCCAGGAATACGCGCGTGGCCCGCTTCGCGTCCTCCAAGCAAATCTCTAAAAGCAAAGCAGGAGACAAGATTAACATGTAACGCACTCCGCGTGAACAAAGGGGGGATATGGTCGAGGCTTACGAGGACCGGAGGGTGCCGGTAGTGAGCAGACCCACGGCAGAACATTATCGTCTCGATGCTTCTCGGCGGCCATGCCGTACATCGCGTACTCTTCGGCGAGGTCGCGCATGTTAAAGCGGGCGACCACGCTTGTGAGCCATCGGGCCCTCCGCCTGTCCTCGTCATCGAGCGTCTGGCCGGGCGAGGTCTTGAACGCGATCGGCCGGCCCGTGCATTTGAGGCCGCTCCCGCTCGCCACGCGGTGGTAGAACCACCGTTTCATCCAGTGAGACTCCCACTTCCCGCGAGTGGAATTCACGGGGAAGAGCTTGCTGCAAGACGACCGAAGAATAAAGGTGACGCTGCCGAAGTTCGACAGCGTCCCGTCCTTCCGCTCCTTGGGCTGGCACTATGCTTCGTGCAGGTAGGCAAACAACGAAGCACTGGGCCAGCACGCTCCTCAGCGTAAGGCCCAACTGTACACGGCGAGACGGGCCACGGCGTTCAGAGTCAGTTGTGCCAGCTCTAGCCCGAAGGTCCGCAGCACGTCGCCCACGATCGCCGCCGCCGGGATGCGGAGCCCCGCGTCAAAAAAGGCGACGAACACAAGCGCCTCCGACTTCTCGGGGCGCGGTTCCGTCTCGTCGGCGGCGGGCAATCGTACCGCCTGGCGCTCGGACAACTTCTCCGCGTGTAGCAGCGCTTGGATTGTCTTCTCGGTCACGAGCGAGGGGCCCAACTCGCCGAAAAACGAGCCTTCCTTCTCCGCCGCCAGCCACCACTTGTCTACCGCCGCCGGGTCGCGTTCGTAGAGCGAGTATTTCACCTCTAGCGGTGAAGACCGCCGGCGAATGCCGCAAGCATCAGCCGCCTGGCCACGCTTGCCACCGGATGCCATCGCTTCTCACAGAAGGAAGAATACAGCAGTAAGAGTACCACGGGAGTGTAGAAGGCGATGCAAGCGAGAAGGGGGCGTAGAACTGCGGGGGCGCAGTTACGAGGGCTATTTCAAGCCACCTCGCCCCGAAGGCGGCAGCCGAAGCATCGCGACGGTCCGCGCGTCGGACGCGACCGCAGTCGTATAGAGGTCCGTCCCGCACGATTCCCCATAACCGAGCACGAAGCGTCGTGGCGGTACACGCCAGACGTGGCCACAACAGTGAGGACCGTTGGTGCACGACGCTCCAGTGGCCTCTCGCCGCGTGGCAACCCCCGCACAAAATAACTGGGGCGCACGACCCGACGCGCCTCTAAGACGGAGCCTCCGCCCCAGCAGGAATACCCCCGGTCTTTGGCCCGACCTTCGCACGCAGTAAGGTAGCTTCCAGTACTCGGGCCAGGACCACACCCGGAAGATGGCCCCCTCACGCAAAGGCCAGCTAGCGGGTCACAGCCTTGGCCGAGGGGTCAAAGCCCGTGGCAGGAATGCGTTCCGCCGCGTGCCCCACCCACGGGAAGGCAGGATGCATGACGCGACAGCCTGCCCTCTGACAGGCCAGGCGTCGGCACGATTCCAGCTGCCATTAAAAGCGCACTACCAGACCGTGGGATCATAACAGCTTCGAAGCATAGGAGGACAGCCGGCACTAACGGGGCGGCGGGATATGGCTAAACGCCGCATGATGCGCCATTCCTCACCCGCCTCGTGTCCCCCTTCCTAGGGAAGAGGCGAGCAGCTGCGATCACGCAACCGCTCACATCCCACCGCGCACCAGTTACAAGCCGCCGCGTGCCCCGCACTCCAGGGCGAGTCGCACGGTATGACAACCTAGCCCTGGCAAGCCAGGGGCCGGCGCGATTCCAAGAACCATTACAACGCATTCCTGGATCGTGAGGTTGCAATCACCGCAGGCGCAGCGGTGTCCGCTGTGCGAAGTTTCAACTTCGACTAGGCGCCAGCTCCGCTGCCACCCGTTCGGAGGGTAGAGGACGGAGCGCGCACGCGCCTACTTCGACTAGGCGCCAGCTCCGCTGCCACCCGTTCGAAGGGTAGGGGACGGAGCGCGCGCGCGTCTACTTTTACTTCGACGCCAGCTCCGCTGCCACCCGTTCGAAGGATAGGGGACGGAGCACGCGCGCGCCTACTTTGACTAAGCGCCAGCTCCGCTGCCACCCGTTCGGAGGGTATGGGACGGAGCGCGCGCGCGTCTACTTCTACTTCGACGCCAGCTCCGCTGCCACCCGTTCGGAGGGTAGGGGACGGAGCGCGCACGCACCTACTTCGACCAGGCGCCAGCTCCACTGCCACCCGTTCGGAGGGTACGGGACGGAGCGCGCGCGCGTCTACTTTGACGCTAGCTCCGCTGCCACCCGTTCGAAGGGTAGGGGACAGAACGCGCGCGCGTCTACTTCTACTTCGACGCCAGCTCCGCTGCCACCCATTCGGAGGGTAGGAAACGGAGCGCGCGCGCCTACTTCGACCAGGCGCCAGCTCCGCTGCCACCCGTTCGAAGGGTAGGGGACGAAGCGCGCGCGTCTACTTCTACTTCGACGCCAGCTCCGCTGCCACCCGTTCAGAGGATAGAGGACGGAGCGCGCGCGCGCCTACTTTGACGAGGCGCCAGCTCCGCTGGCACCCGTTCGGAGGGTAGGGGACGGAGCGCGCGCGCCTACTTTGACCAGGCGCCAACTCCGCTGCCACCCGTTCGAAGGGTAGGGGACGGAGCGCTCGTGCATCTACCTCAGCTGCCAATCCAGGCATCGGCTTCGGCTACGGCCTCAGACCCCGGGACCCGCTGCACACCAAGGCTCCGCAAGTTCAGAGAAGTTCACAGGCCGCAGGGACGGAGGGGGCCAAAGGACTCGGCAACATGGCTTCGGCCCTGTGAAGCCCTTCACCATGAGAGGCTCCTGTTGTAGGGGTGGCCCCCACCTAAACCCAGTAGGCTTGTTAGAAGGATATAGGGCCCAAAATGGGACATATGTAATGGCTTAAATACCCCTGACAGGGAGGTACCGATGTAAGGGCACAATTGTAAAAGCACAGCCCATATGAATATATATACAAGGGAAGGCTAGGGGGAGGACAGAGGTCATCACTTTCTCCCAATTCTCCACTACCACATCTCTCTCTGTTTGGTCTGTAACCACAACATTAGGAATTCCTCTAACATGATTCATATTACTGAGCTGTGCAAGATGATTAAAGCCAATATGGCCTAATCTATGGTGCCAGAAGAATAAATCCTTAGAACATGATGAAATAAGATACCTAAGATCAGAAGATATTGAACACAAAAAGTCATGCTTAAACAGGCAACAAACTCGACTAACTTTGCATACATGATCACTAGATGAATCCAAAATACAGCATGAATGCTTTTTAAAGTTCACCTCAAGATCATCGTCTACCAAATGTGAAACTGAAAGCAAATTATAGCTCAACTTACCGACAAGAGTGATGTCCTTTAAGATGAACTTGTCGTTGACGTTCACGTTGCCTTTAGCAAGAACTCGTCCTTTAGAGTTATCCTCAAAAGTGATCATCTTATCACCAGGGGCACGAGTGAGGGAGTAGAACCATTGTGAGTCTTCGGTCATATAGTGAGAGCAACCAGAGTCAATGAAGTATATGTTCTCCTTCCACTTGCGACGAGCCTACAGAGCACGAACAATTATCGGTTCCTTAATACTGCGGTTAGACAATAAAGATTTAGTTATCCAGTAATGAGATACTCGATGAGCAGGAGCAAAAGCATGCACTGATAAAGATTAAGTGAAGCATTAGCATTTGACATATTTCGACCAGAAAGACAATGAGGTGTTGGTTTGACCACGAGGCGGTCTAACCTCAGCAGAGCTAGTCTGACCACTGATCGGTCTAAATGTGCAAAGACTGCTAATCGAAAGTCTCTTGAGAAGTTGGTTCAACCATAGGAAACAACTGGTCGAAAATATTGTTCGACCACGCTGGTCCAACCACGAGAAACAACTGGTCGAACATCTGGTCTAGAATTGTTGGTTCAACCACGGGAAGCATCTAGTTGAAAACACTTCCTCCTCCTGTCCTTCTCTTTCTTTGCTTTTCTAAAGCAGAATTGAACCAAATAACTATCTTTCCCCAATGAGTGCACTGATACTTAACTTCATGAGTGGACGTATCAACCGACTTCACAGCACTCAGTTTGGTAGAGAACTCTTTTGTAGTCCCAGCAGATCTAAAGACAACTTGTTTTGGTTCAGACTCTACTTCAGTTTTTCCTAGTTCGAGTACCTTGACAACTTTAGGAGGACTATTCTTAGCATGCTCAACAAAACTAAATCCTAGACCATGATTTTTCACACTAGTTTCAACGCGTCTAGGATAATATTCAAATTGTTCTTGCTAAAAAGAAAACATCTCTAAAGAGTTTTTAAGGTACTCATTCTCTTTAGCTAGTGAAGAACAAGATGTGCACTTAACAGATACTATCACCGAATGCTTGGAAGCACTAGACTTAGCTAATTTTTCCTTCTCAGCAAACTCATTAAGTTGTCTAGTCAAAACTTCTATTTCTGTATTAAGCTTGGGACAGTTAGAGCAAGAAAGAGCCTTATGATAAAGCATCTGTTGAATTGATTCCTGAGATGAATTAAGTCTAGCTTTCAGCAATTCACAATTAGAGCAAATTTTAGATTGAGGATTTGAAATACTTGACTCTAAACATGTAGAAGAGCTAAACTTGAGTTTATCAATTTCATCATTTGCAAGTTTTAATTTTGCAACAATCATGAGCCAATTTCCATTTCTCAAGTTTAGCAATTACATCACTAAGTTGAACCATATTTGATGCATTAACTTTTCTAGAAGATTGTTACTTAGAATGTAAAACTTAACAGAACTCACACGACTTATCATTAGAAATAGACGCTCTAAGTCTATTAATTTCAGAATTTAATCTCTCAACAATGAAATCATGGTTTTTAACTTTCTTTTTATATTTCTTGAGGAAGATTTTACCTCATTAGGATCACTATAGAGATTAGCATTGTCGAGCTCCTCACTATTTATCATAAAGCATATCCCTGTGAAGTCCACCTCCTTTACCTTCTTGCCATTGTCCTCCTCATCGCTTGCAGAATCAACATCGCTCAAATCAATCTCCTCAAGTGCCAAAAGTACTTTGTTGACCGCCTTTCGATAGTTGTGTTTCTTGCTCGGAGCAGTCTTGAGTTGAAAGCGATAAGTTGGTGCCTTGTCATCATTGACTTCCTTTCTCTTTAGGTTGGGGCAATTAAACTTGATATGATTAAACTCACCACATTCATAGCATCTGATAAAACCTCCTCTCCACCTTATTCTGATGTTATTGATTGCCTTAGTCACCCTGTTGGAAAGAAGTACAAGCTGCTCTTCTAGAATCTCCTCTTGTTCATATGACATAGAGCACAAAGCAGATAAGGGAACAATAGAGGAACTACAAGACTTGTCAGCCTGGTTAGTCACTAAACCCAAATAATTAGACTTGTTTATCCCAGCCAACACATAAATCTCATGTGCTTTCATCTTGGAGTAAAGATCATTCAAGGTAAGTATTTCGATGCTAACAGAGTGATTGATAGTAGCGACTAACATATTCCAAACAGACATATCAAGAGCATTCAAAATGTGACAAGCATTATTAGAATCAGAATATGTAATATCAACAAATTGCAAATCACTAACAATTTTATTGAAGTAATAAAAAGAGCATCTACTGATTCTCTAGATTTCATCTCAAATTTCGAGTACTCTTTTTTGAAATGATTCTAATGCACACCTTTAACAGATTTAGATCCTTCATGATAATCAGCTAGAGTGGTCCAAATCTTATTTACAGATTTGAGATGAGCAATTCTAACAAACTTATTTCTACTTATACCTTGCAATAAAATATTTCTAGCCATAGCATTTGCTTCAACTTCAGAGGTATTTTCAGTTGTAATAACAGGAGGCACTTCATATATATTTTCAACTTTTGCTAGATAAAATTACCTTGTTCTTGAAAAAAAAACTCCATGCGGGTTTTTCAATAGAGATAGTCTGATCCATCGAAAAATGGTAGCTTACATGAAAACCAATCCTGATCTGATGCCATTGCAACCTTACTTTGATACCACTTGTAGGATCGTATGGCGCAATCAGAGGGGGTGAATGAATGCCTCCACTTTTTCAATCTCTTGTCGCTCAATGAAGATCTTGACTGATTGCTCGCTCAACTGCTCGAGTGATTGCTCAACCTCGATATTCGACCAAATTGAACATACTCGAAATCATCAATCCAGAAGCAGAACCTTTTGATCACCTTCGCACGTAGCCATACACTTTGTTCCACCTGCAAACACCAGTTTTGAACAAACTAAGAACCAGATTGATTCAAGATGATGTTTATTACTAGATCTTTGTAGATTTACAAAATGCCCTTACAAGCACCCCTAAAATCCCTAGCGAAAAACTAAAGCCAAAACTTTCTCAAAACTCTCTCCAAAACCATATATCAACCCACAGGATCTTATTGCTTTTATAGGTTAATGTCACATATCGTGTCTATCTCAAAAACGGACGCAAAATTTTATCTCTTCCGAAAACTAAAGGAACCTTTTGAACAGGGTTTTATTCAAACTCTCAATCCTCTCAGTTATGGATTATATCCACAACTCCTAACTCATCATGTGACAAAGCCTCTAGGACCTCACCTCCTGTATCTTCATCACACACTATCCATCTTTGATCTCCACGTGCTCCAGCGTGAGCCCGACCACCTCGTGTGACATCCTCGACAGCCTGGATCTTAAATCTCCCTATCTTAGTCCTGGTCCTTCTCATCACTGACCATGATCGCCACCACGCCCACCTGCACATGCAAAGACCAAGGAAATATTTTCTTGGCACAAGTTCTTCATAACTGGACCATCATCAGTCCATACACTCATATCACACTCTTAACTATCCACCAAGATCAACCAGATCGGCAACGATCTCAAAATCTATTGCTTTCCAGAAACCTACCTTAGACCACTGATTACAACCAGTCTGACCACTAAGCACAGCCGATCAAACCGCTATCGCAACACATACTCGAGACCTACGAGAACAGACCACCACACACGAACCAATTGCAACACCCACAACTACGAGTACCAAGTCCTTCAGACTACTAAGTACCGAATCCTTCGAGCACTGTTCCTCCGAATACTGTTCACCAATCACCGACCGTCATGTATCAGCTAGTCACACCGCTGGCCTAATACGAATACTCGAGGTGCTCGAAGATCACAATGATTGAATAACTCGTACCGACAATGATGTCTATGAGTATCGACAGTGAAGCCTACAGCAACCGATCACAAAGCCTTCGATTATCGAAGACAACGACAGCAAACCGCAATGTCTATGAGTATCGAGTATTGACCAGTAAAGTCGACGACTATCAAGTATCAACCAGCAAAGTCTACGACCATGGACAAAGTATTGAACTACGACCATCGATTGGTTACTATAGAAGACGAGCTTACGACTTCCAACCGGTTCACTGTTGGTTATGACCGGTTAACTATTCGAGGTTGAAGCCTACAATAACCTTCCGTGGCCATTCTGCCGTGGTCAAGCCGAACGTGGTCGAAATCTAATGTAGTCGAAATACCGTGGTCGTTCAACCGTACTCGTACTACCGTGGTCGTATTCTGTTGATTTCAGTTCTACAAAAGAGCGTCGACCAAAATTTTTGCAAACACAAATTTCAATGCAATCTAAAATACCAATTATTCATTATTAATAAATCCTTGATCTATCTACATGGTCTAACACAACGCATATATAAATTAATGAAAAGCTCCTATTAGGGCATTCCTAAAATAAGGCATAAACGTGCTTTTCGTGTTAGAATTGCCAGAGAGGATTCAGCTGCACTAAAGATTTCTGAGCTCAACTCATTCTTCTAGAGAGAAAAAACGTTTCCCCTCCTAGTGGACCTAGATGCCCTTAATTAGTGGGAACAAAAAGCTATGGCCAACAAAGATAGTGTCGAGTCCTCGCAAAGAGAGAGAGAGAGAGAGTGAGAGAGAGAGAGAGTGATTGCTAGGACCACTAGTTCAACATTGATATTCATGTTTTGGATGTTCAACTAAATCTAATTACAGGTGGTTGGTAGATACTCGGTCGTTAGCAAAACAAAAATTATATAGTATTCCTTCCGTTTCCAAATAGGTGACGCTTTAGAATATGTAAAGTTAAATGTTTTAAACAGCCCCGCTCGGTTGGGCTGAAAAGCTATGGTTTATGGCTGAAATTGCACTGTAGTGGCTAAAATTTTACAGTAGCTGAAAGAGACTTATTTTACAGTAGCTGAAAGAGGCTTATCACGGACAATACTAACGAAAACGGGAAAAAAAGAACCGGCAAAAAAGCTAAAAAAACCCAAAGTTCAGAACAAGACGAATTTATAAATAGTAAAAAATAAGCTAGAAACAGAAGATAAAGCTGAAACAAGCCGAAGTCATCTGATCCAAGTCACATGTTGTTTTAGCTCTATCCGCGTAAAACGAGGAAGAAGATGCCGACTTTATGGGCAAACTACTGCTTTGGGGACATGTCAAGGTCGAAAACGACCTACTTACATTAGGCCCCGCACAAAACGGATTAGACTTCTGGTTTCTGACTTATGTTTCACTATTCAATAATTTCGTCTTTTTCTGGTATTTTTTTCTTTTTGAGCTTTTTTATTGGTTCTTTTTTCCCCGTATTCCTTTGTACTGTCTGTGACGGGCTAACTTTTTTTCTATTTTTAAATTTTTAAAATTTAATTACTCCAAATAAGCCACCGTCAGCTACAGTATTTTTTCAGTCAGCTACAATGCTTTTTGGCCATAAGCCACTTAAAATAAGCCTTTTAAAGAAGGGCCTAGTAACGGAGCGAGTAGTAGTCTTATTGCAAAATGCGGGGTATATGTGCAAAAAATCAATGTTATTCCTATTTTGCCATCATTTATTTTCGTCTCTCTTTTCATTATCTACGTGTAAGAACATATATTAGTTAGCATTCTCTCGAAATTTCCGAGGCATTAAGGACTTAGCGGCTTCATGAATAGTACGCGTGGTCAAAGTAAGCCCTAAAATTGATAGGGGCACTATTTGGTAAAGTTGAATAAAAAACAAAAACAGCGAGTATTTGCAGACGAAAATCACCTTGCTGATTGAATTAGTCGGAGCAGCTGTGTCCATTTCATTGGGCAAGCATCCCTAGACTCCTACTGAGCTGCTATTGGACTCCGAGGGAACAGCAGCATCATGTTTGGGCAAGCTTCCAATCGGTAGCTCTTATGCTCCTTGTGCTGGTCCTGAATTGAAGTTAGCTTCAACTTTAAAACAATTGGGTGGTCCTGAATGCATGAATGCTTACATGAAGAAAATTTCAATTCACTGCAACAACTTTAAAACATTGTTCGTGAAAAAAAAGAGAGGACAGTATCACTACTACAGAAATCGACATTACAGACGGTTCAGAAACGTCATCACAGACGGTTTTCTGAACCGTCTGAATTTATGGGTCAGTGATGATCGAAGGTTATCACAGACGGTTTTCGAACCGTCTGTGATTATTAGATATCACAGACGGTTTTTAATTAAAAACCGTCTGTGATTATCAGATATCACAGACGGTTTTTAATTAAAAACCGTCTGTGATATCTAATAATCACAGACCGTTTTTAATGAAAAACCGTCTGTGATACATATCACAGACGGTTTTTACTTAAAAACCGTCTGTGATATTCCTTCCTCCTAAACCAAAATCTATTTCTGTTTATTGGCTAGCCTCAGGAAATGCTAGCCATGCCCTCTGAAACAAGCAGATAATCACAGACAAAAAACATACAATTCACACATCTCATTTGCTTTCAGGTACATTTCGCAGACATAAAACATCCAATTGACATCGCACTTCATCTCACAGACATAAAGCATGCATCCATTTCGCAAATCAATTAATTGAATTGAACTGAAATATCCATTAACAAATGCACAGTTACAAAAGATCTACACTGCATTTACACTTAGTGATAAGACCAATAGGAAATCAGTGTGCGCAGTGGAACCGTCCTTCTGGCTGTATGACTTGAGTCAGCAAAAAGAACGCTAACTCTGATTGAACCTCTCGAAGCTCAGACTGTTTCAATGCAGTTGACGGGATTGATACAGCCTGTCGATAGGAATATCAATGTACATATATATGTAACGTGATAAGTATGAAGTAATTATGGGAAGAGTGACAAACCTTGCGATTGGTGACCCTCGAGGAATCGAGGAGTAGTTCCATATGTTGGCAAACGTAGTATCCACATGTGTTGCCCGGCTGCTGCTGGTGGCACTGCAAAAAATGGAATGTGTTAGTTCAAAAGGCATTAGTACCATCTGTTGCATAGGATTAATTAATGTGAAATAGCGAATACCTTAAAATCTCGAACATGTGTCAGCAGGCCGTTGGCCCCGCGCTTCGAGTCACCTCCCTTTTCAATGTACATCGCGAACGCCCTACGTAATTCGAAAAGGTTAACCTTAATCATTCGGAAGGAAAGAAAGAGTACAATGTAGATATGTATGGGGAATATGTGCTTACCTATCGATTACTTGGCCGACAATTGTGAAGTCCATTTTATTCTTACTTAGGGAATCAAGGTAATATACCTTGTTCCATTTTGGTACAATTACTATTAAAATCCAATGAAAGCTCTGATTGAAGGGCATAAGTACATAGTCCTTATTGCGACAACTCAGCAGGCCTGATGCAATGTACCTCTCGACGAGGGATGCCTCCACGTCGATGGTAGTCTTGGCGACCAATTGTGGGTCCAAGAAACCAGCTGATGAGTTCGATACTCTAGCTTTAATCAGCATGTGTCTATATATATACACACGAAAGCAAAAAATTAGATATGGCATTTATCGGTATGACATTAACGGAGACTGTGATTGTACACACTTACAGCGTCCAGCATCGAACGATTGAGACGTCAAGAGCGTTGAGCATGAACAGCTCGAATAAATCCTCAAAGGCGACCACGAATGTACACTCTTGAAGATTGTGGTATAAATCTTCCTCGGAGAATTTGACAGTGATACTTGAAGTCCGTTCTCCCTCTGGCTTATTGGACTGCTGCATATACCACGTGTGCAATTGCATGCAACTATATGGTAGCTTTTGGAGGGCTTTTTGCTCGAGCAACGGCTCGCCAAGCACGAATTTGCGGGCCAAAGGGTGGTACGGAAGATCATCATTGGTCTTCTTTGCTTTGCCCTTGCTGGCCTTGCTGCCTCGGCTATGGGTCGACTTCACGGAAGTCGACTTTGAAGGTAGCAGCGGTGCAAGTTGCTCTGGCGAGAATAGGGCCCGTGGAGATAGCACCGTTGTAGTATCCGGTGGTGGAACCGACTGGTCTTGTACTGGAGATGGCACCAGTGCATGTTGCTCTGGTCCTGCCACCGGTGAAGAAGCCTCCAGGAAGATGTCGCTTTTGGGCCACTGGATGAATGTTCCAATGGCCTGTCCTAGAGTCACGATCTCGTCGTTGGGGGGCTTCGGTAGCGGGACCACCTCAAAATTGACATACACACCATCCACATTAACTTTTGCGAAGCCTGGCGCTAAAGCTTGGCCGTGCACCATGGCCCCGTTACCAGACGAATATGCCTGGCCCCAAGCAGCGTACAAGGGAATGGCGCCATATCTCACTTGGAGCTTGCAGTTCGTAGGCTCCTACATAACGATACAAAATTAGCTACTCGAATAGGCCTACCAATGGAGCAAGCATTCGAGAGGTAATAATTATTACCAGGATGTCGTCCACAGGAAATTTGGACTGGGTATGCGTCGGATTGGACGCGCAGCTACTCGGACGGTTGTGCGGGCTACCTAGCATAGCAGCGGCGGTGGCGGCCTGCTGACTTTCTGTCTGTTTCCGCACCTCTTCTCTGATTACTTCACCCATCTGAGCAAATAGCTCCTCTCGAAGAGATTCCTTGATCTCTTCTCGTAGCTGCTCCTCACGCTCGGCTTTGTTTCTCTTCCTACGCCGATACATTCCGGAGTCATCTTGGAAACCATGTTTCCAAGGAACGTAAAGCCCAAGGCCTCTCGTACGACCCGGGTGCTCCTTGTTTCCCAGGGCCACGGAGAGCATATCATTCTCCCTTGTTCCCTGGAATGATCCCAGGGTAGATTCAAAACTCAGCTCTTCCTGCAAGAGCACGACATGTCATTTCAATTCGTACGAAGTTGTGGAGTAATTACAAGCTACGTAGTTCGATCGATATCTTACCAGGCGCTGGGACACTTGCTGGTCTGCAGGGTTTCGAAAGGAGACGTCCCCCGATGTCGTTGTAGATGACCTTGCTCTAAGCCAATTTCGAGCGCGGTCATCCGGGATATTGGAAAACGGCGGGGCGATGTCCTCTGCAGCTGCCAGCTCATCCTCCAACCTCCACTGCGGGATTTTACCCGCATACCCAGCTGTGCCAAGTCTGTGGGGGTGCGTGTTTTTTGCCTGGAGGGCCTTGTGCGCCACACTTGTACTTTTGAATTCTTCGGTCGTTTTCATCGCCTTGAACTCTTCCCATTGTGATTCCAGGAATGGGTATTTAGTAAAAGGCGTTTCGTCCGTCTCCACGTATTTCCTGACAAGCGTGCTCTTGAAGTTCTTCCATGCTTTGCACGCCGCTTGGTAGGTTTGTCGTTCCACAGCGTGTAAGTGTTCTTCTGGGAACTCGAACGATGCCAAGATTTCGGTCCACAGGTCACGTTTCCGAGTGTCAGGCACGTTCTTCCACGAATTGTATGTGATCTCAATTCGTTGTCGTGCAACTATTCCGACCATGGTTCGGAATGCGTTTACCGCTTGCTTAGGAAGGATAGGGACCCCAGCTGCGTTTACCGCTGTGATGGTCTGTCGGCTCTGAGGCTTCTTTGATAGCCCTCTTCCTTGGCGTCTTGATGTTGGAGCGGACGCCTCCGGCGATGATGATGAAGAATGCGCGGGTGACATGTTGCTCATTTTGTGGGTCTATTAAGATAAGATGAGAATGTTCAAAGTGAGGAAGCACGAAAAGTCAAACATGATGCTCAATGTTCGGAAGAGAGGAGAGGAGTAGAGGGAAGGGGGAGAAGGGAGGGGGTGATGTGGACACAGAGAGGGGTTATGTGCCTATACTATATACTACATACTATATGTGTATATACATACATATACATATACATACCTACATATATACATATACATATACATACCTACATATATACATATATAATGGTAGCAATATGAAGCAACAAGCAACAAGCATCAATAATAGAATCAATAACAGTCTCAACATGAATATGTGCTCTCAAATTGTAGGGTTGCACAAGATTAATCTTGGCCGTCCCGCTACTAAATCATATACTCTTCCTTGATTGGTTATGCCAAATAATGAATTCAGTATTTTGAGCTCTAGATACAAACTCTAAAATCTCAAGATCAAGATATATTTAGCATGCATATATTCAAACAACAGTATTCATACAGATCAAGACCACACAAGTTAACTTTGCCCAATAATTCAGTCTTTTAACTTGTCAAGATTAAATCCGAACAGATCAATTTAATAACATGCTATAACCTGAAAACTGCATGAACCGACAGCTATTAGAGCTCAAGCACTGAATGAACCAATCTCAGTATATAATTTTATCATCATCGAGCAACTGTAGTAAACAATTAATGTACCAAATAGCAAACTAATTAAGCTACTGCAGTAAACCCTAGTCCATCACAGAAAGTGCTCACAATGCAGTCGGTAATCGAGGGGAGGTGGCCGGCGAGGGGCTCGACGGAGGCGGCCGGCGAGGGGCTCGGGGAGGCGGTCGACGAGGGTTCGGGGAGGCGGAGGCGACGAGGGGGTCGACGGAGGCGGTCGACGAGGGGCTCGGGGAGGCCGAGGCGACGAGGGGCTCGACGAAGGCGGCCGGCGAGGGGCTCGGGGAGGCCGAGGCGACGAGGGGCTCGACGAAGGCGGCCGGCGAGGGGCTCGGGGAGGCGGTCGACGAGGGTTCGGGGAGGCGGAGGCGACGAGGGGCTCGAGGAGGCGGAGGCGACGAGGGGCTCGACGGAGGCGGCCGGCGAGGGGCTCGAGGAGGCGGCCGACGAGGGTTCGGGGAGGCGGAGGCGACGACGGGCTCGGGATTTACTTGGATCTAGATCGAATAACTGCGCAGCGCACAGGGAAAACCCTAGCCAGAGGGTATATATAGGGAGGTTATCACAGACGGTTCTAACTCAAAAACCGTCTGTGATATTAATATCACAGACGGTTCCAAGTCTAAAACCGCCTGTGATAGTATAAATATCACAGACGGTTCTAAGTGTATAACCGTCTGTGATAGTCATATTATCACAGACGGTTTTAAACTTAGAACCGTCTGTTTTATTGATATCACAGACGGTTCTAAGTTTAAAACCGTCTGTGATAAGCCTTTGCGACTGTAGTTATTAAGACAACACCAATAACCACAGCTGCATTCATATCCACCACCAAACAGCTGCATTCATATACAACACCAACCAGCTGCATTCATATCAACCATCACATGTGCATCACACATATACATAAATGCCAATACTCATATACATTTTGTCACACATTTTCACATATACATCTCAAAATCGACTACATCACACATTTTCACATATACATCTCAAAATTGACTACATCATACATTTTCACATATACATCTCAAAATTGTCACACATTTTCACATATACATCTCAAAATTGACTACATCACACATTTTCACATATAGATCTCAAAATTGTCACACATTTTCACATATACATTCTTATTGTACTTGCTTATTTCCTTTAAAAATTAGCCCTTCATCATGATCAATGCGTACGTAACTAGTTTCGTCACGTTGTTCATCGTCGACCCTTATGCCATTTCCAAAAGGAGGTAACTCGTCAAATTGATTGTATTCCTCCTCGTCCACTACATTCTCCACTCCGACAATTCTCCTTTTTCCATGAAGAACTACATGGCGTTTCTTATTTGCCGGGTCGGTTACATAGAAAACTTGAACAACTTGATTGGCAAGTACGAATGGTTCGTCTTTGTACCCGACACGTTGGAGGTCCACGGTCGTGACACCGTACTTGTCAACCTTCACCTGTGGGAGATGCACCCAACGGCAGCGAAATAAGGGGATCTTGAAAACCACATAGTCGAGCTCCCAAATCTCTTCTATTAAGCCATAGTACGAGTTTCTCGACCCATCGGTACTGAATGCATCTATGCGGACTCCGCTGTTCTGGTTAGTGCTCTTGACATCCTGAGACTGCGTATAGAATGTGTACCCATTTATGTCATATCCTTGCCATGTCACAACTGTAAATGTCGGCCCTTTTGCCAACCATCTCAGCGTCTCACTCGGCGAGCTCCTAGCAATTTGCTCCTTCAACCATTGGTTGAACCAACGGTTGTGTTGCCTCATGATCCAAACATCCGGCCGCTCTGGATTCTGTTGCCGAAGCACATCCTTGTGCTGGTCCACATAAGGCGCCACTTCAGTCATGTGTTGCAACACCGTGAAATGGGCTTGAGTATACGTGTCCATATCTGGAGTGATTGCTTTCCTTCCGATAGTTCCGAGACCCTTCAGCCTCCCTTCATGACGAGATTGAGGGACACCTATCGGTTGAATCTGAGCCATATAATCGACACAAAACTCAATCACCTCTTCGCTTGCATAACCTTCGACGATGCTGCCCTCCGGCCGAGAACGATTCCGTACGTAGGACTTGAGAATTCCCATGAACCTCTCAAATGGGTACATGCTGCGTAGGAATACGGGCCCGCACATTTTTATCTCCCACACAACGTGAACAACGAGATGGACCATGATATCGAAAAACGAAGGAGGGAAATACATTTCAAGGTGACATAGAGTCATCACCACCTCGTCCTGCAGAGCATCTAGTCCTTCGGGATCGATGACCTTCTGAGCAATTGTGTTAAAGAAATAACATAGCCTCATGATTGTCTCTCGGACTTTGATCGGCAAAATATTTCTAATTGCAATAGGGAGCATCTGTGTCATCAGCACATGACAATCATGAGACTTCATGCCATTTAACTTCAAATCTTGCATCGAAACAAGTTTCTTCACGTTGCCGGAGTAACCAGACGGAACTTTCACACCATGCAAGCACTGGCACAGTTCTGTTTTCTCAGCCTTGGACAGAGTGTAACACGCAGGGGGAAGGTACGTTCGTCCATTATCAGTGCTTGTCGGTGCTAACTCAGGCCTGATGTCCATGTCAGCCAAGTCAAGCCGTGCGTTGACACCGTCCTTTGTTTTATCACGGATGTTCAGTAAGAGACCAATCAAGCTGTCGCACACATTCTTTTCTACGTGCATGACGTCGATGCAGTGCCGAACATCTAGGTACTCCCAATAAGGTAAGTCCCAAAATATTGATCTCTTCTTCCAGGTGTTCTTCTCATGAGCCCTCAATTTACGTCCCTTTCCGAGGACAACATCTAAATCCTTAACCATATCATAAACCTCGCGTCCCCTTAAATGCCTTGGAGCTGAACCATCTTCCTTCTCTCCGTCAAATTGTTTCTTCATCTTGCGGTATGGGTGAGCCCTCCGAAGGAACCGGCGGTGACGCATGTAGACGGTTTTGCGTGAGTGTCTCAGCCACACACTCTCGGTACCATCTAAACAGTGAGTACAAGCTTTGGCACCTTTTGTACTATGGCCCGATAGGTTACCAAGGGCAGGATAATCATTTATGGTGCAGAACAATAAGGAGCGCAGAGTGAAGTTCTCTCGTTTGTACGCATCCCATACCTGTACCCCTTCGTTCCACATTACTTTTAGATCTTCCACCAACGGTGCTAGGAACACATCGATATCATTCCCAGGTTGTTTTGGCCCTTGGATAAGTATCGACAGCAAAATATACTTTCGCTTCATACACAACCAAGGAGGAAGGTTATAGATGCAGAGAGTCACGGGCCATGTGCTATGTCGGCTGCTCATGCTACTGAAAGGATTCATTCCATCTGTACTCAGTCCAAACCTTATATTCCTTGGTTCTGCACCGAACTCTGCAAAACTCCTATCGATGTTTCTCCACTGCGCGGAATCAGCAAGGTGTCTTATCATTCCATCCTTCTTGCGCTCCTCCGAGTGCCAACGCAGCAGTTTTGCCTCCTTTGGATTTGCAAAAAACCTTTTCAAACGGGGAATTATAGGAAAATACCATGTCACCTTAGCAGGAGGTCCTTTCTTCGCCTCTGTTCCCTCGCCATCAACTGATTGATTGTTACGTTTGTATCGGGATGCGTTGCACACCGGACATACATGCATGTTTGCATACTCTTTACGGTAGAGGATACAATCGTTCGGGCATGCATGTATTCTTTCTACTTCCATTCCCAACGGACAAAGAACCTTCTTGGCTTTATACGTGGTTTTAGGCAACTCATTTCCATCCGGAAGCATGTCCGCTAAAAGACCTAGCAGCGCCGTGAAACTCTTGTCCGACCAACCGTTGCTTGCCTTCAATTTCAACAGTTCAAGCACGGCCAACAACCTCGTGTACTTGCATCCCGTGTACAAAGGTTTCTCTGAGTCCTCCATCAAGCCACGGAATTTAACATACTCTCTCTCATCATAGTTCTCTTCAACATCGCGAAGCATCTGATCCAGATTATCATCGTGCAACCTATCCGAATCCGACCCACAATCGACATCAGCCGGCGGCATGTCATTCAGTTCACAGGCGATGTCATCCGGGGGCATATCATTCACTTCACCGGCGATGTCATCCGGCGGCATATGATCATTCACTTCGCCATGACTGGTCCAACACGTATAATCCTTTTTGAAACCCCTCCGAATCAAGTGCGATTCAATTTGCCCTCGGTTCTTAAACATCTTCACATTCTCGCAGTCAGTGCATGGACAGCACATATATATCGCCCCCTTATTCAACATATCCTCCTCGGCAGCTCTTATAAAAGCAGAAACGCCATTAATGTACTCTTCACTCACACGGCTCGCGGCATACATCCAGCTTCGGTCCTACGTTACGTACATATATAACAACTTAGTATTAAAATCTAGATTAACTAATTATAACTACATATATACCGGCCACATTTATTATATTGAGACTTTATTTGCTAGATTCATATTACAAACACAACAGCTATTATATAACCAACAATTTTGCAAATTAACCATCTTCAATAACCACTCATGGATTACTTAGAACTAAATTGTAATGCAATTAAAGAAAAAAATAAATTGCATTACTAACCATATCTAGAACAACCAGCAAAGTATGAATCTTCAAAGCTCAATCTCTGCCTCTTCCCACCAAATTAACAAGGCCTGAAATCGCCTAGCTTCCTCCCGAGTGAAAAAGTGCGCAGCAGTGGCTAGATCTGGATCGAAATGAAGACAGATGCGGTCTGAGCAGCGCAATAAATGCCTACTGACATTATCACAGATGGTTTTTAATAAAAAACCGTTTGTGAATTATCACAGACGGTTTTTAATTATTAACCGTCTGTGATAACAAGGTTATCACAGACGGTTTTTATTTAAAAACCGTCTGTGATAATCTGGGATTATCACAGACGGTTTTTAATACAGACCGTCTGTGATACAAACGTATCACAGACGGTTCATAGTTAATAACCGTCTGTGATAATCCATTTTCCCGCCACAAATACCACAGACGTCCTCCAAATTACAACCGTCTGTAATAGTGCTCATTAGAGACGGTTTCACAAAACCGTCTGTGATGAGGCGTCTACTATTAGGCTTTCTGTAGTAGTGTATGGCTTTATCATTGGATGATGATTGATCGATACATGATGCTCTGATGTGAAAGGAGCATTATCGACAAGAACTAGTGGAAATACATTACAGTGGCTCCATCTAAAAAATCTGGTCTATGGCTCCATCTAAAAAATCTGGTCTATGTAGTCATATATTCCTGCTTGACGTATACCTGCTCTCGTCCCCTTGCTGAAACTCCCCCAAAGGCACCCGTGTGCGGGTTTGCCAGCCTTTGTAATGTACAATTTTGAAGCAATATATTGAGTTCAGGCGGGCTTTGCTCACCGTCTCGTATTAAAAAAAGAGTCTCGTATTCCTTTTGAGATATCAAAGTGATCGATGATTGAACTAACTTACTATAGGACATATGTAGAACCATATTGAGAATGCCTATAATTTATATGTGCTAAATAATTGACAATCGTGTTAAGTTAAATTTGAATTTGCTAAAGTTTACAATTTTTTATAGTTGCTATCAGGCATCAACCAGTTTGACCGGCCTAGCAATGGCAGTCAGACCGGTCATATGCCTTTTTTGAAAATTCGACACCAAACACTTATGTATGTGCGTTTGAGGATGTCTTTGTACTAGGTGTCACTACATTTGGAGTTCTAAACTAAAACTAGATAGAGTTTAACTAAAATTGCATAGATACTATTTTATGGTGCTCAACCCCAATGGTCAGAACAACCATTGGGGGTTAGAACGGGGGCAGTGGTCTAACCAGGGCTAAGAGGTTTTGGGAGTTTGTGGAAAATAGTCATGGGTTGAGTTTTGGAGTCCTAGGTATTACATTCATGGTGCATGAAGCATGTTTAGACTAACATGGGTTAAGTTTTGAAAAACTTATGCTCAGAAACAATTTATGGTCTTTGATGTGTAGGGTGTTTGGAGATAACCATGGTCGACGGTATGGACTAGGACTAGACTCGGGGGATGAGCTGAGGTACGGTAAAGGAAGTCGGATGGGATGGTTGGGGTCAAATAAGGCACATGGAAGGCAAGAGATGTTAAAGGGAGATTCGAGCAACAGTTTATCAAATGATGTGTTTGGTACAAGTAAGGCGTGGTCGAGGGAACCAACACGGAGAGACTTACCAATGCGTGAGCCATTAGTGAACTTACATGTTGCAAGCATAGGGATTGCTAAGGCACAGTTGGGGGGACCAACACGTAGACACTTACCAATGCGTGAGCCATTAGTGAACTTACATATTGCAAGCATGGGGATTACATGCAAAGAAAGAGATGATCATAAACTAGCCTCGGGGAAGAGGTAAGGTCCATAGTCATAGAGGGTGTTTTGGCAGGGAAGCAAAATTACAGAAATGGTGGAGACGCTGATGAGGCTAAGTAGATGGAAAGCTTGCTCCTTAGCGGGTTTGGGCTTATGCGCTTTGAGAAGCGTGCATAAGTTATGTATTAGAGTAAAACCCAATGTGTGGTTAATGGGTTTTCTTAGTTGTGTTAATTGATAATATCCATTAGGGTTAGATGTGGACTGATTGCTACATATGTGTGTGTGTGTGTGTGTGTGTGTGTGTGTGTGTATAGGGGTTGGTTGCTAGCCCATCAACTATCTATTCTTTAGGGTTTGAGAGAGACTTCTTTGGAAGGGAAGCTTTGGGTGAGTACTCTTAGGACATAGAGCTCTGTCCTCCAGGGTTGAGTAGCTATAAAATATACATCTACAAGTTATAATATATAAATCTTGTAAATCCTACACGATGTGCTCTTCCTCTTGTTGATTTTGCACTTAGTTTGATTGGTATTTTTGCTCTCTCTCTCTCTCTCTCCCCTTCCCTCTTGATCTTGCTAGGTTTCAAAGATGTGTAAGTGATGGAAGTGCCTTATAAAGATCATATTCCATCTACCTAGTGGCTGGTTGTGGCAACATCTTGAAAGGTTGCATATGTTTAGTTCGATTTGGAGCTCTTCTAGTGGAATCTTGTTCCTAGGCTCTTGGCCTCAAATCTTTGGGTGCTATTGCTTGCTGTGACATATGGGAGCAAGCCATATCTCAATTTTTGGAGTTTTGCCTAGTTTTGGTGTAACTTTGCTTGTCTTGAGGAAATGTTTAAACTTTGGGCAAGATCCATGAGTTCCTTGGATCAATAAGGTTCCTAAGGTCCTCTACAAGGTGTGTGTACAAAGTTTCAAATAATTTGAATTTGTATTTTGAATATTGCACCATTTTTTGTTTTAGCTCGAGCTGATTTCCAAGTCTAGAACAGGGTGAGGTCAGACCACCGCTAGCCTAGTGGTCAAACCAGAGGCCAGTTAGACTGGTTGTTCTTGGCAGTCAGACCGCTAGCTCTGAAGTCGGTCCAATCACTCCCTCCATAGCAGTCTGACCAATTTTGTGAAATTAAACTCCATTTTCTTTTGTATTTTTATAAGTCTTTGTTAGTGGGTAAATCTGATCTTCCTAGCCTCCATTAGTTAGTAGAGTAAAAGTTTTAGAATACAATTTTGAGAGATTGATTTTGAAGGCATCATTCACCCCCTCTAACTGCAATATTATGTCCAACAACATGAATCTTGGTTCCTAAAAGTCCAAGTGTTGTGCGTGTGTGAGAGAGGGTCATTCGAGTCCTTTTAACTGATTTTGAGATTTAGCGAAAATATGAATTTGTAGTCTTCTGGAGGTTGGTGGCGGAGCTTGGAGTTCACCGGAGCTGGGTCAGCAGGGATGAGGAGTGGTGGCACTGGCAGAGTCATGACAATGATGACAACACCTTAAATTTGTGCTAGAACAAGTGGTGCAAAAGCATTGATAGATTGCTAGGAATGCAATGGTGTGGATGGCAATGGCGGAGGAGGTATGAGGTGGCTAGACGGCAATGAGCTGGGGCGGAGGTAATGGTGCTCACAGTGGTAGCTACCCACTGTGGCTTTCAGCTAAAATGGAGGGAAGAGATGAGCTCAGGGAGGCGTGGGAATGCAGAAAAACAGCACGTCAAGGTCTTTAGCTCACCGACGAGGGAGGATTTCTTAGGCAACGGCGGCAACTGGTGTTGAAGAAGATGGCGCGGATCTGGTGAGGTGCTATAGGGGAGGTGACATTGAGTGAGGAAAATTCAAATTAAGGTGGGATGGCACAAGATGATGCAATCAGAGAGCTAAAGGCTCACTGGAAAGGCTCAGGACATGGCGGGGCATGGCGGCGGGTGTGAACATAGAGCTCGGGATGAAGGTGCATTCCGGGCGAAGCAAAGAAAAGGAAACTTAGACGAAGGGGGAAATGGGGATGGCATGTTGCGGGGAAAATAATGGCGCACTCAGATGGCCTTAAATAGGGTTGAGGGCGTGGCTAGACTCAAAGATGCTTCTTGGACCACGACGAGAAGAAGAAGCTCCAGGTGGCTCTAGCGATGGGACTGCTTGGGGATGGTAGAGGGAAGGCAGAGAAGTGTGTAGGCAAGGGAACTCAAGGATGGCAGCAATCATCGCGGCTTTGGTAGCATGTCACAGAGCTCTGCAAGGTGTGGCCATGGTGCAGAGCCCTGCAAGAGGTTGCCATGGAGCAAGCACAAGCTAGAAGAAAGGTCTTGGCGTGTGGGTCATACGTCCATCAGTTGGCAAAAAATGGAAGAGGTGAGAGAGAAGGCGGGTTGGCTTGGAGTACGTCTTAAAGCGAGAGGAGGCGGAAATAGGAAATGGTGCCGACTGCGAACAACGCACAGGCTAGGCTAGGCTAAATTAGTGACGGGCCAGCTGAGGAGAAGATTTGGCCCACCAATGGTTTTAGACTTTTAATTTCATTTTCCAATTGATTTAATCATTGAATTTGAGTATTAATTACTAAAATTAACAAACCAACTCTGAAAATTATGAAAATTTTTGGAGAGGTGCTTTAGAATATTCAAAACCCAAATAATTATTTCCAACTTCTAATAATGTTTTAATTAATTTAAAAAATCATTGTAGCAGTTGAAACATAGAAAAGCTCTTAATAAATGCTCAAAATTTTCCAACATTTATTTCCAGCAAAATGAATTTATTTTTGATACATTAGTGAAGTTTCAAGTAATGGTTTTTACTGTAAATTTTCTTACACCACTTTGTGAATCATCTTTTCATATATGAATTTTAATTCAATTTGAATTCTATTGTATATTAGTTTCCTAAATTACTGTTTATAAATTACTTGTTTGAGAAACATCAGTCAAAAGCCAGAAAAACCATGTGTCAACAAAATACAAGAAAAAAGTTTTAAATTTTTCACTATTTTTAGCTACCTAAATTTTAGGCTATTACACACATGCTACACTCAAAAAAATCTCAAAGGATTATGAAGATGCTGAAGGAGACTATGACTACTTCACACGTGGCTTCGATGAAGGACGTCTAAAGTACTAGGTTATGCTTCCCTAGTCAATTACCTGTAGTGTATTGATGGGTCATCTTTATAGTTTTATTTTGCTTCCGCTGTGTTTTGTAAGTTTGAGAGGACTTGTAACCTTAGTTGTAAAAAGTGACTATAAAAGCATGTACTCTTTATTATTGAAATAAAGTATTGTTTGGTTATGTAATTATCACTGTTTGGCTGTGTGCACTAGTTTTGATCTAGGACTTGCACCCGACACTTGGTCTTATATGTTTCGATCGCTTGACTATGATTAGTGGCTCAAATTTGGTTCATGGTTTCCTAAGCTAAAATTGGTCAAGGACCTGGTTTATGCACCCTATTGACATGTTAGATGGTTGTCGCTCCTTGCCCCCTTTGACTATAGTCATGACTAGTGGTATAGGTTAGCTTGTTCATATGGACAAGGTCGGACCGTCTAGGGATCAGTCTATGGGTGGGAAGTGGTACGTGCTGGTCATAGAAGATGATTGCTCCAGATACTCATGGGTGTATTTTCTTGTGTCCAATAATGAGGCATTTGGCTACTTTGTTGAGCTAGTCCTTCCCTTAGTAGTAGATCATCTAGCGGCACTTAAGGCGATTCGTAGTGACAAGGACATTGAGTTTAAGAAATCCTCCTTTGAGTCCTTTTGTGTTGAGTGAGGAATGAAACATCAATTCTTTTTTACACATATCCCTCAGCAAAATAGGGTTATACAAAGGAAGAATAGAACCTTGGTTAAGATGGCGATGACTATGAAGTACTGGGTAGAAGCGATTGCTACTGCTAGTCATGTATCAAATCTAGTTGATTTAGTTGTGTTCTTGCCTTTTCTTTTTCTCTTCTTGATTTAGTTGTGTTCTTGCCTTTTCTTTTTCTCTTCTTGATTTAGTTGTGTTCTTGCTTTTTCTTTTTCTCTTATTGATCAAGCTTTGTGCCAAGGATGTGTAAAAGATGGTATAGCCTCTAGGAGCTCATTTTCCATTCATCTAGGTACGTTTGAAGCAAGGTCTTGAAGTTTGCTTGGTTTTGGGTTGAGAAGGGTGCATATTAGGGTTTCCCATTTCAAGGAATTTTTGGCTTATTTCTTGCTAGGATTTGGAGTGCTAGGACGTGTTAAAATTATCCTTAGTTATGTTGACTTGAATCCTCTCATGAGCTACTCTTAATCTTGATTTTTTGGTTCTTACCCAGTTTTGGTTCTCCTCATCATTGGAAGCGAAAATGTTCTAATTTTGGAAAGTCCTTGCTTTCCAACGAGTACTCACGGGCCCCGAGAAGCCTTCTGGATCAAAAGTTATGGCCGTTTAAAGTAGACTCTATTACAAAGGCCGAATCTGAGTCCAACTCACGAACATGACTTGGATTGCGCTTGAGGGTTCCACTTCTACACTTGATCTCGCGTGTTTTTCCCCATGGTTCCTAAGGACAATTAAATCATCACAAGAGTTAAGTAGTACGCCATTGTTTGAAATATTTGTATGCAAACTTAGGAACGCATTCACCTGATGGTTAAGTTGATGTGCTCGCGCTCGAGTCATTGGTACTTGTATCATAGTTTCAGTTTGTTGAGTTTGTTGTGGAGTTGTCACAGTTGTATCTATAGAAAGGATGTCCTCATCAATGACTTATTTGGCGTAATTAAATTTCAAAAAAATAAAAAATAAAAAATATGTTAGCTCATCACGGACAATGCAAACGAATACGGAAAAATAAAGAACCAGCAGAAAAGCTCAAAAAAAAACAAAAGTTTAGAAAAACACGAAATTTATGAATAGTGAAAAATAAATCAGAAACTAGAAGCTCAAGCCGAAATAAGTGGGGCGATAATACTTTAGCAACAGAGGGAGCAGTAGTCTTATTGCAAATTGTGGGGTAAACGTGGAAAAATCAATGTTATTCCTCTTTTGCCATCATTTATTTTCGTCTCTCTTTTCATCATCTATGTGTAAGAACATATATTACTTAGAATTCTCTTGGAATTTCCGAGGCATTAAGGACTGGGTAGTTCAATATATAAGTCACGTTATTCTCTTGACTTGGCGGCTTCATGAATAGTATGCGTGATCAAAGCAAGCCCTAAAATTCTTGCAATTGATGGGGGCACTATTTGGTAAAGTTGAATAAAAAACAAAAACGGCGAGTATTTGCAGACAAAAACGGCCAAGTCTTACATCAACGCCCATTGGCAAAGATAAATAAAGAAAATAACCGTGGAAGCGAACTGATAAATAGCGAAGCCCAAGCCTGCCCACAGGCAAACGACAGTAAGACGTAGCCTATTCGTCCAGATCTTCACCGTAGTCGACAACATCTTCCTCTGTATGGAGATTGCAAGGTGAGTACAAACTTGTACTCCGCAAGTCACACGGAGAAATGCAACATAATGATAAAGGCTTCAATGGAAGGCTTATAGAGTTAGTTTGCATAAAATAGCATTTAAAGAAATATAGTAATTGAAAATAATACCGTCAGTGTCGGCTCCGACCAAACACCAACCTATTCACGGGCATTACACCCGGACCATCTTTTCCAAAAGATCACGTATGGATTCCATCCACACGTTTCCAAACACTCGTGGATTCCATCCATCCACAAGCTTCCAATCTGTCTCATGGGTTCCATTCACCCATAAGGTTCTAAAAAAATCATTTTTGAGAAACAAAGTCTAATCCATGAAAAACTTTTACTCAGCATGCCCATGACCGTGGGCACGGCTATCCAGGATAGATTATACACTCTGCAGAGGTTGTACAGCTTTACCCACAAGACACGATTATCCCTTTTTGCCACGTGATTACACACTTCCTTAGGTGTGCGGCGAGGAGTCGTGACAAGGCCTTTACAATGCAAAGCCTTCAACCTGGCCAAGCCAACTCTAAGGTTTCACCCCAGTAAGGAATCCACCAGACCGGGACCCCCTCTTGAGCATGAGTGAGACTTCTTATGGCTACAACCACGCTCACCCAAGTGGGACTTCACATGGCACCAACCACGCCCACCTTCAACCTACGACTTGACTCAGGTTGGGACTTCACAAATTATTCAGCCAGGGCTGTCCCATACCAGCCATGTGGTAGTCCGATAGGGCTTTGCAACAGTAGCTCACAGACCGGTCCTTAATCTGACTTAGGCCCAACCACATACCCCTGTGCACGACAGTCAACCCCGGGGAGGGGAGGGTGGCCGGGGATTGCTCGCCGGAGTGGGGGAGTGGGCGGCGGCGGTTGCGGGCGATTCGAGGGAAGTGGGCAGCGGTTTGACGTAGGTTAGGCGGGAGATGGGTGCGGGGCGCGTGCGGGAGTGGGGGCATGGCCGGAGAAGGGGGAAGGTGGCCGGGAGATGCGGGGCAGTTGCAACGGCCGGCCGCGAAAGCGGGAGGAAGAAGACAGCCGCGTGGGGGAAGAAGGCGGGGGTGGCTGACACGCGGCCCCGGGGTGGCAGGGAGAGGAAGGAACGGGGAGGCGCTGACGGGTGGGACCCGCGGGGCAGAGAGACGGAGGAAGAGGGGATGCGCCGACAGTGGGGCCAGGTGAGAGAGAGAGGGAGGGGGAAAGCGGGGAGCGGGTGGATTGCGGGGGCGGGGGATCGGACGGCTGGCGCATGGGGCGGGGTACGGGCCATCTGGGCCGTACGCGGGGGATGTGGCCGATCTGGGCCGTTGGCCTGAGAGCGGTGGCGATGGGTCGAGGAGGCGACGTGGGCGTGATCCAGGCCACCCACGTGGCAGCCGGGTGGAGGGGGAAGGCGGGATCGGGGCGGATCCGGGCCATCCACGTGGCAGCCGGAGGAGGGGGTTGGGGTTTTTAATTTTTGATTTCAGCTTTTCAGAAATTGCCAGAAAATTCATTACGCCTCAGAAAAATATGAAATAAACTCCAAACATTCCAGAAAAATTCAAAGAATCTCCTGAAGACATTTTGAACTTAATAAAATATTTCCAACTAATTTTGGTATTTAATTTTCATACTCAAAATACTTTTAATTTCAAAAATAGATTTTAAAATCCTGAAAACTCAGAAAAACCAAATAAAATCCAAATGACTCCAAGTAATTAATTTGACATATAATTTTTTATTGAAAATAAAAATATTATTTTATTTAATAGTATTTTTAGGTTTTTCTTAAAATGCTTTTCAAATCCAGCTTTTTCAACAACAGAAATTCAAGGCAATTCCAATTTAAAATTTTAGGCACAAAAATACTTATTTTAATTTAAATTTTATTTTAGTTAATTTTTAAATTTATTTATTTATTTTTATTTTAATAAAACCTGGGCTGTTACAATGGCTTTATATATATACATGTCCCATTCTGGGCTTTTACAACCTTCTAACAGGCCGGCTGGGCTTAGGTGGGGGCCACCCCTACAACAACACCATTTTTTGTTTTAGCTCGAGCTGATTTCCAAGTCTAGAACAGGGGTGAGGTCAGACCACCTCTAGCCTAGTGGTCAAACCGGAGACTAGTTAGACTGGTCATTCTTGGCGGTCAGACCGCTAGCTCTGAAGCTGGTCCAATCGCTCCCTCCATAGCAGTCTGACCAATTCTATGAAATTAAACTTCATTTGCTTTCGCATTTTTGTAAGTCTTTGTTGGTGGGTAAATCTAATCTTCCTAGCTTCCAGTAGTTAGTAGGGTGAAAGTTTTAGAATACAAATTTGAGAGGTTGATTTTGAAGGCATCATTCACCCCCTCTAACTGCCATATTGGGTCCAACAACATGAAACTTGGTTCCTAAGCGTGTGTTTAGTTTGGAGGCAGTAGGGATAGAATGGCTCCATCCCTGTTTTTAAGGACAGGACCGTCCCCGTTCTTTGTTTGGTTGTAAGGGATAGGACCGTCCCCGTTTTTTGTTTGGTTCTGGGACATCAAAATATGGGATGAATCATCCGACGTGTGGGCCCTTTTGTCATCCTCTTGTTTTTGAGAGGCGAGGAAGAGGGACGTGCCCATCCCCTCGTTTTTGAGGGACGGGGGCATCCTCGATTTAGGGGAATATTCCGGGGATATTCCCTAAAGGGGATGGACTCTGTCCCTGCTAACTCCAATCCAAACAGGTCCAAATCTGGGATCGCCCCGTCCCATCCCCTATTATCCCTAGAACCAAACACATAATAAAAGTCCAAGTGTCGTGTGTGTGTGACAAGGGTCATTCGAGTCCTTTTAACTAATTTTGAGATTTAGCTAAAATATGAATTTGTAGTCTTCTGGAGGGTGGTGGCGGAGCTTGGAGTTCACCGGAGCTGGGTCGGCGGGATGAGGAGTGGTGGCGCTGGCAGAGTCATGACAACGATGACAACACCTTAACTTTTGGCTAGAACAAGTGGTGCAAAAGCATTGATAGATTGCTAGGAAGGCAACGGTGTGGATGGCAATGGCAGAGGAGGTATGAGGTGGCTGGATGGCAATGAGCTGGGGCGGACGCAATGGTGCTCATGGTGGCTTTCAGGGAGGCGAGGGAATGCAGAAAAAGGGCACGACAAGGTCTTTAGCTCACCGACGAGGGAGGATTCCTTAGGCAACGACGGCAGCTGGTGTTGAAGAAGATGGCGCAGATCTGGTGAGGTGTTATAGGGGAGGTGACATTGAGTGAGGAAAATTCAAATTAAGGTGGGATGGCACAAGATGACGCAGTCAGAGAGCTAAAGGCTCGCTAGAAAGGCTCAGAACATGGCAGGGCTTGGTGGTGGGTGTGCACACAGAGCTCGGGATGAAGGTGCATTCTGGGAGAAGGGGGAAATAGGGATGGCGTGTTGCGAGGAAAATAATGGCACACTTAGATGGCCTTAAATAGGGTTGAGGGCGTGGCTAGACTCAAAGATGCTTCTTGGACCACAACGAGAAGAAGAAGCTCCAGGCGGCTCTAGTGATGGGAATGCTCGGGGATGGCAGAGGGAAGGTAGAGAAGTGGTAGCAAGCATCGCGGCTTTGGTAGCGTGTCACAGAGCTCTGCAAGATGTGGCCATGGTGCAGAGCCCTGCAAGAGGTTGCCATGGAGCAAGCACACGCTAGAAGAAAGGTCTTGGCGTGTGGGTCATGGGTCCACCGGTCGGCAAAAAAATGGAAGAGGCGAGAGAGAAGGCAGGTTGGCTTTCAGTACGTCTAAAAGCGAGAGGAGGCAGAAAGAGGAAATGGCGCCGACTGTGAACAACGCACAGGCCAGGCTAGGCTAAATTAGCGACGGGCTAGCTCAGGAGAGGATTTGGCCCCCAATGGTTTAGACTTTTAATTTCATTTTCCAATTGATTTAATCGTTGACTTGATTATTAATTACTAAAATTAACAAACCAACTTTGAAAATTATGAAAATTTTGGGAGAGGTGCTTTAGAATATTCAAAACCCAAATAATTATTTCCAACTTCTAATAATGTTTTTAATTAATTTAAAAAAATTATTTTAGCAGTTGAAACATAGAAAAGCTCTTTATAAATGTTCGAAAAGTTTCCAACATTTATTTCCAGCACAATGAATTTATTTTTGATACAAGTGAAGTTTCAAGTAATGGTTTTTACTATAAATTTTCCTACACCACTTTGTGAATCATCTTTTCATATATGAATTTTTAATTCAATTTGAATTTCATCAATTGTATATTATTTTCCTAAATTAGTGTTTACAAATTACTTTTTTTTGAGAAACTTCAATCAAAAGCCAGAAAAACTATGTGTCAACAAAATACAAGAAAAAAGTTTGAAATTTTTCACTATTTTCAACTACCTGGATTTTAGGTTGTTACACACATGCTACACTCAAAAAAATCGCAAAGGATTATGAAGATGCAGAAGGAAACTATGACTACTTCACATGTGGCTTCAATGAAGGATGTCTAAAGTACTAGGTTATGCTTCCCTAGTCAATTTCCTGTAGTGTATTGATGGGTCATCTTTATAGATTTATTTTGCTTCCACTGTGTTTTGTAAGTTTGAGGGGACTTGTAACCTCAGTTGTAAAAAGTGACTATAAAAGCATGTACTCTTTATAATTGAAACAAAACATTGTTTGGTTATGTAACCATCACTGTTTGGCTATGTGCACTAGCTTTGATCTAGGACTAGTACAGTAATACACAACGGATTGTTATTCAAAAATTTGGTCTCGACACTTGGTCTTATACGTTTCGATCACTTGACTATGATTAGTGGCTCAAATTTGGTTCATGGTTTCCTAAGCTAAAATTGGTCAAGGATCTGGTTTATGCACCCTATAGACATGTTAGATGGTTGCTGCTCCTTGCCCCCTTTGACTATAGTTATGACTAGTGGTATAGGTCAGCTTGTTCATATGGACAAGGTCGAACCGTCTAGGGATCAGTCTATGGGCGGGAAGTGGTACGTGCTGGTCATAGAAGATGATTACTCTAGATACTCATGGGTGTATTTTCTTCTGTCCAAGAATGAGGCATTTGGCTACTTTCTTGAGCTAGTCCTTCCCTTAGTAGTAGATCTTCCAGGGGCACTTAAGGCGATTCGTAGTAACAAGGACACTGAGTTTTAGAACTCCTTTGAGTCCTTTTGTGTTGAGTGAGGAATAAAACATCAATTCTTTTCTCCACATATCCCTCAGCAAAATAGGGTTATACAAAGGAAGAATAGAACCTTGGTTAAGATGGCGATGACTATGAAGTACTAGGTAGAAGCGATTGCTACTACTAGTCATGTATCAAATCTAGTTGATTTAGTTGTGTTCTTGCCTTTTCCTTTTTCTCTTCTTGATTTAGTTGTGTTCTTGCTTTTTCTTTTTCTCTTATTGATCAAGCTTTGTGTCAAGGATGTGTAAAAGATGGTATAGCCTCTAGGAGCTCATTTCCCATTCATCTAGGTACGTTTGAAGCAAGGTCTTGAAGTTTGCTTGGTTTTGGGTTAAGAAGGGTGCATATTAGGGTTTCCCATTTCAAGGAATTTTTGGCTTATTTCTTGCTAGGATTTGGAGTGCTAGGACGTGTTAAAATCATCCTTAGTTATGTTGACTTGAATCCTCTCATGAGCTACTCTTAATCTTGATTTTTTGGTTCTTACCCAGTTTTGGTTCTCCTCATCATTGGAAGCGAAAATGTTCTAATTTTGGAAAGTCCTTGCTTGATCCACTCATATCTTAGATTCGTTAGTATTTGATCTTGCCTTAGTCCTAGTTGTATGCATTTTGGAACCTTGATTTGGGAATAGTAGAATTTCTTATATGGTTTGTATTATCTTTAGGTGGATCAATTTTATCTTGATGGACCATTCTTCTGCCTATGTGAACCAATTTCTATCCTTCTTGGACCGTTCTCTTGCGAGAGGTGGACCATTCACCTTGGGGTTACGAGTGTCTAGGACGAGTTTTGCTTGATTTTTTCATAGTGTTTTCGCTGCGTGTGTTTAGTTTTGGTCTCTATAGCTTATCATAACTTTTGGAGCAAAATTTTTTTGTAATAGTTGAGGGTAGAAATTAGAGACTCCTATTTACCCTCTCTGGTAGAGTAATAGTTGAGGGTAAAAATTAGAGGCTCCCATTTACCTTCTGTGGTAAATCGTACTACTCCTAGCGTCGGTGCGTGGCCCCACTCGGTTGGGCTGAAAAGCCGTGGCTTATGCCTGAAATTGCACTGTAGCGGCTGAGATTTCATTGTAGCTAAAGGTGGCTTATTTAGCGTAATTAAATTTTAAAAAATTTAAAAATAGAAAAAATATGCTAGCTCATCACGGACAACACAAACAAATACGAGAAAAAAGAATCGGCAAAAAAGCTCAAAAAAGCCAAAAGTTCAGAAAAAGACGAAATTTATAAATAGTGAAAAATAAGCCAGAAGCCAGAAGTTGAAGCCGAAATGAGAGGGGTAACTTATCTCATTTCTTTTTTTTTCTACGCTTTGTTATAATTAATCGCAGTGGAGGCTCCAATATCTTTCGTCCTTTCGTTTTCTAGAGGTTTGAAGGTAGTTCGTTAGCCTGCACATAGATGTCTAGCTAGACCGGTATGTTGTTACGTACGTACATGGACAAAGGTAATACACTTTCCAATTGAAGTGTCAACTCCAAGCACTAAGAATCCGTGAGAATAGAAGCTTATGTTGGGAAAGCGACAAGGCAAAATTCAAAATCAACAAAAAGATTAATTATAACAAAAAGTAGAAAAAAAGAAATGAGATAAGTTAAATGCTGTATCTTGTTATACATCATGCGTTTTCAGGCTCCAACAGGATAGTTGTTTCTTCAGTACGTGGACCTGCATTGTTATGTTGGATTTGTCTCTTCACTTTGCAGTTAAATTGAATGATGGAAACTGGGTGCGTTCTTTTACAATTTACTCTGATCTGTCTCAATCTCGACCATCTATATATGAGCCCACTGGGCTCCTCGGAAAGTATAGCCTTTTTTTTTAGTTTTTGACTTACGACTTCTTTACACAAATAAATGGGATGGTTTTTCGCTATTTTTCAAAGTGACTAACCGGGATAATATTTTCGAAGTGGTTTATCAATTTATCGGGATTCCTAAAACAAGGCGTAAACGTGCTTTTCGTGTTAGAAAGAAATGAAAAGGAGGATTCAGTGCCCATGGACCCTGCCACAAAGGCAGCTGCACTAAGATTTCTGAGGTCTAACTCATTCTTCTAGGAAAAGACACTTCCCCTCCTTGTTGACCTAGGACTCTCGAAAGAGAATTTGTTCCACCATAGCTATGGTCTCTTACAACAAAACATAGAAAGACCACTATCCTCGCAAAAGAGTGTTGATTGCAAGGACCACTAATTCCCTTGTCGTTGCACGAGTTGCCAAACAAAACATAGAAAGTGTTCAGCATTACCTAAAATTGATATTGATGTATTGGAAGATCAACTAAATCTAATTTTAGGAGGTTGGTACGTACTAGGTCGTTGGCAAAACAAAAAGTTGTAGTATTTCCAGATAGGTGACGCTTTAGAATATGTAGAGTCAAATGTTTTAAAGTTTGGAATCTAATAAACACAAAAGTTCTTAAGAATGGACATAAAGTTATATAGTACTCCCAATATGTAGAAAGCTACGCCACCTGGTCCACAACAAATGTTATTTTAGCTCTATTCGCGTAAAACGAGGAAGGAGAACATTACGACTTTATGGGTAAACTAGTACTTTGGAGACTTGTCAACGTCCCAAACGACCTATTATTTAGCAACGGAGGGAGCAGTAGTTCAATGTTATTCCTATTTTGCCATCATTTATTTTTCGTCTCTCTTTTCATCATCTATGTGTAAGAACATATATTAGTTACTCCCTGTTGAAATTTACGAGGCATTAAGGACTGGGTAGTTCAATATATTCACGTTGTTCTCTTGACTTGGCGGCTTCATGAATAGTACGCGTGGTCAGAGCAAGCCTTAAAATTCTTGCAATTGATGGGGGCACTATTTGGTAAGGTTGAATTGAAAACAAAAACTGCGAGTATTTGCAGACGAAAATCACCTTGCTGATTGAATTGGTCGGAGCAGCTGTCCCCATTTCATTGGGCAAGCATCCCTAGACTCCTACTGAGCTGCTATTGCAATTCGAGGGAGCAGCAGCATCGTACCAGGCCTGTTCTTTTCGGCTGCGGCTTATGGCTTTTCGTTGAAATTTTTGAATTTTGGCTGTTTACGGTACAGATTACGGAGAGACAGATACTTACTTGCGATTTTGGCTGGTACCGATGTTGGGCTTTTAACGTGTAGATCGTTTAACTTGTAGACCCCGTCTTAAGAAAATACTCCGTTTGAAAGTTAGGTACTGCAGCAAAAGCCAAAAGCCGTCAGCTTTTGACTTAAAGAACAGGCCGGTAGCTCTTTGTCTTATGCACCTTGTGGGTGGTCCTGAATTGAAGTTACCTTCAACTTTAAAACAATTGGGTGGTCCGAATGCATGAGTGCTTATATGATGAAATTTTCAATTCACTGCAACAACTTTAAAACATTGTTTGTCAAAAAAAGAGAGGACAATATGGCTTTATCATTGGATGATGATTGATCGATACATCATGCTCTGATGTGCAAGGAGCATTATCGACAAGAACTAGTGATATATTACAGTGGCTCCATCTAAAAAATCTGGTCTATGAAGTCATATATTCCTGCTTGACGTATACCTGCTCTCGTCCCCTTGCTGAAACTCCCCCAAAACCAGCCTTTATAAAGTACAATTTTGAAGCAATATATTGAGTTCAGGCGGGCTTTGCTCACCGTTGCGTATTAAAAAAAAGAGTCTTATATTCCTTTTGAGATATCAAAGTGATCGATGATTGAACAAACTTACTATAGGGCATATGTAGAACCATATTGAGAATGCCTATAATTTTTGTGTGTTGAATAATTGACAATCGTGTGAAGTTAAAATTTGAATTTGCTAAAGTTTACAATTTTTTAGAGTTGCTATCAAGCATCAACCTGTCTGACCAGCCTAGCAACAGCAGTCAGACCGGCCATATGCCTTTTTTGGAAATTCGACACCAAACACTTATGTATGTGTGTATGAGGATGTCTTTACACTAGGTGTCATTACATTTGGAGTTCTAGACTAAAACTAGATAGAGTTTAACTGAAATTGCAGAGATACTATTTTATGGCACTCAACCCCAATGGTCAGAACAACCATTGGGCAGTTAGAATGGGGACGAGCAGTCTGACCAGGGCTAAGAGGTTTTGGGAGTTTGTGGAAAATAGTCATGGACTGAGTTTTGGAGTCCTAGGTTATTACATTCATGGTGCATGAAGTATGTTTAGACTAATATGGGTTAAGTTTTGAAGAACTTATGCCCAAAAATAATTTATGGTCTTTGATGTGTAGGGTGTTTGGAGATAACTATAGTCGACGGCATGGACTAGGACTAAACTCGGGGGATGAGTTGGGATACGGTAAAGGAAGTCGGATGGGATGGTTGGAGTCAAGTAAGGCACATGGAAGGCAAGAGATGTCAAAGGGAGATTCAAGCAACAGTTTATCGAATGATGTGTTTGGTACAAGTAAGGCATGGTCGGAGGAACTAACACGGAGAGACTTACCAATGCGTGAGCTATTGGTGAACTTACATGTTGCAAGCATAGCGATTGCTAAGGCATGGTTGGGGGGAACCAACACGTAGAGATTTACTAATGCATGGGCCATTGGTGAACTTACATGTTGCAAGCATGGAGAATATTTGCAAAGGAAGAGATGATCACAAACTAGACTTGAGGAAGATATAAGGTTCATGGTCATAGAGGGTGTTTTGGCGGGAAAGCAAAATTACAAAAATGGTGGAGATGCTGATGAGGCTAAGTAGATGAAAAGTTTGCTCCTTAGCAAGTTTGGGTTTATACGCTTTGAGAAATATGCATAAGTTACATATTAGAGTAAAACTCAGTGTGTGGTTAACGAGTTTTCTCAGTTGTGTTAATTGATAGTATCCATTAGAGTTAGATGTCGGCTGGTTGCTCCATATATATGAGTAGGAGGGGTTGGTTGCTAGCCCACCAACTATACATTCTTTAGGGTTTGAGAGAGACTTCTTTGGAAGGGAAGCGTTGTGTTGTAGGGGTGGCCCCCACCTAAGCCCAGCCGGCCTGCTAAGGGATTGTAAAACCCAAAATGGGATATGTATAATGACATAAATACCCCTATGAAAGGTACATGAGTGTAAGGACATGATTGTAAAATACTCCCCATGTGAATATATATGGCTGCCCTGGACATGGGGAAGGGGTGAGCATTATTCATCTGTCATCTCCACTACCATACTCTCACTTTACTGTTTGGTCAGTAGCCACAACAGTTGGTGCCGTCCACGGGGACGATTGAGCAAGCCTTAAGATCTGAGGAAGGATGGCACCCAAGAAAGCTTCATCATTGGCAGCAAAGAAGAAGAGGAGCACGATGGCGGCGCCCGACCGCCGACGTCATCACCCGCAGCATGATGGCCGACCCCACCCCTGGCACGGCGATCGACGCTGGTAGTACCGACCGGGTCACCGAGAGCGGTGACGCCGATGCCCGCGCTGGCATTGCCACTGCCCCCGCACCCAGCGTGGGAGCGGCGAGCGGCTTTGGCGGCAACATCGGCCTCGTCACCGACCCTGGAGTCCACCGCACCAGCGCGTCAAGCAGCTCCGGAGCCCAAGCCGTAGTCGCCGCCAACCCGGGGGTTCGTGCCGGCGCTCAGGCTGGGGCAACCACCTTGACGGTGGAGAATGCTCCACTGACAACCCTTTGCATGCTACAGCATGAGCTAACGGACCTCCGCGAGGTCGTGCGGGACATACAAGAGGCTCGGAGCCAACAAATCCCGCCGGTGGCGGCGGCGGAGCCTACGCCAGAGCGGGCGGATAGCCGCGATGCCCCTACATCCAGTCGCGTCCCGCTTCGGCGCGTGGATCCAGAGTCCCCCTCTCCGCAGTCCTGCAGCAATCAGCGTGGCCGGAGGACTTCAAGTTCCCTACCACTATCGAGCCATATAAAGTCGACACGGACCCCCGAGAGTTCGTGCCTGTGTACGAAACCGCCATCGAAGCTGCGGGCGGGGATGACTCCACCAAGGCGAAGGGGCTGCCCCTTGCATTGTAGGGAGTGGCGCTCTCTTGGTTCTTCACCATAGAGCTGAACTCCATCTATGCGTGAGAGCAGATCCGTGATCGCCTCTACAACAACTTCTAGGGAAATTACGTCGAGCGCATCGATGCAGATCAGCTTTTCACTATCAAGCAAAAGCCCTTGGAGAAGCTCCGAGAGTACTTCAAGTGCTTCGCCAAGGTGCGCTGCCAAGTCAAGGACGTCAACGAGACCACTATCATCAAAGCGGTGATCCAGGGACTTCGCCTAGGGCCATTGGCCGAGTACAATGCGCGCAAGCCGATAAAAACAGTGGCCAAGCTCTTCGACAAGATGGAAGAGTACGCCAGGGCGGAGGAGGATGCACAGCGGCATAGGGGCGACAACTCCGACACCAATCAAAAGGACTCGTCGAAGAGCGCCGCCAAGCACAAGCAAGAATCCTTGAAGGATGCTTCCGAGCACAAGGACACTCCCAAACTTAAACAGGACTCGTTGAATGACAAGCCCAAGCGTAATCAGCGTAGATCCCAGAGAACCCGCTATGTCTTCGACATCGAAGGCGGCTTTGAGGACAGCGCCCCCACCGGTCGAGGACGAGGTCGCAGAGGCCGAGGGCGTGATCGGGGTCAGGATGATAGACCCTGTGCAGACAAGAGCGTTAGGACTATGGCATGTGGTGTGAGGTGCATGGTCGTGGTGATCACCTCACGAGGACGTGCACCACCATCGCGGCACTTCATTAGAGCGTCGCCAGGGATAGAGCCCTAGAAGCGGGGCCACCAGCCGTGGCCCACGTGCAGCAGCCCCAAGAGGGCCCTTTGCAAATACAGGTCTTGGAGGGAACCCAACGCCGGATCATAAATGTCATCTCTGGGGGCTCTTCGCTGGAGTTCTCCTCGGCGTGGCAACAGAAAGCCTATGCGTAGAGGCTGCACCACGTGGCGGCGTACCCGGTGCAAGCTCCGCCGGCTTGGGCGCAACACGACATCACCTTCATGTCTGCTGACACGGAGGGCGTGGAATTCCCTCACCAAGATCCCCCGGTCATCCAGGCCGCCATCCCAGGTTGCGATGTCATGCGCGTCCTGGTCGATGGAGGTAGCTCCACTAACATTCTGTTCGCGGTGGCCTTCGACCAGATGGGGATCCCCCGAAGTCGATTAGGCCCCTCGGGAATCCCACTACAAGGCTTCGGGGGCCAGCCGTTGAAGGTGTTGGGCCAGATACGCCTGCAAGTCTCCTTTGGCCAAGGCGACAACTCAAGGAGCGAAGACGTCACCTTCGACGTCGTCGACATCCTGTACCCGTACAAAGCCATATTGGGATGCCCAACCCTCAACTCCTTCGGAGCAGTCCAGCACCATGGCTTCCTGTGCATGAAGCTCCTGGGCCCGCAAGGTATTATCACCACTTTCGGTGGCCAGGACCTTGCCCGGTGCATAGAGCTTGGTGCTCGTTGCCTGCACCGCAAGGTGCATGTCCTCACCGACACTCCAAAGGCGGACACACCCTCCACCCCGGGATGGACGCCTAAGCCCCGGCCAGACGGTGAAGTCAAGAGGGTGCCCTTGCAAGCCGAAGGTCAATGTGTGTCCATCGGCGAGGGCCTTCCCCCGGAAGTTGAGAAGGATCTACTCCGGGTCCTCCGGGACAACGCGGATGTCTTCGCGTGGTCCCCAAACGACATAAAGGGCATCGATCGCACCCTCATCGAACACACCTTAGTAGTCCGCCCCAACGCCAAGCCGGTCAGGCAAAGACTCTGGCGTATGTCGATCGAACGGCAGCAAGCGGCCAAGGTACAGGTAGCGAAGCTTCTCTAGGCGGGGTCATCTGTGAAGTCCAGCACCCAGACTAGCTTGCCAACCCGATGATGGTGAAAAATGCTAGCAGTGCCTGGCGCATGTGCATTGATTTCACCGCCCTCAAAAAGGTGTGTCCGAAGGATAACTACCTATTGCCACATATAGATCAGCTGGTGGATGCCACGGCAGGGTGTGAGCTTCCTCGACGCATATTCTGGCTACCATCAAATTCACATGGCTAAGGGCAACGAAGACAAGACCAGCTTCATAACGCCGGTAGGGACATACTATTTTGTCAGGATGCCCATCGGCCTGAAGAACGCAGGTGCCACCTTTACCCGCCTCGTTGCACTTGCGCTAGCCTCCCAGCTTGGGAGGAACGTTGAGGCTTATGTCGACGACGTGGTCATAGAAACTAGGCAGCTCGCCTCCCACGGTCAAGATCTTCAAGAGACATTCGACAATCTCAGGCGAGCGGCCATCCAGCTCAACCCAGATAAGTGCGTCTTTGGCGTGCAAGGTAGCAAACTCTTGGGTTTTCTGGTGTCCGGGCGCGGCATCCAGGTGAACCCCGACAAGGTCGATGCGATTCTAGCCATGGAGCTGCCAAAGATGATGAGGGAGGTCCAGAGGCTTACTGGATGCATGACTGCGTTGAGCCGCTTCCTGTCCAAGGCGGCTGAATGGAGCCTACCATTTTTCAAGACCCTTCGCGGTTGTGATAGGTTCCACTGGGATGATGGCTGTGCGAAGGCTTTCAACGACCTCAAGAAGCACCTCGCAAGCCTTCCTACCTTGGTCGCCCCAGTACCAGAGGCTCCCCTCTTGCTCTACCTCGCCGCCACAGCGACGACGATCAGCGCAGTCCTCGTCCTCGAGGAAGGCACCCTACAGCGGCCCGTGTACTTCATCTCCGAGGTCCTTCAGGGTGTCAAGACGCGGTACACCGAACTTGAGAAACTAGCCTATGCATTGGTCACGGCCTCGAGGAAACTTCGGCACTACTTCCTGACCCACCCCATCATGGTGCTGTCCTCATTCCCCTTAGCGGAGATGTTGCACAACAAGGAGTCCACGGGGCGTATCGGCAAGTGGGCAACCGAGCTTGCACCATTCTCGTTGAAGTATGCTCTGCGTACGGCAATAAAATCTCAAGTTCTCACTGACTTCCTTGCCGAGTCGACTCCACCGGCTCAACATCACCTGCAACCAGAAGACCCAGTGTGGACATTCAACACCGACGGAGCCTACGGCGCTCTGGGCGCCGGGGTGGGCATAGTGGTCACTATGTTGGAGGGACATCGCCTACTATATACGGCGCGTCTCGGATTCCTAGCGACAAACAACACTGCTGAGTACGAGGCTCTGCTTTTTGGCCTCGCGAAGCTTAAAGCCTTGGGCGCACGAAAGGTCCTTGTCTGTATTGACTCGCGTTTGGTCGCGAGCCATGTGACAAATCCTACGAGGCCAAGGACCCTAAATTGGCGAAATACCTGGCGACGGTGAGGGCGAAGGAGTGACATTTCTTGGGCGTCACGGTTAAGGCCATCCCTCGAGCGGATAATGAGCAAGCCGACGCCCTCGTCAAGGCCGCCAGCTAGCAGCTCCCCCTACTTGAGGGGGCGTTCTATGAGGTCTTGCCTACGATAGCCATCATCCGAGACAACCGCGATGCGGCCCTCGTCCATCAGATTTCCCAGCAAAGCGACTGGTGAGAGCCCATCTACGGCTTTTTGCAAGGCATAGCTGAGCCGGACGACCCCCTCGAGCTGAGACGTTTGCAGCACCGCACTAGATCCTTCCAGGTGCTGGACGGTGTCCTCTACAAGAGGGGAGTCTGCGCACCACTTCTATGATGTCTCTCACATGACGAAGGAAAGCACCTCCTCGCAGAGATTCATGCGGGGCTCTGCAGCTCGCATATTGCGCCGAGGTCCCTGGTCAGCAAGGCATTCAGGTAATGCTTCTACTGGCTAACCGCCATCGTGGATGCACAAGACCTTGTGCGTCAATGTCAAGGTTGCCAGTGGATGGGACGAGTCATCCGTAGGCCTCCAGCGAGCTTGCAGCCCATCCCACTAGTATGGCTGTTGGCACGTTGGGGCATCGACGTCATTGGACCACTCCCGCATGCCCTAGGAGATCTTCGGTTCGTTGTAGTTGCCCTGTAGTATTTCTCCAGGTGGCTCGAAGTTGTCACTCTGGCTAGGGTAACCTCTGCGGCCATGCAGCAGTTCCTCTGGTAAAACATCATATGCCGCTTCGGAGTTCCCAGGGAGCTCACCGTGGACAACAGCCTGCAGTTTGACTCCACACCATTTAAGGCGTTCTGCGACAGCATGAGCATCACGCTTCGATATGCTTCGTTCGAGCACCCACAATCTAACGAAGCCGTCGAGCGAGCAAATGGTGCCATTTCCGCTGGAGTCAAAAAGCGCCTTGTCGGCCTACCGAAGGGCAAGTGGCCAGACAAGCTTCATAGCGTGCTCTGGTCCCTCTGCACGACGGTGACACGTCCGACGGGGTTCACGCCATTTAAGCTTCTCTTCGGGAACAAGGCAGTTACACCATAGGAGATCAAGGCCGACTCAAGGAGGGTCCTCACCCAGGCCCCAGTGGAAGAGCGGGAGTTGTCCCTCAACCTTCTTGACGGCGATCGGATGAGTGCCACATAGCACGTCGCAAAGTACGCGCGCCAAGTGGCGTGTGCGCACGACCGCACTATGTATTCGCGTGAGTTCCAGCCGGGAGACCTCATCCTCAAGTTGGCACTCCATGCAGCAACTGTAGGCAAGCTCGAATCCAAGTGGGAGGGCCCCTACATTGTTGTTGCGGCTCTGCAGCGCGGAGCATATCACCTCGCGATGTTGGAAGGGCAGACTCTCCGTCACACATGGAATGTAGACAGACTGCGAAGATACTATGCATGAGGTCAGGGGATGCTCGCAACATGGCCGGCACCCTATCCCTTGTAATAGCTCACCCACGCAAACGGGAAATCAATAAAGAGCACCGTTCGCAAAAAACTTGTCTCATTCCGTGTGAAGACGCGCGGAGGCAAGCCTCCGCATGCACTCTTTAGAGTATAAATAAGACGCGCGAAGGCAGGCCTCCCCGTGCACTCTTCGGAGTATAAATAAGATGCGCGAAGGCAAGCCTCTGCGTGCACTCTACGGAGTATAAATAAGACGCGCGGAGGTTGCCTCCGCGTGCACTCTACGGAGTATAAATAAGACGCGCGGAGGCAAGCCTCCGCATGCACTCTATGGAGTATAAATAAGACGTGCGGAGACAAGCTTCTGACTACACTCTTCGGAGCATAAATAAGACACGCAGAGGCAAGCCTCCGCGTGCACTTTACGAAGTATAAATAAGACACGCTGAGTCAAGCCTCCGTTGCACTCTTCGGAGTATAAATAAGACGTGCGGAGGCAACCCTCCGCGTGCACTCTACAGAGTATAAAGCATTGGGAGCTTCGCATCCCGAGCAACTCTATGGAGTATAAAAAAATGTGTGACGGCCCCGAGCCTCCGTGTACTCTGCGGAGTATAAAGCGTCAGAAGCTCGTTGTCCTGGCTAGCTCAAAAAGAGCGTGTGCATAGCTTTCCAAGGGCACATGCTTTGGCGGCTAGTCACCAGCTCCGCTGCTGCCACTTCGGAGGGTAGGGGACGGAGCGCTCGAGCGTCTACTTCGGCAAGTCGCCAGCTCCGCTGCCGCCACTTCAAAGGGTAGGGGACAGAGCGCTCGAGCGTCTACTTTGGCTAGTCGCCAACTTCGCTGCCACCACTTTGAAAGGTAGGGGAAGGAGCGCTCGAGCGTCTACATTGGCTAGTCTCCAGCTCCGCTACCACCACTTCGAAGGGTAGGGGATGGAGCGCTCGAGTGTCTACTTCGGCTAGTCGCCAGCTCCGCTGCCGCCACTTTGAAGCGTAGGGGATGGAGCCCTCGAGCGTCTATGAGAGACCATGTGGAGGTGTCCCCATGTTTGTGATGAGTAATTGACTCGTGTTCTGGAAAGTTTGAGTTTGGTTTGATTGGTTCGCTCCAAGTCGGTGCATGGCGCAGTTTGGTTCGGTTGAACTTGGTCGATCACGGCCGGACGTGTTTAGAATGCTTGTTCTTTTTCTCGATCAGTCAATTTGGGTATTTCATGCATGAGTACCTTCTTTTGATGCTAATGTTGATTATGCTGTGTCGAGCAGTGCTATGTGACGGTTTGCTTGTCTGTGTGACTGCAGGACTTCGGAGCTAGGTCATGGTGAGGCGTGGGAGGATAGTCGGAGACGTCGAAGATGATTGAGGCTGCTGAGGTGGTTGCAAGTCGGGAGATGAGGAACTGGAGCTGGAGCTACCGGAGGTGGACACGACAGGCAACGGCGAGGCGGATCAGGACTAGGCTCAGGGAGGAGTTGAGGTCCAGACAGTCAGGATGCCTGGTGCGGTCGTGCAAGGACAGGAAGCTTCCAGGAAGTTGCGGTAAGGGCATTTTGGTAAAATGCGCAAGGCTGCGAAATGGAACCGGATTCGGTTGAAGATAACGGGTTGGAGACCCGTTAGTGGAAGTGAAGGTCAAATAGACAGGTTTTAGGGTTTGGAGGATGAATGCTATTTTCCCTCCAAGTTTCCTGATGAGAGCTTTGACCTTTGCCTCTTGTGTGTGTGAGGAAATGAAGTGGACAGCGGCTGCCACTTCTTGATTTTCTATTTTGAGTGTGAGCTTCTACCTTCATATGTGGAGAGGTGGAGGCAGAAGGTGGTGTGGAAAAGAGCTCAAGCAGTGGTGTGTTCTCTGTTGAGCTCAATGTGTGTGTGTGAGTTCATCTCATACTGAGAAGCATGTAGTGAGATGGATTAAACCTCTTTTCAATTGCGTATGGGGCTGTAGTGAGGTGATTGTAACCCTCTTTTGCAATCATTCATGTCTTCTCAATTCTTGAGCTTGTTTTTATGTGTTGGGATGTCTCTGCTCTTCTCTGTGTTTAATATATTTGAGTAGAATCTTTTGCTTGAGTAGCTGGCTCTTGGTTGCTCTGTGATGGGAAAATACTCAAAGCCATTTGGCCATTCCATTCCCAAGAGCAAATGGAAGATTCAATGGTTCTTTCCTCTTTCTGAGTCATGCATTCATTTCCCCTGTTTGCAATATTGCTAGGGTTTCGAGGCAGGGGAAGTATGGTTTGCTTGATACTCTTGATGATAAGTGATGTTGTTTGTGTTGTCTAGTCGTGAGATGATTTCCGGTTGTAATCTAAAGCCTCATGGACAAAAGATACAAGATTGACTAGCAATTTGGGAATCTGTCTCACTCACTGTTCAGGTTTTTGAATTCTACTCAAGTGTTGATTCCTTGCACTCTTTGGTTGTATGCCTTGATTTCTAAGGTCCCCTTGCTATTTAGTTTAAAGTCTCTTTCAGTTGGCCTGAGAAGCACTGCATAAATTCGTCAATTTCCCTGTTTTCTGAAGCTTCAGTTTTTACTGCAGTCTGTTTCTGTTTTTCGGTTTAAGTCTGAAATCGCTGGCTCCTGCTCAATCCTTTTCTTTTGCCGAACAGCTCCCTCATTTTATGTCCTCTCTTTATGTGAAGGTGTTGTGTTTAAGTTCAGTTTGAGACTGCAGTTCGGTTCTTCTGCTGCCCTTCGGTTTGCTGCCCCTGATCTTCATTTCTCTGTTTTCCTGCTTTTTGTTATTTTTGTGGTTTCAGTTTTCGGGTTCCTGCAGCAGGAGTATTCTCTGTTTTGTGTTTTGTCGGCCAGCAGCTTTCCTTTGGTTTTGCTACAGAGTTTCAGTCATTAGCTTGCTTTCTGCTCTTTCCTGTCTTAGTCTACAGTCCGGCAAACTTTTGCTTCCCAAATGCAATCAGACTGGCTAGACAACACCGGTCTGACTGGTCTAATGCCTGCAGTCAGACCGCTGTGTCTAGTGAGGTCAGACCGGCCTAAAAAATCAAGCCTTACTGCTGGCTGTTCTCTGCAGCTCTTTTTCATTTTGGTTTTGTAGACTGGCAGCTCTGCAGCAGTATTGTGATCCCTACTCCTTTATTCTTTGCTATGTTTGCTTGGAACCGAGACTGCTTTGTCAGTCAATTGCTAACGGCTGCTCTAAAACTGATTTCAATCATTTCGTTTACTGCAGAAAATCATTCAATCTCTCAGTGAAGCTTCCTTTGTATTTTCTTCAGAGGATTTTTTGATTGGTCTGGTTTTGTTTTTTCAGGGAGTTTCTTTGGTCTTTCGGCAAAACTTTAGTCTTTCGATCAATCAGCAAAAATGTTTTTGGTTTCCAGTGAGCGAATCTCTTCTATCTTCATAGCTGCTATAGCTATCAGAGAAAAAGATTTTGTGGATACTTCGGGGCAATTTTAAAGGCACTATTCACCCCCCCTCTGTTGCCATTTCCAATCCTACAATTGGTATCAGAGCAGGTTAGCTCTTCTCGATAGATCTTAACCGGTCTATGAGCCATGGCAACAGACAAGTATTCCACCAAGCCTCTGATCTTCGATGGGATCGACTATCCCTTCTGGAAGAGTCGGATGGAGACCTACATTCAGGCTCAGGGCTATGCAATTTGGTGCAAGATTAAAACACGCTTTGTTGTTTCTGCCGATGAGAACATCAATGTGGCAAACATGTCCGATGTTGAGGCGAATGCTAAGGCGAGGAACATCATCATTCAAGGTCTGAGCCGAAACGAGTTCAATCGCATCTCTCATCTTTCGTCGGCCTTCGATATTTGGGTGACTCTCGATGCTTACCATGAGGGCACCACCCAAATTAAGACGGTACGACAGGACCAGTACAAGCGAGATTACAACAAGTTTGAAATGCTCGCTGGAGAGTCCCTTGATGAGTGCTTGGCGAGGTTTCACAAGATCTTGAGCAACCTCCGAGCGGTCGGTCTCACATACCCCGACTCGGACAACGCTCGGCAGATGCTTGCAGCCTTTGATTTTCGAGTTTGGGAGATGAAAGTGACCACCATCAAGGATACGACAGATCTTTCGACTTTGATTCTTGATGCGTTGTATTCACGCCTTAAGACTCACGAGATTGACGTTGTCTCTCGTAAGTTGAAGTCACAGTCGATGGCTTTGGTCACCAATCCCAGCCCTGCTTCTGGATCTTCTGCTAACACTATTTCGGGTTTCTCTCTTGCTGCTCTGTGTGAAATTGATGATGATCATCTAGAGCAGCTCCTAGAAAACCAACTAGCCCTCTTAGCCAGAAAGTTCTCCCATGCATACAAGAGGGTTAGGGAGAGAAAGAGAGGAGGAGGATCCGTGATTTGCTTTGAGTGTGGTGGCCCCAACCACATTCGAGCAAACTGCCCCAAGTTGGAAAAAGGTCAAGAACGACTACGGCGGTTCGAGCAAGAACGACTACACCAACAAGAACCGCAACAACAAACCCCCAGGCAAAGGGAAGAAGTTCCGCGACCTTGGCAAAGCCAAGAAGCTCTTCCATCGCGTCCTCACCACTTCCGACGACATCGACTTCAGCGATGTCGAGGGTCGGAGTGACGACGATGGGAAGGATGATCAAGATCCCAAGGACGGCGACGACTTCATCGGCAAGTGCTTCATGGCCCTTGAGGGCGACATCAGCGACAGCGAGCTCTACTCTGACTCCGATGAGGTATATCCCTCCTATGACCAACTCAATGATGCTTTTCTTAAGCTAGGAAAATTTCATGCTAGATCTAGAGCTAGGTACAGTGAGTTGGAGAAGGAAGTAGAGAGATTGTCTCACCTAAAGAAGGCAGATCATAAAATTGTTGAGTTACACGCTTTTCTGCTAGAGCCCATTGCTTCATATATGAACTATTCCAAATTGACTGCTGAGCTTGAGTCTGTTTCCAAGCAATTTCAAGAGATGATTGATCACAACAACAAATTGGCTCAATATGCTTCTAAGCACCCTGTTAGCTCACCATGCAATAATTGTGAAAAACTAAAATCTGATTTGATTGCATTGGATGAAAAATGTGTGAAGCTAACTAAGGACCTACTAGAAAAGCCACAATCCTATTGTGATGCTTGTGCTATTGTGGGGGAGAAGCCCAAGGGTATGGTAGAGACGCTTAATGACGAGAACCAAATGGCTAGCAACAGGACTGTCTCACCTGTTCCTTGCGAAGACCTCAAAGTTGAGACGGCTATGCGTGCACATACCACTCGTTCTTCTGCTGTTGTTCTTCTCCCTTACCCTCTGCTGTCTCCTCTTCCCCTGCTCTTCTTGCATCTCTCTCTTTCGGGAGTGTCAGTACCTTATGAACACTCTTGAGAGGTTTGTTGGAGGCAAGAAGGAGCTGAATCTTATTTTAGACCAATCCAAGATTTGCAAATTCAATCAAGGTCTAGGATACGATTTTCTTGAGGATGTTAGGAAGCATCCATCCACCTACTGTTCTCAGACCCATAGCAGCAGGTGTGATCGAGGTCAAGCCCAGAACCAAGAAAGTTGAGTTCAAATCTGCGGGCTTTGTCCAAGGGATTTCTAACAGTAAGGTGATTTCACCTGTTGCTTCGACCTCTCAGAAGGCGAAGCCCCATCATGTTACTTCTACCTCTCAGAAGGTGAAGTATCATTGTACCTTCTGTCAGAAGGATGGACACATGATAAAGAGATGCTTCAGGTGTGCCAAGATCGCGTGGAGAGACCGTGTTCAGGGTCTTGGCGTATTCAGGGTCAGCCCTAGACTTGAGTGCACCTAAGACCAACACGAGGTCTAGAGTTGCTCATGTTGATGAGTTTGGGCAGCATCGAGGACTTGGTTTTTCTAAGTTTTCTGGTTTTCATCCTCGATTTACCTCTGGTCATGATATCCGCTGTCATGAGGGTAGATCTCATTTCCCCCATCGAGATAGTTACCCGCGGCGAGATCAGCGTGTTGTTGGTACTCCGACTCGCTCTCCCATAGTAGTCGGACCCAACAAAGCTTCAGGTCTGCTCGTAGACCTTCTGGCTCTTTGAGCGATGGAGAGCGTAGGGTAGTTAGAGGTCAGTCATGTGTGACTACTTCTTCTGCTCGTCGTGTGACTCAGTATTGGGTGCCAAAATCTCTTTTGATTTATCCCAGTACTGAGTCATCCCTCTCTTGTTGACTCAGGTTCGCCGGGCAGGGAAGGGAGAGGTTTGGCTTGTAGACTCCGGCTGTTCTCGACACATGACCGGAGACTCCCGTTGGTTCTCTTCCCTTGTCCGAGCTCCAGGTGATGAGATTATCACCTTCGGAGATGCCTCATCTGGACGCGTCATTGCCAAAGGTACTGTGCGTGTTAATGATTCATTTGTTTGAAAAGATGTTGCCTTAGTGAGTAAGCTGCGGTACAATTTGCTTTCTGTTTCCCAACTTACCGATGACGGTTTCAAGATGAGCTTTAAGAAAAATGTTTGAAAAATTATTGATTCTTCGGGGAGTCTGGTTTGCGGGATTTCTAGATATGGGAGGATCTTTCGTGCTGATTTGTTGAGTCTTCTGGTGATCCTCTCAGGTGTTTAGTTGCTTCTGAGTCCCGTGACCTCACTTTCTAGCATAGAAGACTTGGTCATATTGGATTTGACCATTTGACTCGAGTCAGCGGCCATGATTTCATTCGTGGTCTGCCTAAACTCAAGATGGTCAAAGATTTAGTGTGTGCTCCTTGCCGGCCCGGCAAGATGGTTGCCACTCCTCATCCTCCGGTCACAGTAACTATGACCGATGCACCAGGACAGCTGCTCCATATGGACACAGTTGGACCAGCCAGAGTGCAGTCAGCGGGAGGGAAGTGGTATGTTCTTGTCGTGGTCGATGACTTCTCGAGGTACTCTTGGGTGTTTTTCTTATCCTTGAAGGATGAGACATTTACCAATTTTTGGGGTTTGTTTAGTAGGCTTTCTGTTGAGCTCCCATGTGCCTTACGAGCGATCCGCAGTGACAATGGCACGGAGTTCAAGAATTCCTACTTCGAGAGGTTTTGTGATGAGACAAGTGTAGAGCACCAGTTCTCTTCTCCATACATCCTCCAGCAAAATGGCGTCGTGGAGAGGAAGAACCGTACCTTGGTCGAGATGGCCAGGACGATGTTTGATGAGTACTCTACACCTAGGAAGTTTTGGGCTGAGGTGATAGCTACCGCGTGCCATGTTTCAAATAGAGTTTTTCTGAGGACACACTTGCATCGCACTTCTTATGAGTTGAGATACGGGCGAAAGCCCAGTGTCTCTTATTTTCATGTGTTTGGTTGCAAGTGTTTTATTTTGAAGTCCGGGAACCTAGATAAGTTCGAGTCACGATCTTGTGATGGGATTTTTCTGGGTTACTCGACTTCTTCGCGGGCATATAGGGTTTGGAACTGTGAGTCTAGCAAATTGGTAGAAACCTGTGAGGTGACCTTCGATAAGGCCAGTCCGGGGACTAGGCCCGATATCTCAGGTTCAGTAGAGTAGTCCGAGCCCATCTTTGTGGACGATGAGGAGGATGGAGATGAGGGTCGTCTACCCGATCCAATTCCTCCTCCCCTTGAGGTGCCTGCTTCTTCCACTGCGCCTCGAGAAGATCAGCCCATGCCTTTCACATCTTCTGGAGTTAGTGGCTCTGTTCCTACCTCATCAGCTCATGAGGTCTAGGCCACTTCTTCCTCTCATCCAGGACCTCCCCGTCATATCCAAAAAGATCATCCTTCAGAGCAGATGATTGGAGATCTCTTTAAGCGCGTCACACGCTCAAAGTCTGGCATGTCTCATTTCAGTCTCCACTCTGTCTTCGTTGCCTCATTTGAGCCCAAGGATGTTAGTCATGCTCTTTCTGATGAGTCTTGGGTCAATGCCGTGCATGAGGAGTTGAGAAACTTTGAGAGAAACAAGGTCTGGTCGCTTGTTGAGCCCCCCTAGAGGTCATAATGTTATTGGTACCAAGTGGCTGTTCAAAAATAAGCAGAGTGAGGATGGGGTAGTCATTCGAAACAAGGCTAGGTTGGTAGCTCATGGTTTCTCCCAGGATGAGGGTTTAGATTTTGAGACCTTTGCCCCTGTAGCTAGGCTAGAGGCCATTAGGATCTTGCTTGCGTTCGCAGCGTCTAAAGGCTTCAAGCTTTACTAGATGGATGTCAAGAGTGCCTTCCTCAATGGGATTATTGAGGAAGAGGTCCATGTTAGGCAGCCTCCAGGTTTCGAGAACCCCAAATACCCAAACCATGTCTATAAGCTTTCCAAAGCCTTGTATGGACTTAAGCAAACCCCTAGAGCTTGGTATGAGAGACTTAAGTCCTATCTGTTGAGTCATGGGTTTGAGATGGGTAAGGTAGACAAGACCTTGTTCATTCACAGGTATGGCAATGACCTTCTACTCGTCCAGGTTTATGTGGATGATATCATCTGTGGCAGCTCTTCTCATGCTCTTGTTTCATAGTTCTCGGATGTCATGAGCACCGAGTTTGAGATGAGCATGATGGGCGAGTTGACCTTCTTCCTTGGCTTCCAGATCAAGTAGACTCAGGAGGGTACTTTCTTGCATCAGGGCAAGTACACACGAGACCTCCTGAGAGCTTTGACATGAGTGATGGCAAGCCAGTGTCAACTCTGATGGCATCATCAGCTTCACTTGACCCAGATGAGGATGGCGAGCCAGTTGATCAAAAGGAGTATAGAAGCATGATTGTCTTTCTCTTGTACCTCACGGCCTCGAGACTGGACATACACTTCTCTGTATGTCTATGTGCTCGATTTCAGGCTTCTCCTCGCGTATCTCACCGCCAAGCAGTGAAGCGCATCATTCGATACCTTCGACCTACCATTGACTATGGTATCTGGTACTCTTCCTCTTCTTCTTTTTCCCTTAGAGCCTACTCCGACGTAGACTTTGCTGGCTGTAGGATAGATAAGAAGAGCACTTCTGGCACCTGCCAATTCATTGGCACTTCTCTTGTTTCTTGGTCTTCTAGGAAGCAGTCCGGTGTTGCACAGTCCACCACAGAGGCCGAGTACGTTGCTGCCACCAGTTGCTGCAGCCAGGTACTTTGGATGGCTTCGACCCTGCGGGACTTTGGGTTAGTTATAGATAGTGTTCCACTCTTTTGTGATAACACTTCTGCTATTAACATTGCCAAGAACCCAGTGCAGCACTCCCGGACCAAGTACATTGATATCTGATATCACTTACTTAGAGACCATGTGGAAATTGGTGACATAGTGCTCCAGTTTGTGGAGAGTGACCACCAGTTGGCCGATATCTTTACCAAGCCTTTGGATAGCTCTAGGTTTTCATCTCTGCGGGGAGAGCTTGGGGTGGTCCGTCCTTATGGATTGTTGTGAGGGGGAGCTTTGTGCTTTATGCTTTATCTTGTTTATATGCTTCTGTCTCTTCTTTGTTGCATTGCATTTGGGTGCGTTCGGGTTAGTCCTTCTAGCATAGATTAGAGTGGTTCTCTTGTCTAGTTGCTTGGACACCTTCCTCTCATCTTGTGATTCTAGGATACTGCTTATTAGCTGTCTCTCTCTCACTAGGTTGAGCTCACTCACTTCTTATAGGTTCTAGCAAGGGTTAGGCCACCCTTGGGTAGACAGGGAACGTGTTTGCTCCTTAGTGTGTTAGATGACCAGCTGATAGTTCTAACGTCATATGGGGTAGATGAGAGTCAGTCTGAGCCATAGTATCCTCTATATCTTATCCATGCTCTAAGGACTACCCTTTCTGATTTTCTTTGCCAGCTTCTCATTTTTATTGCTTTGGTTCAGGGGGAGTTCATTTGGGAGTTTCTAGATCTTAATGCTGACATAACTAAACTTGAACTGAAAGTGCATCACATGTTGAGGGGGAGCTAGATTTTCTTGTATTTCATTTTGCATTGTAATATAACTACATTGAGCCTTGATTATTATCCTTATTTGACCTGTTTACAATGGTTTACATCTTGCCATGATCTGTGCTTAATTGCTAGATCTATCATGACTTTATATGTGTAGTCTAGACTTTGCCATGATAAGTTGATTCAAACTGCTCAACTTGAATTAAGTCATGTCATATTAGCTCTTGAGACTAGTCTATCTTTAGATATCCTTTTTATGATTCATGCCATGTCAAATAAGCTGAGTTGAATGTTGAATCTTTATTGAGCTTTAAATTGAGCGATTCTAGTTCTTTGTGAAACATGAGTTAATATTATTACTTTCTTGTTCTTGAACTAAATTCAGCAAAAGCAAAAGATCTCTTTTGTGCGAAAGAACTGATCTCACCAATTCTTTCTAATGAGACTGATTGCCATTGCACTAGGCATGAACTCAGGAGGAGTTTTAGATGACCAAGATCATCTTCTTAAGCTTCTAGCTTGGAGTGGTCGCATAAGGTTTGAGATCTAGCATATGACTAAAATTTTGGTTAAAAATGACCATGAGTTTCAAAAGAAAAACATGTCAATTGTGCTAAATTTGCTTAAGTACAAAAAGATCGAAGTACTTGAACAAATGATTCATTCTTGAACTTGTAGCACTCTAAATTGACTCAATACTAGCTTCTTGGTTCCACTTAGATTATTGACATGGCTTACATCATCCTTGGATACCTTTAGCTAGACTATAATCTTGGTTGACTTGACATGCTAAGAACCTTGACTAATTCTCATATTTTAACTTTTTGGCTTAGCTTGACTATACATAAATTGTCATGATCTTGATAGCTTTCATATGCGTTATGGCTTGGTATAATACTCAAAAGTCATTTTGGATAATCTTCATGGCTCATAATGCTTAAATGAATAAAATTCAGCCATTTCATCCATATCATGATCTATTCTCTCTTATGCACCTTGATGATTTTATTGCCAAAAGGGGGAGAATATTGGAGAAAAAGCCATTTCAAGAGAAAAACTGGGATCTTTTGAGGAAAACTTGCTCTTTCTGTTTTTGCACTTTCTGTCAACATGGTCTTGAGTCTCTTTGCTTCTCTTTTAAACCATGTATGACTTTCAAAACAAACTCAACTTTATGCTTTTTCTGTGTTTGTCAATATACTCATCAAAGGGGAGATTGAGAGATCATGTGGAGGTGTCCCCATGTTTGTGATGAGTAATTGACTCGTGTTCTAGAAAGTTTGAGTTTAGTTTGGTTGGTTCGCGCCAAGTCGGTGCATGGCGCAGTTTGGTTCGGTTGGACTTGGTCGATCGCGGTCAGACGTGTTTAGGATGCTTGTTCTTTTTCTCGATCGGTTGATTTGGGTATTTCATGCTTGAGTACCTTCTTTTGATGCTAATGTTGATTATGCTATGTCGAGTGGTGCTACGTGACGGTTTGCTTGTCTGTGTGACTGCAGGACTTCAGAGCTAGGTCATGGTGAGGCGTGGGAGGACTGGGACTAGGCACAGGAGGTGTTGAGGTCCAGACAGTTGGAGACGTCGAAGATGATCGAGGCTGCTGAGGTGGTTGCGAGTCGGGAGATGAGGAACCGGAGCTGGAGCTACCGGAGGTGGACACGACGGGCAACGGCGAGGAGAACCGGGACTATGCTCAGGGAGGAGTTGAGGTCCAGATGGTCAGGATGCCGGGTGCAGTCGTGCGAGGACAGGAAGCTTCCAGGAAGTTGCGGCAGGGGCATTTCGGTAAAATGCACAAGGCTGCAAAATGGAAGCGGATTCGGTTGAAGACCCGTTAGTGGTAGTGAAGGTTAAATAGAAAGGGTTTAGGGTTTGGAGGATGAATGTTGTTTTCCCTCCAAGTTTCCTGATGAGAGCTTTGACCTTTGCCTCTTTTGTGTATGAGGAAATGAAGTGGACAGCGGCTGCCACTTCTTGATTTTCTATTTTGAGTGTGAGCTTCTGCCTTCATATGTGGAGAGGTGGAGGCAGAAGGTGGTGTGGAAAAGAGCTCAAGCAGTGGTGTGTTCTCTGTTGAGCTCAGTGTGTGTGTGTGAGTTCATCTCATACTGAGAAGCATGCGGTGAAATGGATTAAACCTCTTTTCAATTGCATATGGGGCTGTAGTGTGGTGGTTGTAACCCTCTTTTGCAATCCTTCATGTCTTCTCCTCAATTCTTGAGCTGGTTTTTATGTGTTGGGATGTCTCTGCTCTTCTCTGTGTTTAATATATTTGAGTACAATCTTTTGCTTGAGTAGCTTGGCTCTTGGTTGCTCTATGATGGGAAAATACTCAAAGCCATTTGGCCATTCCATTCCCAATAGCAAATGGAAGATTCAATGGTTCTTTCCTCTTTCTGAGTCATGCATTCATTTCCCCTGTTTGCAATATTGCTAGGGTTTGGAGGCAGGGGAAGTATGGTTTGCTTGATACTCTTGATGAGAAGTGATGTGGTTTGTGTTGTCTAGTCGTGAGATGATTTCCACATAATGATTATAGAGACATTTGGTTATTACATTTGCACGGAGCAACGTTTACAAATGCCTTAGAGCAGTCATGGTTACTCCTCGCTTGGCTCTTCTAGCTTAACGTGCTCTCACGCCGAAGTTTCCCCCTCCGACCTTGGGGTTCCCCAGAAGTGCAACGAATCCTCCACCCAACCCCAATGCCGAAGGTGCCGCTAGACCATGAGGTCCGAAACTAGCAGGTGGCCCCTATCAAGCACCTGCCGCAGTTGAATAACACATGATCAAAACACTTGAGCAAATTTCTCATTTCATTGATAAAAGAAGGATCCATGGGGCGCTGTTTTACAAGGGTTAACGGATACAGGGCAACGCACACCTACACCCCTAAAACTTCGGCGTCACACCTATGGGTCGACGCCTTGCTCCGCACTAGCGACGCCGTCTTCGTCCTACCGAGGCACTTCGTCGAGCCATGCACCGAAGTCCCCTTCGCCCCCACAGAGTCTTGCGCAGCGCCACCTTCGCTGCGGCCTCCCCGATATAGTCCTAGATCCTTTGGTGGAAGGCCTAGACAATGCAGCGGATGGCGTGCATAGCAAAGTCCTAAACGACGATGTAAATCATGAAAGGTGAGCATTTACCCTCATCTCTGACGCTTCTAGCGTGCCCTCTAGGAGCTTCGAGCCGCACGATAGCAGCTCCCGTTGGTCCAAGCCGTAGTCTACGCAATCCGCAGCCCCTTGAAGAGTCCGCAACATCTCTGGTCGAGGAATAAAATCGGAGACGGTTGGCCACTGAACCTCTGCACCAGCGACTTCGAGGGCGGTAGGTGTCGATGTCACATCCGGGGCAGGAAGACCAGAGACTTCGCAGCTGTCTCCATTGCTCGAGCCTTGTCCACGTCCGAGTGACCGTGTCTCGGCTGATGTTGACGACGGAATCAGTGAGCAGATCGGGGAAAGCTTCGTGAAGTCGCAGGGAGAGAAAGAGTTGCGCCTACCTTTGGCATGCACGGGTGAAGTCCATTGGGGTGTCCGTTCTACCTCGGACCGAACGGCGGGAGCACCGCCGGTGTCTGGGGCAACTGGGTCCTCTTCGGGCCTGGCAGCCTCTGTGTCGGAGTCCAACTCTGACACGCCCCCAACCCCAATTGCCACTACGAATGCCTCCTCCAGCCTCGAAGGCGATTGTGTTCGAGGGCGCTTCGCTTTCGGGGACTTGGGCGAAGATTCCTCCGCCTTTGTGGCGGGCGTGGGTGACGAAGCTTCACCATCCTGAGTGCCCGCGCCGCGCCCGTGGTCCTTGGTGCCGCCCAAGGACTCCTCGCCGAGAGCGGGCTGATTCGCCTCCGCCTCTAGATCCGAATTGGCATACTCCGCCAAGTCGGAGCCAGTGACCGCCGTACCTTCGGTTCCGGTAGGATGTGCGAGAGGGGCAGCCACTGGGCTGGATACGGCGGCGGGTGACCGGGCCCTCCGGTGAGGGGGGGACGCCTCCCCCTTGTCGTCGCTGTCGTGGAGGCAGGTCCGGCCCTCGGTCGGAGTGGCGCGCTCCGGCGCAGGTATGCCCAGAGCTTCGCACACCCGATTTATCCGCCCCAGCTTCACCGCGGCAGTCGCGGCCTCACGTAGACTGTGCTCCTTGGCCACGTATGTCCCAAGGAACACAACCACTACGCGCTACGCATCTTCCAGGAGAAATCCTGCATGTAAAGTGATGCAATGTTAAATAAAAAAGCGCACGAACGAGATTTTGAATGTGGCCTATGGCGGAAGAGCTTACGTGGGTCAGAGGGCTTCGGCAGTGAAGGCACGGACGGCCGAACACCGTCAGGCCGGACGGGGCCAGGCTAGAGGTGCCACCGACTGGTAAGCGGCACTACGCCGTACATCACGAACTCCTCCGCGAGATCGCGCATGTTGAGGCAGAGGGTGATCCACACCAGCCTTTGCGCCCCCTGCTCGTCGTCCCATGCTGGGTGAGGTGTTGAATGACATCGGCCGCCCCATGCATTGAAAGCTGCTGCCACTCACCATGCGATGGTAGAACCACCGCCGCATCCAGTTGGATTCCCACTTCGCTCGGGTCGAGTTTGCGGGGAATATCTTCACACACGATGACCTCAGGACGAAGTTGACGCTGCCGAAGTTGGAGAACTCCCCTCTGTCGAGCTTCTTCGGCTGACATCGCGCGTCATGGAGAAAGGTGAATAGGGAGGTGCTGGGCCAAACCCCCTTTGTCCGCGTCGCCCAGCTGTAAACAGCCAGGCGAGCTATCGCGTTCGGAGTCAGCTGTGCCAACTACAACTTGTAAGTCCGAAGGACATCACTGACGAGCTTGGCCGATGGGATTCGGAGGCCAGCTTCAAAATATGCGACGAAGACGATTGCCTCCGACTCCTCCGGGTGTGGCTCCGTCTCGTCACAGGTAGGAAGGTGAACCGCGCTGTGGTCTGTCAGCTTTCCCTCGTGAAGGAGACACCGGATCGTCTCCTCCGTCACGAGGGTCTGCCCCAGAACGCTGGAGCAGGGGCCTTCCATCTTCTTTTCGGCCGTCCATCGCTTGTTGGTCAGTGATGGGTCGCGCCCCACCAGCGTGTAGTCCATCTCCGTCGACGACGAGCTGCGCCGGCTGGAGGAAGCGCCACCGCTGGGTCGACGAGCGTGCTCTTCACAGCGAGCCATTCCCTCACAGGGCATGGTGAAGCATACGGTGGCGGTGGTGAAGGGTGGCAACAGGCGAGGCGAGAGCAGGGCGCGCAGGAGCAAAGAGCAAGAAAGAGCAAAGAGCAAGAGAGAGCAGGTGACAAGCGAGTGGGGAAGAACAGTGGCGCAGCTATATAAAGCCCCTTTGCCTCCCACATGATTGGGAAGCGCAACCAGCGGGAGCCGAACCATTCGCCTTCCCACGATCGGGAAGTGCGACCGGTGGAAGCCGAAGCCACGCAGCTGCCCAGCCGCGCGCACGCGTCCTGCCCCCTCGGGATGGAATGCATGACTACGGTCATGCAGCCGCCTGACAGTGCACGATGGGCCAATTGCGTCCCGCCACGCGTCCTGCCCCTCAGGAAGAAACGCACAACTGCGGTCGTGCGGCCGCCTGACAGCGCACGATGCGCCAATCACGTCCTGCCACGCGTCCCGCCCCCTCGGGAAGGAACCACGACCGTAGTCGTGTGGCCGCCTGACAGACCATGACACGCCAATCCGGCGCTGCTACGTGCCCGGCGCCAATGCATTGTACGACTCCCGTCGCACGCCAGCAGTCGATGTAATCCTCGGTGCCATTAAAACACCATTGTTGGGCCGCGAGCCACCGGACTGTACTTCGACTTCAAGTCCGCAGGACGACTCTGAAATCTACTTCGACTCCATGCCCGCGGGACGAGTCCGGCCTCTGCTTCGACCTCATGTACGCGAGATGAGTCTAGCTCCCGCTACGACTCCATGTCCGCGGAGCGAGCCCGGCCCCCACCTCACAGAAGGTCACAGGCCGCAGGGACGGAGGGGTCCAAAGGACTCGGTGACATGGCTTCGACATGTGAAGCCCTTAACCATGAGAGGCTCCTGCTGTAGGGGTGGCCCCCACCTAAGCCCAACCGACCTACTAAGGGATTGTAAAGCCCAAAACGGGATATGTATAATGACATAAATACCCCTACGAATGGTACATGAGTGTAAGGACATGATTGTAAAATACTCCCCATGTGAATATATATATGGCTGCCCTGAAAATGGGGAAGGGGCGAGCATTGTTCATCTGTCATCTCCACTACCATACTCTCACTTTACTGTTTGGTCATAGCCACAACACATTGAATGAGTACTCTTAGGACAGAGAGCTCTATCCTCTAGGGTTGAGTAGTTGTAAAATATACATCTACAAGTTGTAATAGATAAATCTTGTTAATCCTACATAGTGTGCTCTTGCTCTTGTTGATTTTGCACTTAGTTTGGTTGGTGTTTTTGCTCTCTCTCTCTCTCTCCTTCCCTCTTGATCTTGCTAGGTTTCAAAGGTGTGTAAGTGATGAAAGTGCCTTATAAAGATCATATTCCATCTATCTAGTGACTGGTTGTAGCAACATCTTGAAAGGTTGCATGTGTTTAGCTCAATTTTGAGCCCTTCTAGTGGAATCTTGTTCCTAGGCTCTTGGCCTCAAATCTTTGGGTGCTATTGCTTGATGTGACATATGGGAGCAAGCCATATCTCAATTTTTGGAGTTTTGCCTAGTTTTGGTGTAACTTTGCTTGTCTTGAAGAAATGTTAAAACTTTGGGCAAGATCCATGAGTTCCTTGGATCGATAAGGTTCCTGAGGTCCTCTACAGGGTGTGTGTACAAAGTTTCAAATCATTTGAATTTGTATTTTAAATATTGCACCATTTTTTGTTTTGACTCGAGCTGATTTCCAAGTCTAGAATAGGGGTGAGGTTAGACCACCTCTAGCCTAGTGGTCAAATCGGAGGCCAGTTAGACCGGTCGTTCCTGGCGGTCAGACCGCTAGATCCCAAGCCGGTCCAATCACTCCCTCCATAGCAGTCTAACCAATTCTGCGAAATTAAACTCTATTTGCTTTTGCATTTTTGTGAGTCTTTGTTAGTGGGTAAATCTGATCTTCCTAGCTTCCAGTAGTTGGTAGAGTGAAAGTTTTAGAATACCATTTTGAGAGGTTGATTTTGAAGGCATCATTCACCCCCCTCTAACTATCATATTGGGTCCAACAACATGAATCTTGGTTTCTAAAAGTCCAAGTGTTGTGCGTGTGAGAGAGAGGGTAATTCGAGTCCTTTTAACTAATTTTGAGATTTAGCTAAAAATATGAATTTGTAGTCTTCTATAGGGTGGTGGCGGAGCTTGGAGTTCATTGGAGCTGGCTGGCGGGGATGAGGAGCGGTAGCGCTGGCAGAGTCATGACTATGATGACAACACCTTAACTTTGGGCTAGAACGAGTGGTGTGAAAGCATTGATAGATTGCTAGGAAGGCAACGGTGTGGATGGCAATGGAGGAGGAGGCCTTAGGTGGCTGGATGGCAACGAGCTAGGGCGGAGGCAATGGCGCTCACGGTTGCAGCTACCCACAGTGGCTTTTAGCTAAAATGGAGGGAAGGGATGAGCTCAGGGAGGTGAGGGAATGCAGAAAAAGGGCACGGCAAGGTCCTTAGCTCACTGGTGAGGGAGGATTTCTTAGGCAACGGTGGTGGCTGGTGTTGAAGAAGATGGCGCAGATCTGGTGAGGTGCTACAGGGGAGGCGACATTGAGTGAGGAAAATCCAAATTAAGGTGGGATGGAGCAAGATGACATGGTCAGAGAGTTAAAGGCTCACTGGAAAGGCTCAGGACATGGCGGGGCATGGCGACGGGTGTGCACACGATGGTCGGGATGAAGGTGCATTCTGGGCGAAGCAAAGAAAGGGAAGCTTAGACGAAGGGGGAAATGAGGACGGCGTGTTGCGGGGAATATAATGGCGCACTCAGATGGCCTTAAATATGGTTGAGGGCGTGGCTAGACTCAAAGATTCTTCTCGGACCATGACGAGAAGAAGCTCCAGGCAGCTCTAGCGATGGGACTACTCAAGGATGGCAGAGGGAAGGTAGAGAAGTGTGTGGGGAAGGGAACTCAAGGATGGTAGCAAGCACCGCGGCTTTGGTAGTGTGTCATAGAGCTCTGCAAGATGTGTCCATGGTGCAGAGCTCTGCAAGAGGTTGCCATGGGGCAAGCACAAGCTAGAAGAAAGGTCTTGGTGAGTGGGTCATGGGTCCACCGGTCGGCGAGAAAATGGAAGGGGCGAGAGAGAAGGCGAGTTGGCTAGGAGTACATCTTAAAGCGAGAGGAGGCGGAAAGAGGAAATGGCATCGACTACGAACAACGCACAAGGCAGGCCGGGCTAAATTAGCGACAGGCCAGCTGAGGAGAGGATTTGGCCCACCAATGGTTTTAGACTTTTAATTTCATTTTTCCAATTGATTTAATCGTTGAATTTGAGTTTGAATTACTAAAACTAACAAACCAACTTTGAAAATTATGAAATTTTTTGGAGAGGTGCTTTAGAATATTCAAAACCCAAATAATTATTTCCATCTTGTAATAATGTTTTAATTAATTTTATAAAATCATTTTTAGCATTTGAAACATAGAAAAGCTGTTAATAAATGCTCAAAAATTTTCCAACATTTATTTCCAGCACAATGAATTTATTTTTGTTATATTAGTGAAGTTTCAAGTAATGGTTTTTACTATAAATTTTCCTACACCACTTTGTGAATCATCTTTTCATATTTGAAATTTAATTCAATTTGAATTTCATCAATTGTATATTATTTTCCCAAATTAGTGTTTATAAATTACTTTTCTGAGAAACTTCAGTCAAAAGCTACAAAAACTATGTGTCAACAAAATACAAGAAAAAAGTTTTAAATTTTTCGCTATTTTGAGCTACCTGAATTTTAGGCTGTTACACACATGCTACACTCAAAAAATCTCAGGGGATTATGAAGATGCAGAAGGAGACTATGACTACTTCACACGTGGCTTCGATGAAGGATGTTTAGAGTACTAGGTTGTGCTTCCCTAGTCAATTTCCTGTAGTGTATTGATGGGTCATCTTTATATTATTAGTTTGCTTCCACTGTGTTTTGTAAATTTGAGAGGTCTTGTAACCTTAGTTGTAAAAAGTGACTATAAAAGCATGTACTCTTTATTATTGAAATAAAACATTGTTTGGTTATGTAATCATCACTGTTTGGTTTATGCACCCTATAGACATGTTAGATGGTTGCCGCTCCTCGCCCCCTTTGACTATGGTTATGACTAGTGGTATAGGTTAGCTTGTTCATATGGACAAGGTCGGACCGTCTAGGGATCAATCTATGTGTGGGAAGTGGTACGTGCTAGTCATAGAAGATGATTATTCTAGATACTCATGGGTGTATTTTCTTGCGTCCAAGAATGAGACATTTGGCTACTTTCTTGAGCTAGTCATTCCTTTAGTTAGTAGTAGATCTTCTAAGGGCACTTAAGGTGATTCGCAGTGACAAGGACACTGAGTTTAAGAACTCCTCCATTGAGTCCTTTTGTGCTAAGTGAGGAATAGAACATCAATTCTTTTCCCCACATGTCCCTGAGCAAAATAGGGTTATACAAAGGAAGAATAAAACCTTGGTTGTGATGGCGAGGACTATGAAGTACTGGGTAGAAGCGATTGCTACTGCTAGTCATGTATCAAATCTAGTTGATTTAGTTGTGTTCTTGCCTTTTCTTTTTTTCTCTTCTTGATTTAGTTGTGTTCTTGTTTTTTCTTTTTCTCTTCTTGATCAAGCTTTGTGTCAAGGATGTGTAAAGATGGTGTAGCCTCTAGGAGCTCATTTCCCATTCATCTAAGTACGTTTGAAGCAAGGTCTTGAAGTTTACTTGGTTTTGAGTTGAGAAGGGTGCAAATTAGGGTTTCCCATTTCAAGGAATTTTTGGCTTAGTTCTTGCTAGGATTTTAAGTGCTAGGACATGTTGAAATCATCCTTAGTTATGTCAACTTGAATCCTCTCATGAGCTACTCCTAATCTTTATTTTTTGGTTCTTAACCCAGTTTTGGTTCCCCTCATCCTTGGAAGCCAAAATGTCCCAATTTTGGAAAGTCCTTGCTTGATCCATTCATATCTTAGATCATTAGTATCTGATCTTGCCTTAGTCCTTGTTGTATGCATTTTGGAACCTTGATTTGATAATAGTAGAATTTCTTATATGGTTTATGTTCTCTCTAGGTGGATCTATTTTATCTTGATGGACCATTCTCCTGCCTATGTGAACCAATTTCCGTCCTTCTTGGACTGTCCTCTTGCGAGAGGTGGGCCATCTACCTTAGGGTTACCAGTGTCTAGGACGGGTTTTGCTTGATTTGTTTCATAATGTTTTTGCTACGTATGTTTAGGTTTTGATCTCTATAGCTGTTCATAACTTTTGAAGCAAAAAAATTGTGTAATAGTTTAGGGTAAATATTAGAGGCTCCTATTTACCCTCTCCGGTAGAGTAATAGTTGAGGGTAAAAATTAGAGGCTCTCATTTACCTTGTTTGGTAGATCGTACGTACAACTCCTAGCGTCGGTGCGCGCATGCACTTCAATCGGAGGAGCTAGTCTTAAAAACATCGCAGTAGAGGCTCCAATATCTTTTGTCCTTTCGTTTTCTGGAGGTTTGAAGGTAGCTCGTTAGCCTGCACATAGATGTCTATCAAGACCGGTATGTTGCTACGTACGTACATGGACAAAGGTAATACACTTTCCAATTGAAGTGTCAACTCCAAGCACTAAGGGCAGAGAAAATTGGATTTTTGCCACCCGAAATATTGGGCTTCGCAGTTTTGCCATCCCAAACACTGGTTTCGCAAATATGTCACTCAAAACATGTGCTTCTTGATTTCTTTGCCATTTTCTCTATTTCTCTCCTTTTTCTCTTTTTCTCCTGGACTCAGCCACCGGAAAGGACAATATTGCCCCTAAGCAATTGCACGCGTACGTGCATGCTCTCTGGCCGCTGGGAGCTTGCCGCCTGCATGCCCCTAGGAACAGCCGCTGGGAGCTGTAGATCTCAGTGAGTCCATAAGGGTTTGTGCTGAAGTCCAGTGCATATACTTTTACTTCAGGAACAGTGCGCTCATCGCCGAAACCATCGTAGTATCTGAGGATCACCAATAGCTTTCCACGCCATTCCACCATGTTGCAATTCAATGAACCACTATGCACCACAGGGGGCAGTGATTTAGTCACGAAAATGTTCAACACGAGAGACCATGATCCCACAATCATCCTCCTCGAGCTCAAAAGCAAAGAGGCATGGCTTGAACCTCCAGAGCATGTACAGCTTCCCCTGGTAGAAAGCAATATTACTGCGCCCAGAGATGCAATCACCTTCACAAACACATGTACAGCCACTGGAGATCTACGCACTGTTCCTAGGGGCATGCAGGCGGCAAGCTCCCAGCGGCCAGAGAGCATGCACGTACGCGTGCAATTGCTTAGGGGCAATACTGTCCTTTCCGGTGGCTGAGTCTAGGAGAAAAAGAGAAAAAAAGGAGAGAAATAGAGAAAATGGCAAAGAAATCAAGAATCACATGTTTTGAGTGGCATATTTGCGAAACCAGTGTTTGGGATGGCAAAACTGCGAAGCCCAATGTTTCGGGTGGCAAAAATCCAATTTTGTCCATAGGATATATGCTGATGTGTACATGCATATAGCTAGCTGACTCAGACCATTGGAGATGCCCTAAGAATCCGTGAGAATAGAAGCTTATGTTGGGAAGGCGACAAGGCAAAGTTCAGCTGAGCCATTAATATCAACAAAACGATTAATTATAACAAAAAGTAGAAAAAAAGAAATGAGATAAGTTAAATGCTTGTATCTTGTTATACATCATGCGTTTTCAGACTCCAAGAGGATAGTTGTTTCTTCAGTACGTGGACCAGCATTGTCATGTTGAGTCGAAACTACAAACTTAAGTCGAAATGAGCGGGGCATAATACTTTAGCAACGGAGGGAGCAGTAGTCTTATTGCAAAATGTGAGGTAAACGTGGAAAAATCAATGTTATTCCTATTATGCCATCATTTATGTTCGTCTCTCTTTTCATCATCTATGTGTAAGAACATATATTAGTTACTCCCTGTTGAAATTTACGAGGCATTAAGGACTGGGTAGTTCAATATATTCACGTTATTCTCTTGACTTGGCGGCTTCATGAGTAGTACGCGTGGTTAAAGCAAGCCCAAAAAGTTCTTGCAATTGATGGGGGGCACTATTCGGTAAAGTTGAATAAAAAAACAAAAACGGCGAGTATTTGCAGACGAAAACCACCTTGCTGATTGCATTGGTCGGAGCAGCTGTGTCCATTTCATTGGGCAAGCATCCCTGGACACCTACTCATCTGCTATTGGAATCCGAGTGAACAGCAGCATCAGGCCGGCCATGTTGGGATAGCTTCCATCAGTTAGTTCATGGTTGTGCTGCACTTGGACTGATTTTTTATGATTTATAGCTGAATTTTTATTATAATTGGTTAAAATTATACTGTAGCTGATAGTAGTTTATTTAGCATAATTAAATTTAAAAAATTTAAAAATAGAAAAAAGGGTTAGCTCAGCACTATAATACAAACGAATACGGGAAAAAGAACCAGTAAAAAAGCTCAAAAAATCCGCAAAGTCAGAAAAACGAAATTTAAGAATAGTAAAAAATAAGCCAGAAGCCCAAACCCAAAACGAGTGAGTCCTGAATTGAAGTTTCCTTCAACTTTAAAACAATTGGGTGGTCCTGAATGCATGAATGCTTACATGAAGAAATTTTCCATTCACTGCAACAACTTTAAAATATTGTTCGTGAAAAAAAAAAGAGAGGACAGTATGGCTTTATCATTGGATGGTGATTGACCGATACATCATGCTCTGATGTGCAAGGAGCATTATCGACAAGAACTAGTGATACAATACAGTGGCTCCATATAAAAAATCTGGTCTATAAAGTCACATATATTCCTGCTTGATGGACACCTGCTCTCGTCCCCTTGTTGAACATTTCACCATAGATTAATCATCACATGCTAGTAAATAATATGCGTTGAATATTTATTTTAAATCTTTATTAACTAAAAGCTTAGTAGGAATGTTGTTTAGAGATATGTTCTCATGAAATGATAACTTAGTAAATAAAGATTTACTGAACAATACAACATAACCCTTACATATTAGTAAATGTTATAGAATTATCCATTGCAAAGTTTAAATCATAAACCATTGTCTTTATGCCCTTGCAATTAGGCGATTCCTTTTTGACTAGTAGATGATTTGAACATTAAGCCACTAACCTTAGGCTATGATACTTAAATTTAATTAGAGGTTATATTGCGTATAATTGAATTATGGTTAAACTTCAAATGATTCTAATTAATTCATTCTAACTCCAAATTGAATAAAAACACATTTCTAAATTTACCCAAAAATCAAAGTCTATCCAATGAAACTGAAATCATGAAGTTTGGAGTTATTTGGTTTTCTTGCAACTGTTTAGTTAGCTTGCTGATTTGCTTTTTATCCAAATTTTCGCGCATGTAATAATAGCGTACGAGACTCAAGAAGAAGAAGCTGAAGCAAAAGCCACTCTAGACAACCAAGACCAAACTCACTGTGACTAAGGCGAGTCAATACTTTGATCATATTGAACCTACATTTTCTGCAATTTACTTTCGTTTAAATTATCAAATGCATGCTAGTATTTTATGTGCTAAGTATATGCTTGATTTCAATACCCTAGTTACATACCCATTAATAAGCTTGTTAATGATACATTCTTTATGAATAATCGAATATGTGAGCCTTGTCACCCTAGTAAAACTATAGTAGTAACCTTTCGAAAATAAGTTCGTAATTATATGCCATGTTTAGTTGTGCTTAGATACTCGGGGGTACCAAAATGCCCCAAGCATCACTTTAAATTATGAGAAACTGATTTGGGAAGTCATGGAGAAAATAGCTGGTGTATTTGGACAAGGATATTTTATGTTCCCAAAAACCCCAACTTGCTTAAATATCTGGGTGAATGGATCGGGGGTGTGGTGTAGCGGTGCACGAGAGTGTGGTTAGTGGTAGCACCGCCCAGATAACCCTAAGGACCGAATCTTGTTATGACCTCCCAAAGTACAACAGTACAACCACAAGCTGGCAAATTATAGGCAGGGCTAACTAATTTGCATAGATCTAGTGTGGTTACATGAAGGTGTGAACACGAGCAAAGGGATGGATGGTCTCATCCCCGCCTTTACCTGTGATGGCTCATGAGGGACTCTTCTCGAGGGATGTACGCATCCTAGAGAAGATAGACCTTATCGGGCATAACCACAAGTAGGACTATGCATTGTAACAGTCTTGTAATAATCTACTCAACCGCATGGCCAAGGAATAATGTGAGGCAACGAGCAGATTTATCTCTTGTGGGTAAAGTGTACAAACTCTGCAGAGTAGAAAACTATTCGAATAACTGTGCCCATGGTCAAGGGCGGACATGGGAACTTGACTAGATATAGTTCTATTTTGAAAACCTTGTGGGTGGAAGTGGTAAAATGGAGGGCAGAGAAAAACCTTGATTTGTATTGCCCTGGGTGTCATCCTAGTGATAATGTAATAGGATATAATGCTGAAGGTGTAGCATACAGAGCAGAGACCATGTAATGGTAGATGGTCTTTGAATCATTAATGGTAAAGCATACTTTTTATGCAACATGTTTTTAGTTCAAAATGGTAGGTCATAGGCAATTGCTAAGTATTGTATTTAAAAGCATTTCTGGCAAATAAAATAATCCGAGCCTCCCTTTGATAAGCCATGCATATTATCTATTGCATCCTGTGTATTGGCTCGCTAAGCGCGGTGGTTTGTGCTCACACTCAAATTACCAAAATCAGATTCAGGGCCCAGGACCATTGTGCATATGAAGAAACCCCTACTACAGATGGAGGGAACAACACCGAGAACTAGGACGACTCCTGCGCTTTTGGGTCCTAGGCAATTAGACTATAGTGTTGTGTGCCTATAATTATTGCTTAAGCTTAGGTAATAATCATATGGCACATATTTACCCCCAGTCGCTTGCCTGTGGATTAAAGGCCTTACTTTACTTTTGTTTCCGCTGTTGTGCTTTTGTAATGTGAACATTTAGCTTGACCGGCCCTTATGTAAAATTGTTGCCCGATGCGGCATAATTCAAACTCAGTTATGTAATATTATTATGAGTTGATGTGATTCAGGCAATGTATGAAATGATGCAGCAATGTACCTGTGAGCACTATCTACTGATCTAGGAAATAGTGCGGTGGTTTCACAGGGGATTCTGGATTGAAAAATCCGGGTTCGACAAGAACCGGGACTAGGAGGGGGAAATACGAGGTTCAGGCGGTTGAGGATGTCACGAGGTGATCGGGCTTATGTTAGAGCATGTGGATATCAAAGGTGGATGATGCGTGGAGAAGCTACGGGAGGTGTTGTCCGGGATGTTTCGACCTGTGACGAGTTGAAAAGTTGAAATTTTAGATTTAGAAAACCCATGTTAGGAAGGTTTTTGGGTCTCTTAAATAGTAATAGGACGAAAGCTTGATTCTGGTAAAAAAAGGCCTAGGCCAAGTTAGATGAGTTGTATTAGGGTTTTAGGTAGAGATTAAAAAAGGGGAGATATATGTGGGGTATAAGAACTAGAGGGGGATGTTGTTTTCGTGCAGCTTTTGACCGAACGCGTTGTTTTGTTTGGGAAAAAATTGCGGCGGCACGTTTGATCTTTTCATCTTGAAGCCAACGTCGGCGATATCTTGTTCCTCGTTTCTCATGTGTGTGCATCACTGGTTTCAGTCTCGGCTCTTCGCTCGCCACAGTCACATCACTTGCTGCAACATCTCGTCGTCTTCGTTTCATCGAGCTCGTGCATGATGTGGGTGCCTCGGTCGGTGTTTCTCATGCGTGCCTGCACGATCCGCGCACTACGAGAGAGCTGAATCGGCAAGCAGAGCACTGCCATAGTCAACGCATGGTTCTGGGCAAAAAGGTTCTCAATCACTGTGTGGAAAATTCTTTGCCTTGGCTCTCGAGCAGCACACACACCGCAAAAGGCATCAAAGAGTTGAGCTACCTAGTATCAAGTGAAGAAAAAGAGACGCAGCAAGCATTACTTCTTTATTTTTGAAGCAAACAACTCAACAATGTCTAGACAGGACAACACAGAAAAATTACTATTAGTGACAGTATAAAGAAAAGGTAAAAATATTTTTTTGTTTTCTTTTTGTTGTTTTTGTCTTTGTTTTCTTGGTGCATTGGTAGGTTAAAAAAATCAGAAGTTCGCAGATTTCAAAGGAAAATCTTTCATGCGTATTGTAATCATTCACCCCCCCTCTGATTGCCACCGATGATCCTAAGCTAATGATGTTAGACCGTAGTCGAGAGATGTAGTATACCTCTGTAGACGCCCGATGCTCCTGGTTTTTGCACTAAAACAACACGGAGCCTTTTCTGCAGATGTCCACCATTGAGCCATCACCGAATTTCACCTTGCCTTTCACATGATCATCTATTAAGGTGAACACGTTATTATCGCCAGTCATGTTGTTACTCGCACCTGTGTCGAGGTACCACTCATTGTCACTTGAATCGACCAGCACCACCTTCTCTTTATTGAGGTACACAGCTTGCGTTATGTCGATGGCTATCTAAGCAAGCTCGTAATGCTCAGCCATCAGCAATGCTGGTGCGTCGTCCTGCACCTACGCCAGGTTCATCGCTGCCTTGCGCTCGTGACATGGCTTGCGGTAGTCCTTCGAAAAATGCCTGTAGTTATTACAATTGTAACACTTGACCTTCATCATGTCACGGCCACCAGTAGATAACATAGAATCTCTACCATCGCGACTACCGTTGCCACGCCCACGACCACGTTGTTTGTTGCGGCGTCGATCACTGTCGCCATCTCAATTCCTCTCGCCACTAGAAGAGCCATCGCCATGCTCCTTCTTCTCCTAGCGCGCGAGCCACTCCTCCTTTGTGAGGAGTAGCCGCCCTCCTTGGACGTTGGCTTTACTCTTTAGGTCGTAGCGTTCCTCCACGACCCTGAGCCGTCCCATTGGCTCTTGAATGGAGATTGTCTTGAGGTCGACAAGCGTCTCAATCGAAATTGCAACCTTCGAGTACCATGAGGGAACAACACACAGAAACTTTCTCACCACCCTTTCATCATTGATCTTGTAACTGAGTAGATTAAGGTTGTTGACAAGCACAGTGAGCCACATCGCGAAGTCGTCGACGGTCTCACCATCCTTGAACTTCATGGACTCGAACTCCGAGCGCAACATTTGCGCTTTGGCTTTTTTTACGCGCTCAGCGCCCATGCGCATTACCTTCAAGGCATCCCATGCCTATTTCACCCTGTTCTTGATAGCAAGAGTCTCCAACGTCTCAGTTGGCATGGCATGCAAGATTGCTGATAACACCAAGTGGTCGTCGCAGTAGTCAATGGCATCTCTAGGCTCAATCACTTCTCAGAGTCCTTGTGCCTGCAAATTGACCCTCATCAAGAGGGACCAATCACGGTAGTTTGTGTGCATCAGCATGGAGTAGACCACCGTGCCACTCGTCTCCTTCAGCACACACTGCACAACGACCTCATGGCCTCCATTGCCGCTCCTATCGCTGTCATCGTGGACGCGAGCACTTGGTGGTGGTGGTGTCCGTGATGGAGATCTTGATTCATGCTCCGACATCATGGCAAGATCAACCACTACGCTCGCTCTGATACCACCTATTGCAGCAAGTCGGAGCACACATCATGGTCAGAAGATTTCGACTATGAGTACTCAGTAGCTTCGACCGTGAGTACTTGGAAGAACTACTCGGATGAATAGTACTCTGCTACAGTACTCGTAGAACAGTGCTTTGCTACAGTCTCGTAGAACAATACTTTACTACAGTACTTGTAGAACAGTGTTCTATTACGGTACTCGTAGAATAGTACTCTGCTACAGTACTCGGTGAACAGTGATCTTATGACCACAAAGTAACTCGTACTCGAAGTGAGTTACGACCACGAAAGAATGTACTCAAAATGAGTTACGACAATGAATGAACGTACTCAAAACGAGTTACGACCATGAATGAACATACTCGAAGTGAGCCATGACCACGAACAAAACATACTCGAAGCGAGTGACGATCACGAAAACTCGACACTCGCGGATGGCTGGACTCGCTGGAGAATAGTGAACTCACTAGACAACATTGTTTTTGTGCCACCCGAAATTGGTTTGCGGTGTTTTCTCTGTTGATCTTTTATACTGCGAAAAAGAAATAACTGACCTAACATACCTGCCACATCCAGCACTTCGTGACACACCATCCCATGTCCAAGCTATTCATGACATTCATGAAGTTACAAAACGCATGCACTAATACTTTTAACGTATGCATTAATATTAACTCACTTAACGTATGCACTAATGCAATACGAACACTTATTACAGGGCATGAATCTTGGGTCCTCAGGAGAGTGAACAGCAGCATCATGCCTGAATTGAATTAACTTATTATCGAAGTCATCCCTAGGCTTACACAACTGCTATTGGAATCCATGGAGTGAACAGCAGCATCATGTCGGCCATGTTGGGCCAGCTTCCAATCTTATGCACCTTGTGGGTGATCCTGAATTGAAGTTGCCTTCAAACTTTTGCCTTTTCCGTATTCCTAAATGCCTTTCATCAAAGTTATATGGTATATTACTAGAAAAAGTTATAAGGTCTGGGTGGATTTATTATTGATCACATATCTCCGCTAGGAGTGGTCATTGCAGGCCAAGAAGGCCTTACAAAGCTGCATCAAATTTTCCTACGTGGAAAAACATGATGTATCAAGTGCGAGAGTTTTTATCGTCCTTGAAAAAGTATCAGGAGGTACCGGTACATTATCACCAAATTACACACGAATTCTTGGTACCTCTTGGTGTCTAAGTACCAAGAATTTATGTGTAATTTGATAGTGATTACCTCATAATACCTCCCATAAATGGTAAAAACGTACTCTCATCGAGTGTACTAATACTAGACTCCTAGGTAGTACACAAATGGAGTTTATTGTAACAAAAAATTAAATAAATTTTCGCGGTAATGCTCACTAACGGGAGGAATAAAGGATTAATTATCCACGATGAAATGATTACCTATCCAGCTGCTTTCGTCCCAACTCACGACCAACCAATGCACTCAATATGTCGAACTGTTTACGTACGTGACACTATAATTATTTTTTATTTTAGATTTATCCTTAAACATCCGTTTTTATAAAAAATAGCCCCATCCTTGATCTTGGAAGGTGCAACTGCCACACCTACAGAGCTTGGTAGGGACAGGCGCGCGGCAGACCGACTGGCATGGCGTGGCAACAGGTGGGTTTGGGGGCGCTGCCAAGCCACCCTTGCTCGGTAAGGCACTGTCGAGCAGTCCGTGCTCGGCAGGTGGTCGCAGGTAGGTGCATAGGGGGGCGAGGGCCAGGCACGCAGGTGCGTAGGGGGGTGTGGGCAAGCGGGCACGCGGGCACGCGTGCTAGCTGGCTTGGCTGCTGGCACAGAGAGGATTCTATCTCACATGGCCATCCGCGACGACGCGATACGATGCGATATTTGATTCCCGTTTCATTCGCCTAGGGATTTCGCTACCGTTCATGCCCACGAATGGGAGGCCTTAGTCTGCCCTCTCATCCGAACCTCGCTCGATTTCTTTCCTACCAAGCAAAAAAGCAGCTTGGGAGGGGGAGGAAGGAGAGATTGAAATGTGAGTTTATAATATATTTTTGAGGTGCTTTAGCTATGATTTATAATATTTCACAGTTGAAAGCATTATGGAGCAGGTGAAAACCTTCAGGAAAAGGTACGCTTTATTCACATGCGAGCGACACGCTTAATATGTCATTAGAGTTTAATTAGCGTAATAGTGGTTTTGTAATGTAGAATACGCTAGGTAACCATGTTTATTCGACATATGTGTTTATGTAACTAGCCATGTTTAGGACGTATCAGTGGCGAGAATGATTATTTATCTTAAATAGTTGCAAAAATACAGCCTGAAAAATAGCTAAAATATTTTTATATAAGTCAGCACGTATATATTTTATTGCTCTCATGCTATTATAGAAAGTTATAGAAAATAATGATTTTGTGTGCACTATTAGTTGTAGTGTCTATTTGTACATATGTATGCATAGACATGTGTACCTGTATACATGCATTTAGGCATATTGACCCTTTTTGCAAATAGCTGAAAGAAAACACGTCGTTATTTGTAGTGTTCCCATGTCACATCCCAAATTTCTCCTTTCTGGAAAAATTTAAATTCAAATTAATTATTTTGAGCTAATTGGATTTTATTTGGCTTTTCTGAATTTTCTGGAATTTAAAACCTATTTTTAAAATTTAAAAAGTAATTTAAAGTATGAAAATAAAATACCAACAGTAGCTGGAAATAATTTTATTTAGTCCAAAATATGTCCAGGAGCTTCTGTGAATTTTCTAGAATTTTTGGAAGTATTTCCATATTTTTCTGAGGCCTAAATAATTTTCTAGCCTTTTCTGAAAATCTAAATCGAATTTAGAAAATGAAAATCTCTCCTCTCCCTCCAGTCGGCGTGTGGACGGCCCAGGACCGCCCATGTCGCCGCTCGGCCTGATCCAGGTCGCTCCCTCCTCTCCCTCGCCGCCAAGCGGGCCAGGCCCGTCAGCGACCCGCCTTCCCCTCCTCCTCGCCCGACGCGTGGACGGCTCGGATGAGCCGCGTCTACACGCCCGGCCTCAATCCACCGCCCCCTTCCACTTAACTGCGCCGCCGCCCGATCCTTTCCCCGAGCCGCGTGGCAACCATCCGCGACGCCCGCTCACTCCCTTCTCTCTCTCTCGCTGCGCGCGGACCCCGCCCGTCAGCCGCACGCGCCTCCGCTCCCGCTGCCATCCCGGCCCCGCATGTCAGATCCGTCGTCTCCCCCGCGGAGACGTTTTCCTTCTTTCTCCCCCTTTCCTTCTTTGCGCCGGCCGACCGAATCCGAGCCGCTCCCCCTCCTTCCTTCCCTGGCTCACCCCGGTTTTGGAATCCCTGGATGCCGCCGCGACCAAATCCCCTCTTCCCCGCGTCCTCCCTTCCTTCTCTGCCCCTATTTCCTTTCCTCCCCCTTCCCTTCCTTTTCTCGGCCGCCATCTCCGGCGAGCAATCCCGCGGCCGTGTCCCCTCCTCCGCCCCTATAAATAGCTCCCTCGGCCTCCCCTCTCTCCGCACCACCTCCCCCAGCCCTCAGCTCTCTCTCCCGAGTCCCGTAGCGCCCCGGCACCGTGCTTCCCCTCTCTCCGAGCTCCGCCGCACTCCGGCGAGCTTTCCTCGTCGCCTCGGGCCTCCCCGAAGCTCGCCGCCGCTACCCCGAGCACCCCCGTGCCTGTGCGAGTCTCCCCGACACCTCGGCCGCCTCTCCCCGCCGCCGTCGCGCCGTCGCGCCGGAGGACCCGAGCCAGCTCCGCCACCCCCTCGTCGCCGGCCTTCCCCGTTCGTCCCCGAGCTTCGCCAACCCCTCCAACCGGATCCTCTCCGCTCCGGGTTTGCATTTCACGCTTCACCCGAGCACCTCCGGCCTCCCCTCGCCGCCGGCGCCGTCCCCTCCGACCACCCCTGCCCCGGGTCACCCGAAGGTACCCCTCAAGAGGGGTACCTACCCATATTGGGTAGGCAACGCCTCCCCGCCCGACTGGTTACCAGCGCTAACTCTTCCTCCCCTCGGTTCCCTCGGCGCGCGTTCGAGCCCCCGGCTCCGCACGCTGAGGTCGAGCCATTCTTTTAAAATCTCACGCTGACAAGTGGGCCCCACCCGTCAGCAGCAGCTGTCCTCGCGGGCCACTGACGACTGGGCCCCACCCCTCTGTGCTGGTCTCTGACAAGTGGGCCAGGAGTCCAGTGGGTCCCACGTGTCAGAGGTTGAGTCAGTGGGCTCACTGTCCAGTGGGTCCCACATGTCAGTGACCGCCAGTGGTTACTGTTCAGTGGGCCCCCCTGTCAGTCTCTCAGAATAAAAATAAAAATTAAAATCTAATATTCCAGTGGGCCCCACCTGTCAGAAATTTGGGAATTTCTAGATTTATTCAAATCTGAGATTTTCAAATGAGCATAACTTTCTCATTTTAACTCCAAACCAGCCATTCAAATTTCTAAATTCTTCTAAAATCACGATCTATTCAACTATGGCCTCTATTTGAATTTTTGAGTTTGTTTGAATTTTTATTTGTATTTGTTTGCTTCGTCTTTTCTCGCGTAGATTCCAACGTTGTCGACGATCCCTCTTCACAGCAACAAGAAGACCCTGAAACCCTGCAAGAAGGTAAGTCTCCTTTGATCATCTTGGACCTATGCTTTTGAAATGTTTTAAATATTTTAAATTATGTGCATTGCTATTTACATAAAATCACTAGTTCAAATCTTTAGGAATTAGTTATTCCAACTTTGTTATGCCCTCATTTGACATTGATTGCCATGTACCTTTGTCACCCTAGAACTTCCTTTGTCTCAATAATGAGATTAATATTAATCTTTGTGAATATTAGAATGGTAGGATAATGCTTAGTCATGCTATCTAATAACTTTGGAAAATCTTGAAAATGGAAAATTATGATTTATTATGGAACCCCTGTGTTTATGAAAATTAGTGGTAATTGGAGTTGCCACTGTTCTTTTAAAATAAAATAAAATGTGAAAGTTGGTTTAGATTAGGGTGGATGGTTGGTTTGGGTTGGTGCAGCAAGCACGAGATCTTGTTAAGTGTATGTTCCACCCTAGTCCATTAAGGACCGACGCTTGTGTTTGTCCAGACTGAGCATTAACCGTACAACCACAAGTCTATATGGGTACGACCTAGCTGACTAACTTATGATAGTCTAGTTTAGGTGCCACCAGTGGAAAGTGGGTGCCAGGGATGGACTGGTTATTCACAGTGAGGGACAGGGATTTACTGTACTCATATGGCGCAAGAGGGGGCTTCGGTTCGGGCAGTTAGCCTACCTGCGGTGAAACCTCAGCGAGTGGTATCTAGCTAGATTAGAGTAAGGTAAAGGCTTTGTGATATTTTATCTGGGTCTCATGCCAAAGGAAGCGTGATGACTTTTAGGATAAATTATCTCTTGTGGGTAAAGTTGTACAACCTCTGCAGAGTGTAAAACTATTCGAATAGCCGTGCCCACGGTCAAGGGCGGGCAAGGAATGCATTCACATGGTAGATTTCTGGTTTTGGTTTTAAAATCAAAGTTGTTGTATTCCGAGAGTGGAGGGAACTCTCGCAAGGGAATCCTGGTGGTTGGAGCCAGAGAGGGTGGATGTAACCCGCAATATTAACTTGTTCAGTTGGAAATGATTAAGCTAGTGTTGGTGGATAGAGCCTTCACTAGAGAATAATTGTTAGTTCTGTTAAAATCATTTACTTTATTAAACTGATGCCTTCGAAAATAATTAGTAGTAATTGAAATTATAAAATATTGCTTTGTGCAAAAGAACCATATAGCCTTGCTTTGTCAAGCCCTGCATCTATGCATTTTTCCCAAGACTTGCGGAGTACTTTATGTACTCACATGCTACACTCAAAAATAAATCTCAGAGGAAGTTGAAGCTCAAGAAGGTGACTACGACTACTGCTTCGCTTGTGGCTGTGATGGATTCTTCCCGGAGGACTAGGTCGCGCTTCCCCAGTCAATTGCCTGTGGCGAATTGATGGGTCGTCCTCGAGTTATCTTTGCTTCCGCTTTATTTCTCGTGTGCGAGGTCTCGAAACCTCATTTGTAATAATGAGACTCTGTGGTCAGTACTCTTATTTATTGTAATACTAGTAAGGTGCCCGTGCGTTGCAACGGAAAACCAAATAAAAGTGATATATACTATCAAATATGATCTCAAACTAAATAATAAACATCAATGTTACCTTACGTCATCATGTATTATACAAAACATACATGTTCATACTCATAAATAAATCAAAGCATCATATTAGTGAAGCATGATAGAACAAGTACCACATACAACAATATATACAAAAATGGTAGTAAATAATATATAGCAATATATACAAGTATTCTTAATAGATGAATAACTGTCAGACTGTCTTGGAGAATAACAAACCAATTGATATGTCTAGGACCAACTCATGAAAGTGAATGCACCTACAAAAGGTAAATCAACAACGACATTACTTTTTGTGTTAAATGTACATTAAGATACAGAAAGAATGAACTTAAGAAAAATTAGGAATATACATAAATATGTCTTCAAGAACACTTATCTAGACTGGAATGACATGTAGACATCAAAGTGAGCATAGACTCTTCGAGCAGCAGGTGGCTAAGTACTAATTCCAGCAGCACACCTAGCATAAAAGGGACCATGATTTTTTTTCCAAAAAGTACAGTACTTAGACAACAACATGCAAACCTATCTAGCTCCAAAGATTTTTAAAGAAATAATCCCAGTGTAAGAAATAATCTTCTTGGACTAATAAATTCTTCTCCAGCCGGATCCTTGGCGCCAACCTTCGCGGTGTCATCTTCGAGGTGGTCACCTCTTTTACGTCTGCAATGGCGCTTTCTCTGATCGTCACCCACTACTGCCACCGCTTTATCTTCCCTTGCGGGCATGGCTGCATGTCAGCATGCACTCGTCTCGCCTGGCTCCAAATCTTTCTGTACCAAATGCATGAATCATGCATTGGCTTCCTAGCTTTTAGGTATAAGACTCTTTATCTTAGTTTACGGCTGAACCTCGTCAGATCGCAAGTTCACAACAGTGTAAACCACAAACGATTTGTACAATCCGAGTATGACATGAATTCTACGGTAGCCCATGAAAGGGCCAGCAGCAGCTAACAATCACTCTGATTTTGTTGCTTATGCTTTCCGAACGGGAGCCTCAGACATTCGTTGATGCATTATTAGCTTGATCCATCTCTTAATTAAATTACTGGTGGCTGGCGCCATCCATCACGATGAGTTTTAACCAGAGCTTGACACCTAGGCTCCCAGGCGGTGAGTCATCTCCAAATATCTTTACTCTTACGCAACAATAAATTACTGGTGATACTTAGCAGAGAGAGGAGAGGAGAGCCGGGGAGGCCAGGGGCACGTTGCCAGCGGCAGATCAGGTTCGACAATCTGCACTCAACTCCTGTTGGGCTCCCGAAAATTCTGCCCAAAGAAGCAGCGTGCGCGTGTGGGAGAGGCAGCAAGGAGGGGAGGCAGCCGTGTTTAGTACCACATCGAGTACCTGAGCAGCGGCACGGCAGGAGGAGCGGCTTTAAAAGGAAGTGTGGTTCTGTCTCAACTCATACCTTTCTCGACCTTTTGGCTAAGATCAAGTGTAGTATTTATTCTTATTAGTTTAATATCGGATATGTCAACTATGTGTCTACTGTGATATTAAATTTATTTTTTGTGGGGGAGGGTCTACCACAGTGGCTTGCCACTGGGGCCTTTATGTGTCGCTTAGGCGTTGCACTATAGCCTGGGCTTGGCGCACCCCCAACCAAACCAATTTATAAAATTTCTTAGGCAGTGCCTATCACATTCTTAAGAAATATCAATGATATCTGATCTGCATTAGAAAAGTGTTGTTCACCAGAAGATAAAAAACAAAACTTGTGGTGATGGTCAACATTTGGAGCTGCTAAGGCTTAACTTGCAGAGATGGCATCTTGTTGGCTCGGAGCATGTGTTTCTCAAAGGTTTTGAACTTTTAATCGAGACTGATACCGAAGCTGAAAAGATCAGAAGCATTGACGCTGAAGCAAAGAGAGCTTTGTTTACCTTCTGGTGTTGTCTCTTTCCAATTCGCACGTAGTGATGCTAATAGAGCTGTAATACCACCAAAATGCAAAGGTAAGAAATAATCCCACTGTAAGATGAAAATTGTGAAACATAACCCAGCTAAGTTATAGTTTGCCACATAAAAAACACAAATTCTGGGTCCAGCACAGATAAAATTGACCTAGACTTACAAAAGCAGTAACTACATCATCACATCCTGCAAACCATACACATACGGTCCAAGTCATTGGAAGTTCTATTTAAGCTTAGAACACAATCAAAGGAACCAAGATAAGGTGCTGAATACAGACCTATTTCTCTGCGTATTATTTCCCACCTCCCACAATCACTTTGCAATTAGAAAAATTGAGAATATCATATATCAAGAAATTGGTATTGAAAATCATAAAGATAGAAAGTACTAAAACAAGAAGGAACATCTCAATAAATCAAATCCAATACCTTGTCCAACATGTCTTTCAGGACAAAATGTGTTTGAGACAATACTTCTTGCAAAAAGAAACTCCGCATCTTTTCAGCCATGCCACCAATGTCACCCATCAGTGCATATGCATCAACACCTATCATCCATATGCAATTGTTAAAAGAATGTAATTCGATTGAGATAGCAAAACAAATTAATAATTCAGCTAATCCAAGGGCCCATAAAAATAATGACCATGGAAATACTCACAGCTAGATAGCTAGATAGCTGCATCTATTCTCACAGAGAATTGCATTAAAAGAAATAGAGTATATTATGAATCATTGGACATCTAATCTCACAATATGTTCAGTTTCTAACAAATATATACACCTATGTGATTCCATGAGTCCAGAATAACCTCTGAAAGACAAACATATATAGGTTATTCGTCTATTTCAAGGAAACTTGTCGATATGGCATAAGCACCAAAATAGTAAGTTAACACCAAAATTGCAATAGAAGAAAGAGAGCATGTTATGACTCATTGGACATCTAATCTCGTAATATGTTCGTTTTACAATAAATATACACCTATGTGATTCCATGAGTCCAGAATAATTTCTGAAAGCAACACATATACAGGTTCTTAGTCTACTTCAAGGAAACTTGATAGTATATCTTTGTTCACTGTTTTGTAACACATACCTCTGAGTCATCAATTCTCAACCATGTACCCTGCATATCTTTGACGTATCATATATAATGCCCAGAGAATGATGCATTTTCTGTGCCCAAATGTACAACCACAACATACAAGAAGTAAAGAGGAGGGTTATCACCAGCCCTAGTCACAAAAGGAACCATGTCCAACATATCAGGAAAAGTGACACATTTGTTAACCTTGCCGTACTTCCCTGATTGAAGCAAGTCATATAATAAGTGATCCAACCAATGAATCACAGGCTTGCGAAAATTGCCCAAAATGTGCTTCATTACATTTTATTAGAGGGGTTTGGTTGCAATTTGAAATAAGGTGCAGAACATAACCTCATGAAATTCTATTACAAATTAGTCAATTCAAGTGACAATTCTCAAATACTGATAAATGTACATCTCACGACAACACAAGTGTGAACATATGCTTCCAAACATGTAGTTGAATATTAGTCATAATACAAACATTTACTGGGAACAGATCAATATTGCATGAAATACAACAATACCTGGAATCTTTTCAAAACTACCGGTAATATGTTCGGCACCTCATTCACACTAAGTTGTTTTCTAGCTTTGACATAAGCAGAACACCTGCAGTAAAAATTTAAGAGGCTTTGATATCAACTACACAACAAAGCAAAAAATCAAGCAGACAACAGATAATCTAATGTCATGAAATTCACCAACTGAAGAAAAATGGAGGGGAACACATTAAGGATCAAATCACACACAAGATAAAATTGGCTTGTGGTAACTGGCGCAGGCCACCGTGATCGCCTCTGCCCCGATGCCACTCCATCCTGACGCTGATCTAACCGCCCCGTCGGATCCTACCGCTGTCTCCCGCCCGGATCCGGCTGCCGTTGCCTCGGTTCTGGTCGCCGCTGACACCTTTCCGCCAACCATGGCGCCGCTGCCTCGTCGGATCCGAGCAGCCTGCGCCGGAGCCCGCCATCACCGCGCCGCCCTAGCCCAGATCCGACGTGGGGTGGGGGGAGGAGTAGGCGGCGGCGGAGTGGAGGAGCGGGGGAGGAGGCGGCGGAGCGGAGCAGTGGGGGAGGAGGAGACAGTGGCGGCGCGGGGTGGGAGTGGGGGAGGAGGCGGCGGAGCGGAGGAGCGGGGGAGGAGGAGGCAGCGGCGGCGCGGGGTGGGAGGGAGGGGAGGAGGCGTCGACGCGGGGTGGGGAGGAGGAGGCGGCGGCACAGAGGAGCGAGGGAGGAGGCAGCGGCGGCGGCGCGGGGTGGGAGGGAGGGGAGGAGGCATCGGCGCGGGGTGGGAGGGAGGGGAGGAGGCGTCGGCGTGGGGTGGGGAGGAGGCGGAGGAGGCATCGGTGCGGGGTGGGAGGGAAGGGAGGAGGCGTCGGCGCGGGCGGTTGAGGCGCGCACGGGTTCGTGGGGGAGGAGGCGCACGGGCGGTTGGTGGGGCGGGTGGGCCCACATGTGAGACTACCTTTTGTTGTCAGAAGGGGTGGTGGTGGGAGAGGCCGCACCAACCACCAACTCCTTCTTTTATATAGTAAAGAAATCGTTGATGGTGATGTTTTCCATTCTGTTTGACTGTGTGCACTAGCTTTGATCTATGACTAGTGCTGTAATACACAGAGGGTCCGGATTTGGAAATCCGGGGGCCCGACAGAGATGGTATCAGAGCCAGGTTGACTGTAGGACGTGACCTAGATTAGGAATGGCAAAACTTTAAGGACTTATATTTATAAAAAAAATATATTAAAAATATATAAGTCTCTTTGCTTCTACTCTCTTCTTACTTAGAATCTCATTCTTGTCCCTAACTTCCTTTGTTAAAAACTTTTTACTAATCTTTTCTTTTACTCAACTTTGTAGATGGCTGGTTCATCCTCCGCTGCCCCGTGGGACTACTACTCACATGGAGAGGATGCTGGAGCATTCGCTAGCCTTCTCCGGCAGCTGATGCAGTGCTTGGAGTATCGTCAGCCGCCCATTTTTAGGGGGCGGAAGACGCGGATCCTGGATCGAGACTCTTGGACGATGGAGGTATTCCTGTATGCACGGGAAGAGGAATTCAACTCCCACACATACCCCATCAAGCACCCTCGGTCCCGCTGTTTCGACGCTGTCTAGGATGCAGCACGCCTCACCATTGACGAGTTGTGCCACCTGCACAAGGATGTTGTACATCAGTCCCCTTTTTGCTTCTTCATCAACCCCAGGGTAGGACAGAGGTATCCAAATCCCTTTGATATTCCAGCTGACGATCCTCGACTGTCGCATCAAGTGCAGCTCACGCAGGCGATGGCAGTCACCTATGCCAGAGCTTTGGAGGAGATTGGACAACTCCGGATGCTTCTCACTTCCAGCTATCAGCACTCCGACACCCTTCGCGCACAGCTCCTTCACAGCCAGGCAGCAGAGTTCGAGCTGGGACGTCTCAAGGCTACAGTTGACTACACGCCATCTTCACCTGCACCAGCCGCCGCCCCTACCAACCGCGCGCCAGTATGACTTTCAGGACTCCGCACTCGGCTCACCGCACGCAAGAAGGTGCAACGCCCCAGTCCACCACCTGTCATCACTCTCAAGAAGCGCAAGCCTTCTCCTTCCCACTCGCGTTCGACTGCCTCCAGTCGTAACCGTCCCCGTGCCTCGGCCGAGTGTGATTGTTCGAGGCACCACGTGAGAGAGCGCCAGGAAGACCCGGAGGAGGATCCAGAAGAGGACCCGGAAGAGGAGCCTGAGGAGCGCGTCTCTGGAGAGAATTAGTAGTCTTTTGAGTCAGTAGTACCCAAATAAAATGTCTGCGTCTTTAGAACGCTTTATGCTATGTTTTGGTGTGCTAGATGGACTGTACCAAGCCTATGTGCACTTGTGGTACAGCCATTCCTGAATTTATTTTGATTTTAATAAAAGTTTTCCCTAAGTGGTTGCTGGTTTCTTCTTGTGTGTTGGCTTGGGATGTGATTTAGTTCCCCTAATCTCTTACCTTTGCTATTTCCCTCTTACCTTCTGCTAACCTAAACCACTTCAGATGGTGAACACAAGGAGCAACCCTGACAACAGCCGTGACGCCAACAATCAGCCAGAAGACAACATTCCACCACCTCCCGCTCAGGCCCCCAACTTGGAACAGATGATGGCCATGCAACTTCAGCTTCTTCAAGCCTTAGCACAAAACCAAGTGCAGCCAGCCCAGCAGGTACCCAACCAGGCACCCCAGTCTAAGTTGGGAGAATTCATGAGGACAAGGCCTCCCACTTTTGCTGGATCAGTGGATCCCCTGGAGGCAGACGATTGGATTAAGGATGTGGAGAGGAAGTTGGTCCCAGCCCAGTGCAATGACAATGAGAAGGTGCTGTATGCGGCTCACCAACTCAAGGGAATCGCCGCTAACTGGTGGGAAAATTACCACGCCGCCCATCAAAACGCGCAAGCTATCACATGGGATGAATTCGTGGAGGCTTTCCGCATTGCGCACATTCCTACGGGAATAATGGACATGAAGAAAAGAGAATTCTACCAACTACAGCAAGGAAACCTCAGCGTTTCTGAATACCTGAATAAGTTCACTCAGCTGTATAGGTATGCAGCTGAAGAGATCACCTCGGAGGCAACCAAGATCTGGAGGTTCGTGCAGGGACTCGACCCCAACCTCAAGGTGCAGCTAGTGTCAAATGATTTTCCGACCTTCCAACACATGGTGAACAAGGCTTTTGTCCAAGAAGATGCTCAGCGTCAGCTGTATGAAAGCCGGAAGAGGAAGTTCCAAGCACAGCAGGGCGCGAGCAGTTCTCGATTTCGCCCTAACCCACCACAGTTCCATAGACCCACAGAACCAAGTGCGCCAAGGACCCCATTCACTGGACCTCGCCCAAATAACCAAGTTCCCCGAACAGGCAATGGTGGCCAAACACAACAGAACTGGACTTCAGCAGCAGGAGTGCAGTGTTTCAACTACAAGAACATGGGACACTATGCCAGTAACTGTCCCCAGAAGCGCTCAGCGGTGACCCCAGTTCGCTTCAACCTGGGAACGACACCAGCACGAGCTCCAAATGCAGGACAAGGCCGTGGGACACCTCAGACCCCAAGGGCTCCACAAGTGGTGAGCAGAGGGCATCTTAACCATGTCACCGCGGAAGCAGCCCAGGATGCACCCGACGTAGTTCTGGGTAAGTTTCTTGTCAACTCAGTATTTGCATCAGCATTATTTGATTCTGGAGCTTCGCATTATTTTGTGTCAAAAGATGTGGTTGAAAGATATAAATGGGATGTGCGCAAACTACAGAACCCCATGCTAGTCCAGTCTCCTGGAAAGGAAATAAGGACTAACACAGTTTGCCCTAACGCAACTGTGGATATAAATGGAGTTAAGTTCCTAGCGAATCTTACTATAATAGATTCCAAGGGTTTAGATGTAATACTTGGTATGGATTGGTTAACCAAGTATAATGGACAAATAGATTGTGCCGATTGTGCCGTTACTATTACCAACTCGGATGGAATCCAAGTAAGGTATAAGTCAAACCCCTCCTCTCAGAATAGGTATGGATTGAACAGTGTAAAGGGAGTGATTTTGGAAAAAGTGCCTATAGCATGTGAATACCCAGATGTGTTTCCTGAAGATTTGGCTGGAATGCCGCCAGACAGAGAAATTGAATTTGTCATCAACCTAGTACCTGGTACAGCTCCGATTTCCAAGAGACCTTATCGGATGTCTGCGAATGATTTTGCCGAAGTCAAGAAACAAATTGAAGAGCTGCAAGATAAAGGATTTGTAAGGCCAAGCTCGTCACCCTGGGGAGCACCAGTACTGTTAGTGAAGAAGAAGGACGGGAGTTTTCGCATGTGTGTGGACTATCGATCCTTGAATGATGTGACGATCAAGAACAAGTACCCTTTGCCCAGAATAGATGATTTGTTTGATCAGTTGAAAGGATCATGTGTCTTCTCTAAGATTGATCTTCGATCAGGTTATCACCAATTGAAGATAAGACCAGAAGACATACCCAAGACAGCATTTGCTACTCGTTATGGATTATACGAGTATACAGTGATGTCTTTCGGTCTAACCAATGCCCCCGCATACTTCATGAATCTGATGAATAAGGCGTTCATGGAATATTTGGATAAGTTTGTTTATCGACGATATTCAGATATACTCCAAGAATGAGGAAGAGCACGCAAAACATTTGAGGATAGTTTTGGAAAAGCTCAGAGAAAATCAGTTGTATGCCAAGTTTAGTAAGTGTGAGTTTTGGTTGAAGAAAGTGACTTTCTTGGGCCACGTGATTTCTGCAGGAGGAGTGTCCGTGGATCCCGATAAGGTAAATGATGTGCTCAATTGGACGCAACCAAAGTCAGTATCTGAGATCTGAAGCTTTTTGGGTTTGGCTGGTTACTATCGTCGCTTTATTGAAGGATTCTCCAAGCTTGCAAGACCTCTTACCCAGTTGCTAAAGAAGGAAAAGAAGTTTGAATGGAGTAACGCATGTGAGGATAGTTTTCAAGAACTAAAGAAAAGACTAACTTCTGCACCAGTGTTAACACTTCCATATATTAGAAAGGATTTTGAAGTCTTCTGTGATGTGTCAAGGCAGGGACTAGGCTGTGTACTGATGCAAGAGAGAAAGGTAGTAGCATATGCCTCAAGGCAGCTATGCCCCCATGAAGGAAATTACCCAACCCATGATTTAGAGCTGGCTGCTGTTGTTCACGCTCTGAAAATATGGAGGCATTATTTAATTGGTAACCGTTGTGAAATCTATATGGATCACAAAAGTTTGAAGTATATATTTACTCAACCCGATCTCAATATGAGGCAAAGGAGATGGCTTGAGTTAATAAAGGATTATGATATTGGAATACATTATCACCCAGGAAAGGCTAATGTGGTAGCTGATGCCTTGAGTCGAAAGAGTTACTGTACCAAACTGTGGATTAAGGATAGTATGCCCGCACTTCAAGTAGAATTTCAGCGGCTCAACTTAGAGGTAGTGGAAGAAGGATTCCTAGCCACTTTGGAAGTTCAACCAACCTTAGAGGATCAAATCAGGGCAGCTCAAAAGGAGGACAAGTATGTCCAGGAGATCAAGGATAATATGAAGAAAGGGAAAGCATCGGAATTTTCAGAGGATGAACAAGGAACCGTTTGGTTTGGAAAAAGAATTGTGGTGCCTGAAAAGAAAGGGATAAAAGAGTTGATCATGAAGCTAGATACTCAATTCACCCTGGGAGTACCAAGATGTACCAAGATCTTAAAGAAAGGTATTGGTGGGCAGGTCTGAAAAGAGAGATTGCTGAGTAAGTAGCTTTGTGTGATGTGTGCTAGCGGATTAAAGCTGAACACCAGAGACCTGCTGGACTTTTGCAGCCATTGCAGATCCCTGAGTGGAAATGGGAAGAAATTGGTATGGATTTTATAACTGGATTACCAAGAACCAAAGCAGGGCACGATTCAATTTGGGTTATAGTGGATCGTTTGACAAAAGTTGCCCATTTCATTCCAGTAAAGACCACATACTCCGGGGATAGACTTGCAGAGTTGTACATGTCAAGAATTGTGTGCTTGCATGGAGTCCCAAAGAAGATTGTGTCAGATCGAGGAACCCAATTCACTTCAAGATTTTGGCAAAAGCTACATGAACTTTTGGGCACAAACTTAAACTTCAGTACAGCTTATCATCCACAGACAGATAGACAAACAGAAAGAGTAAATCAAATTCTGGAAGACATGTTGAGAGCTTGTGTACTGGCAAACAAGAATAATTGGGATCAGAGTTTGCCCTATGCAGAGTTCTCCTACAACAATAGTTACCAATCTAGCTTGCAGATGTCCCCGTTCAAAGCCTTGTATGGCAGAAAATGCAGGACTCCATTGTATTGGAAGGAAACAGGAGAAGGACAAGTGTTTGGCCCAGATGTGCTGAAGCAAGCAGAAGAACAAGTTCGCCTAATCCAGGACAGATTAAAAATGGCACAAACCAGACAGAAAAGTTATGCGGACAATCGTCGAAGGGCATTAGAATTTGTACCTGGGGATCATGTCTACCTGAAAGTGTCACCACTCAAAGGAATGCGACGATTTGGAGTCAGTGGAAAGCTAGCTCCTAGATTCATTGGACCCTTCCCAGTGGTAGCGAAACGAGGAGAAGTGGCTTACCAGTTGGGGCTTCCGCCTCAACTGTCAAAGGTGCATGATGTCTTTCATGTGTCCCAGCTAAGAAAGTGTCTCCGAGTACCAGAGGAGCGAATGCCTCTAGAGGAAGTGAACTTGAAGGAGGACCTCACATATCCAGAATATCCGGTCAAGATATTGGAGGAATTAGGACGTCGTACGCGAAACAAGGTCATCAAGTTCTGTAAAGTGCAGTGGAGCAACCATTCGGAATCGGAAGCGACTTGGGAGCGTGAAGAGGATCTAAGAGAAGAGTTCCCCGACCTTTTTCCCAGTCCGTCCGAATCTCGGGGTCGAGATTCTTTCTAAGGGGGGTAGGTTTGTCACATCCCAAATTTCTCCTTTCTGGAAAAATTTAAATTCAAATTAATTATTTTGAGCTAATTGGATTTTATTTGGCTTTTCTGAATTTTCTGGAATTTAAAACCTATTTTTAAAATTTAAAAAGTAATTTAAAGTATGAAAATAAAATACCAACAGTAGTTGGAAATAATTTTATTTAGTCCAAAATATGTCCAGGAGCTTCTGTGAATTTTTCTGGAATTTTTGGAAGTATTTCCATATTTTTCTGAGGCCTAAATAATTTTCTAGCCTTTTCTGAAAATCTAAATCGAATTTAGAAAATGAAAATCTCTCCTCTCCCTCCAGTCGACGCGTGGACGGCCCAGGACCGCCCACGTCGCCGCTCGGCCTGATCCAGGCCGCTCCCTCCTCTCCCTCGCCGCCAAGCGGGCCAGGCCCGTCAGCGACCCGCCTTCCCCTCCTCCTCGCCCGACGCGTGGACGGCTCGGATGAGCCGCGTCTTCGCGCCCGGCCTCAATCCACCGCCCCCTTCCACTTAACTGCGCTGCCGCCCGATCCTTTCCCTGAGCCGCGTGGCAACCATCCGTGACGCCCGCTCACTCCCTTCTCTCTCTCGCTGCGCGCGGACCCCGCCCGTCAGCCGCACACGCCTCCGCTCCCGCTGCCATCCCGGCCCCGCATGTCAGATCCGTCGTCTCCCCCGCGGAGACGTTTTCCTTCTTTCTCCCCCTTTCCTTCTTTCCGCCGGCCGACCGAATCCGAGCCGCTCCCCCTCCTTCCTTCCCTGGCTCACCCCGGTTTTGGAATCCCTGGACGCCGCCGCGACCAAATCCCCTCTTCCCCGCGTCCTCCCTTCCTTCTCTGCCCCTATTTCCTTTCCTCCCCCTTCCCTTCCTTTTCTCGGCCGCCATCTCCGGCGAGCAATCCCGCGCCCGTGTCCCCTCCTCCGCCCCTATAAATAGCTCCCTCGGCCTCCCCTCTCTCCGCACCACCTCCCCCAGCCCTCAGCTCTCTCTCCCAAGTCCCATAGCGCCCCGGCACCGTGCTTCCCCTCTCTCCGAGCTCCGCCGCACTCCGGCGAGCTTTCCTCGTCGCCTCGGGCCTCCCCGAAGCTCGCCGCCGCTACCCCGAGCACCCCCGTGCCTGTGCGAGTCTCCCCGACACCTCGGCCGCCTCTCCCCGCCGCCGGAGCGTCGTCGCGCCGGAGGACCCGAGCCAGCTCCGCCACCCCCTCGTCGCCGGCCTTCCCCGTTCGTCCCTGAGCTTCGCCAACCCCTCCAACCGGATCCTCTCCGCTCCGGGTTTGCATTTCACGCTTCACCCGAGCACCTCCGGCCTCCCCTCGCCGCCGGCGCCGTCCCCTCCGACCACCCCTGCCCCGGGTCACCCGAAGGTACCCCTCAAGAGGGGTACCTACCCATATTGGGTAGGCAACGCCTCCCCGCCCGACTGGTTACCAGCGCTAACTCTTCCTCCCCTCGGTTCCCTCGGCGCGCGTTCGAGCCCCCGGCTCCGCACGCTGAGGTCGAGCCATTCTTTTAAAATCTCACGCTGACAAGTGGGCCCCACCCGTCAACAGCAGCTGTCCTCGCGGGCCACTGACGACTGGGCCCCACCCCTCTGTGCTGGTCTCTGACAAGTGGGCCAGGAGTCCAGTGGGTCCCACGTGTCAGTGACTGCCAGTGGTTACTATTCAGTGGGCCCCCCTGTCAGTCTCTCAGAATAAAAATAGAAATTAAAATCTAATATTCCAGTGGGCCCCACCTGTCAGAAATTTGGGAATTTCTAGATTTATTCAAATCTGAGATTTTCAAATGAGCATAACTTTCTCATTTTAACTCCAAATCCAGCCATTCAAATTTCTAAATTCTTCTAAAATCACGATCTATTCAACTATGGCCTCTATTTGAATTTTTGAGTTTGTTTGAATTTTTATTTGTATTTGTTTGCTTCGTCTTTTCTCGCGTAGATTCCAACGTTGTCGACGATCCCTCTTCACAGCAACAAGAAGACCCTGAAACCCTGCAAGAAGGTAAGTCTCCTTTGATCATCTTGGACCTATGCTTTTGAAATGTTTTAAATATTTTAAATTATGTGCATTGCTATTTACATAAAATCACTAGTTCAAATCTTTAGGAATTAGTTATTCCAACTTTGTTATGCCCTCATTTGACATTGATTGCCATGTACCTTTGTCACCCTAGAACTTCCTTTGTCTCAATAATGAGATTAATATTAATCTTTGTGAATATTAGAATGGTAGGATAATGCTTAGTCATGCTATCTAATAACTTTGGAAAATCTTGAAAATGGAAAATTATGATTTATTATGGAACCCCTGTGTTTATGAAAATTAGTGGTAATTGGAGTTGCCACTGTTCTTTTAAAATAAAATAAAATGTGAAAGTTGGTTTAGATTAGGGTGGATGGTTGGTTTGGGTTGGTGCAGCAAGCACGAGATCTTGTTAAGTGTATGTTCCACCCTAGTCCATTAAGGACCGACGCTTGTGTTTGTCCAGACTGAGCATTAACCGTACAACCACAAGTCTATATGGGTACGACCTAGCTGACTAACTTATGATAGTCTAGTTTAGGTGCCACCAGTGGAAAGTGGGTGCCAGGGATGGACTGGTTATTCACAGTGAGGGACAGGGATTTACTGTACTCATATGGCGCAAGAGGGGGCTTCGGTTCGGGCAGTTAGCCTACCTGCGGTGAAACCTCAGCGAGTGGTATCTAGCTAGATTAGAGTAAGGTAAAGGCTTTGTGATATTTTATCTGGGTCTCATGCCAAAGGAAGCGTGATGACTTTTAGGATAAATTATCTCTTGTGGGTAAAGTTGTACAACCTCTGCAGAGTGTAAAACTATTCGAATAGCCGTGCCCACGGTCAAGGGCGGGCAAGGAATGCATTCACATGGTAGATTTCTGGTTTTGGTTTTAAAATCAAAGTTGTTGTATTCCGAGAGTGGAGGGAACTCTCGCAAGGGAATCCTGGTGGTTGGAGCCAGAGAGGGTGGATGTAACCCGCAATATTAACTTGTTCAGTTGGAAATGATTAAGCTAGTGTTGGTGGATAGAGCCTTCACTAGAGAATAATTGTTAGTTCTGTTAAAATCATTTACTTTATTAAACTGATGCCTTCGAAAATAATTAGTAGTAATTGAAATTATAAAATATTGCTTTGTGCAAAAGAACCATATAGCCTTCCTTTGTCAAGCCCTGCATCTATGCATTTTTTCCAAGACTTGCGGAGTACTTTATGTACTCACATGCTACACTCAAAAATAAATCTCAGAGGAAGTTGAAGCTCAAGAAGGTGACTACGACTACTGCTTCGCTTGTGGCTGTGATGGATTCTTCCCGGAGGACTAGGTCGCGCTTCCCCAGTCAATTGCCTGTGGCGAATTGATGGGTCGTCCTCGAGTTATCTTTGCTTCCGCTTTATTTCTCGTGTGCGAGGTCTCGAAACCTCATTTGTAATAATGAGACCCTGTGGTCAGTACTCTTATTTATTGTAATAAATCGTTGATGGTGATGTTTTCCATTCTGTTTGACTGTGTGCACTAGCTTTGATCTAGGACTAGTGCTGTAATACACAGAGGGTCCGGATTTGGAAATCCGGGGGCCCGACATCCCAGTGCATGCATAATTTAGGAAATATGTATGTAAGTATACACCGTGATTATTCTCAGTTATGGTCGGTTGTATTTAGCATTGTTGGACACAAACACATTACTTTTCATATTGCAAGAAATGGGTGCTAGTGGCACATTATTGGACCCATCTTAGGATTGGCAGTATCATTGTTGGGCGTGGTCGAGCGGTGACAGACTGCCCCCCTTTGTTCTCTGGGGAACTCAGGAGGACTAGCCTCGCAATGATTGCTACATTCCAGTTCTACAGTGGGCCGGGTTGCTGCCCATAGTGAGGACTTGTCACTTCAATCGGAACTATATTACCGGTGGAGGCTGGAGACCAAGCCGTTTCACTTTCGGTGGGGGAGATGACCATCAGTCTGTAGAATATTGTGTACCTCACCGGTCTACCACTACGGGGTTGTCCCATGGCTCCACTTGCAGATCAGCCAACTTGAATGCACATGTGCTGCACCAGTTTGGTCATCCTATTCCGGACAAGATTCGTGGAGAGCCACATCCGTGGCTGCAATGGTACAGGTAATGCCCAGCAAATGCGCCTATGCAAGTTGTAAGGTCACACCTAGTTGCTTATTTACTTTTCATGTTTAGGTGGGTCCTACTACCTATGAATTAGGGATACTAGGTGTACCCTAGCTACATCCACATCGCTAAGTCCCTGGTTGACGCTATGCCTGATGAGGTCCCATTGTATAGCTGGGGCTTGGCTGTTTTGTGTACGACCTACAGGGATTTATGTGATGGCTCGTAGCATGCCACTGGCAAGCCAAACCTTGCTATGGTCATGTGAACACTTTCCTATTGGTTAGTCATACTTTCGGGTGCAGCTGCACTGATACCAGTTGGAGCTATGGTTCTACGGTGATGTTGATGGCGATGACCCAGTTGACGGACCCACTATGGGTACTCGTTGGACTACCAACGAGCTACGATGGTCCAGGGAGAGGCCATGGCAAGTCGTGTGGACAGTGTTGACCACAAAATCCATCTCCAAGACAATGCCTTTCGGATTGTCAAACAATGTGAGTAGGACACGGATGACTAGCTCGTGACCTATCACCTCATCTTCTCCCATATGATGGACCTCTACGCACTCTAACGTGTCATGAGATAGTTCAGGCTTCACCAGTAGGTCCCACCAGCACCATGTCGACTACTACCTGGGCACGTTCACTTGTAAGTAAATTTATTTGTTACCTCATTTTGTACAGTTTGTTGTGTGCCATTCGTGTCTTCTTTATTTCTCCACTGAAGTAACAGTTGCGTACCCCAACTTTTTCCGCAGGCAAACAAAGAAGGGACACAAGAGCGATGACTTAAGAGCGACACAGGCACCATGGACCTAGGCCTGGGAGCAATCAACGAGGTCAGAGGTCGAGCAGGAGTGATAGCCGTATGACCTAAAAACATACCCCATGTACTTGAGGTGGTATGACGTGTTTATCCCAGGCGGTGATGAGCCGCAGCATCGTCCATCAGTAGCTTCGTCCGCACATCTTAGCTCGTTAGTGTACTGCCCTAGCCTTGGTCATTCCCAGTCTGCACAACACACTGCTCAGGTTTGGGAATTTCATATTTCGTAGCAATCCACACGATACCTTTTTGCATTGTTCTTCATACATGTTGTCTTCATGTAGGACGTTCACACCAACACTACTCTACTTCCATCTTCATCAGGGAGGTAGCCCGACCCATGACCGCCCTAGCTAGGGGTAGGGGGACGAGGGACCACTCTACTTTCATCCTCATTACAAATACAACCCAACACACACGACATGCCAGGCAGCGACATCGACTTCCCTGTCTGAGACTGTGAGATGCAATACGTCACATATGCACTCGCGGAGCACCTACATCTCTAGCAATGTGATGAGTGGTACGATCAGACATACAATAGCTACATAGTCCACCAATACAGTGCATACTATGTGGCATTAGGCCTCACTGATATGGCCTATGGTGGACCGGAGTACCTGGGAAGTTCATCGTTCGTGTAACACGTGACACTGGTGCTTACAATTATGAGCTTCATTGTAGTTCTACCTTCCGTAGGCCTAAAAACATAGTTTCCTCTACAGGACGCCAGCAATTATGAGGACTGGGTGTAGCAGATGTTCAGTGCTCAAGAGATTGGACCCAATCAATTGTCCAGTGAACCAATTCGCACTCAACCACCACCGCAAAATGAGTTACGTAACGTATGACACTCCTCGGACAAGCTGATCTTCCCTCAAGACCAGCTTTGCAACTAGAGAAAGTGGGCAACAAGCAACCCTTCAGTTGATACTGCATTTGGTGCCAGCTCTTCAGTCCGAGCAAGTCAAAAATCTGTTCCACTCACCCTACATTTGTGCCCCAAGTGTTGAACTTAAATTGTATTCATTAATGCTTTGTCCCTGTTGTAGCAATCTAAAATAGAATTTGTTGATGAGTGTAGTACAATTCTGGAATGCCAAGGTTCTCTCAACGATTTGACAACACGCATCAGCATTTCCTTTTGATTTGACAATACGTACCAGCTTATCTCAGTGAGTTCACAGCACGTACCATCTTTCCCAAGTGATTTGACAACATGTACTAGCTTTTGTCAGTGAGTTCATAGCATGCACCAACTTTTCACAGTGATTTAACATCACGTACCAACTTTTCTCAGTGAATTCATAGCACGCACCAATTTTTTCTAGTGATTTGACAATATGTATCAGCTTTTCACAGTGAGTTAACAGCATGTACCAGCTTTTCTAACTAAATAGACATCACACAATAACTTTTCTCATTGACCATACATCAAGCAACAGCTTTTCGTAGTGAAATGATAACATGTACAAGTTTAACTTCCAAATAGTGCACATCGATAGCCTCTAAAATTCGGCCAGCCCCCCTGACTAGATCCAAGACTTCACTTGAGCTGATATCAAAAATAGGGGAAAAGGAGAGGGAGAAAGAGCACAAGTACATGACATCACTGCGCCAAGATGAAGTGGGTGGCCAAGATGAAGCGATCATACCCTAATAATTCTTGCAAGGATGCACATATGCTACTAGAGTTTCCATGGCCTTAGTACGACTACCGTAATCCAACACATGTCATTCAGTGCACACACCCCACAACCGTCACCCGGGGGCACTACACGTGCGGTGAATTTCTTGTAAGCACGTATTGACATTTTCACATTGCATATTTCATTTTACACATCTCTAACCCACTTTGTTCATGCTGGTAGACTGTGGAGCATTGCTACTTCTTTCAATGTATAGACGGCTTGGAGATGTATGATAGGGTATTCATAGAGCAAAAATACATACTCAACTACCTGGTGGCATTGGAGAGATTCACACACGGGAAGCTTTACACCTCGAATGACAACAGAAAGAACAGGATGGCAACGGACAAGGGTAAGGTGCCACTGGTCCCATGATAGCAAAACGAACATGACAGTGGAGGACAAGGGTAAGGCACCAGGTTTTTTCTAATTGAGGCAAACCTACACCAGTTGTGGAAACCAAATACTAGGCGTGGGTCACGAGGGCTAAAGCCCACGAAGGAGAGAAGGGAAAAGCACTAATGGACCAAAATATGTACGATGAATGACTGCAACAATGACTTCCAAAAGACGCACATATATCTTAGCAGTAGTTGGGGTTGAGGTTCGCATATGTTGCCATTTATATCGTACGAGTAGTGAGGTAAACATACAGATCTAACAAAACCCTACACGCCATGTAATTCGCACCATCATTATGAAGTGCTTTGTCGGCCTACACATAGTCCATTACAATAATTGTTTGTAATAATGTATCTCAACTAGTTAACACAGGGAGTTGGTGATGGTGGTTCATCTACCCCGTTGAACCCCCTTACACTTTTCTAAAAAATTTCTACTCACACATGAACAAAACTGTGTCTGGATAATACGATTTATTAATGTGTACCAAAGCACACATTTTTAACTAGTTTGCATCGATATTCATCTAATTACAAAAAACTAAATTGACCATATGGTGCTACCGAGCCGGTGCTGCAGTCGAGCGTTCCCTCGGGCCCCTGCACACACCTGCCCATGCCCACCTACTAAGCACGGGCTGCTTAGCAATGCCTTACTAAGCAAGGGTGGCTTGGAAGGCACCTGCTGAGCAAATAGAGCTCGGTAGCACCCCGGGCCAGCCTGCTACCGTGTTGCCCTAAGTCCTACCATGCCAACCCGCCCTACCATGCGCCCATCCCTACCGAACTCCTTAGGTGCGACAGGTGATAGGTGTCTCTTGCCGCACCTTTCAAGCTCGTGGACAGGGCTATTTTTGTAGAAACAGGTGTCTGGAGGCCAAATTTAAAATAAAAGTGGCTACAATGCCAAATGCGTGAACTGTTCCAATATATCCTCAAGGATAGCAAAACCACCTCTCACAAATTCATATGTCAACACAACTTCAATTGTATATTGATATGCCATTCTACATTCATTTGAATGCATGAATGCTTACATGAAGAAATTTTCAATTGATAGCAACAACTTTAAAACATTGTTTGTGAAAAAGATAGGACAGTGTAGGATCGTGTATGACGAGTCGAGGGGTGAATGACTTCTTCAAATCTCCCCCAGTATTAGTAACACGATGTAGCAAAAAAATATAAACTCACAAGCTTCACCAAAACCAAGAACTAAAGGACACAAGATCACTTGATACTTTTAGTCTCACTGGTCTGATCGTCGGCAGGGGGCGGTTAGATTGATCAACCGATCTGATCTCAAGCGCCACTGGCCAGACCGAGCTAGGTGGTCTGACCGCTCGGGTCATAGTGGTCGGACCACTCACCAAATAAAGGCAAAAATCAACATGGCTCATGACCAAGATAATAACTAACTCTTAGATCATTGATCCAAATATGATGAAACATGGTATAAATCCTCTCTAGGATGTTAGGAACCTATTCCAATCATAGATTATGAAATGAGTGCCAAAGTCCTGACCTTTATGCAAAACAAGGAAGGTTGCACCAAAACCGGGCAAAAAAGAGGAACTTTCATCTGCACATGCTCTTGAGTCCTTGATAATCCAGTTGGCCTTAGATGGATTCTCACATGTCATAGCAAACTGGATCATAGCACGAATTGAAGTCAAACTGCCCTCAAGATCAAAACTCCAACTCATCCCTCTCTTGAGCAAAACCTAACAATCACAAGAACTTTCCATAGAATGTGCCTAGATAGATGGGATCTGATCTCCAAAAGATATCTTCACCTCTTTACATATCATTGGCACTAAGAAAGATCAAAAGGAGATGAAATCCAAACAAGAAAACCAAGTAAATCAAAAGCATAATGAGAAATCCATGGCACAACTCACTTAGATGAAATTTAGATGTTCATTTCACTTGAGATGAATGGTTTACAGCTACTCCCATATAAAGGACAGAACTCTAAGCCTAAAGAACACACATAAAGCTTCTAACACAAAGAAACCGTAACCTTACTCTCCAAAACCAGCTAAGGCCTTGTTTAAGAGATCCATTCCTGGGCAAGATCCATGTGGATGGGCTTGACCCATCCACACAGATCCCAACTGGGAATGGGTCTCCCAAACAAGGCCTAAGAGAGTTCATCACTCTCAACACACACAAGGGTTTATATAGTGGTGGCTCCTCACCTCACATCTAACCCTAACAACTAGAACATCCTTAGTTGATACAACCACTTATAATTAGAGAAATCTGATAACCCACACACAAACAAATTTCACACACACACACATACACACTTGCACATTTTTCAAAGTATCGAATAATTTCCTTAGTTGCCACCCACTAGCCTTTACGGTGCTTATCCTCGAAGTAATCACAACAACGAAGTCAGTGATACCTAATGACTCGATGCCAACAGTACATGACTTGAAATGCCCAAGTCCAATGGCACTTCACATGCATTTACTTGCCTCATCACGATCCTTGTCTTTCCCCCGTGCTTTTTCGATTGAGATGATGCTTCACCCAGACTTACGTGGCCCTCCACAGCCTCAAGGCACCTCTCCTAGCCTCACCATTAACCACAACAATCACGAAGCTCCATACACATAAAAAAACAAACAACTGTCTTGAGCACAAGTGACATGAACTTGACTCTCATCAACAAAACTGATGCAAATATGCACCACTTGATATCCATGTCAATATTTCTATAATACATGAACTCTCGCCATGACTAACACAACCCACACCAACTCAACCCACTTAATTTCCCGAAGGCCGGTCTGACTGCCAACTAAGGATCGATTAGACCACCACAAACTGACTTAAAACATCCTGGTAACAGAAGGACCAATCTGACCACAGCAACAATGTCGGTCAAATTGCCCGACAACGTTTGATCAGACTGCCATTACATGACTGTTTATACTGCTCTCAAAAACTCTGTGCAACATAATGAGCACCTCTCTAGAAATAAAACTACCACAAACTATAAATTGGTCGCACCGCATTTCTGGTCAGACTGCTCTCACGACCAGTCACACCAGACACCGGTTAGACTGCCACCCACGACTGGTCAAATCGGTCAGACCGCCTCTGTAGGCCAGTCAAATCACTACCCACCTGACAGCAAAAAACAAGAGAGCAAATAACACAACATCAAAATCAAACTTCGACACAAAGCATAAACAAAATCAAATGCTCCTCATAATATGGAGTGACTTCCATATAGTCTCGCAGATAGTTTGACTTTATCATTGGATGATGATTGATCGATACATCATGCTCTAATGTGCAAGGAGCATTATCGACAAAGAGCAAGAGATGCATTAGAGTGGCCCCATCTAAAAAATCGGGTCCATAAATTCACATATTCATGCTTGATGTGTACCTGCTCTCGTCTCCTTGCTGTAACTCCCAAAGGCACCCGTGTGCGTATTTACCAGCCTTTGTAAAGTACAATTTTGAAGCAATATATTGAGCTCAGGCAGGCTTTGCTCACCGTTGCTTATTAAAAAAATAGAGTCATTTATTCCTTTGAGATATCAAAGTGATCGATGGTTCAACTAACTTATTACAGTTCGTAAATCTAGGGTCCCAAAAGTCCAAGTGTTGTGCGTGTGAGAGGGTCATTCGAATCCTTTGAACTAATTTTGAGATTTAGCTAAAATATGAATTTGCAATCTTTTTTAGCCAACCCGACCATCCGGTGGTTCTTATGTTATATAAGGTTTTGCTTTTTCGTTTTTGATAGTATACACGCTTATTTGCTAGCTTGTAAAATCAGATCTAACTTATAGTTTGAACTTCGGCTTGCACCATTACAAGTGGGTTTATATCTTAGCTACTGTACCATACCGAAAAGAAAAACTTCCTATAGGTTGTTTTTTTTGTGATTATAAGGTAGACGTACACACACCACTACACACGTACACCACATGCACACACGCTAATACATCCCCTTAACATATACCTAGAAATATGGGTACTTCGAATAAATCCGCGGCTTCACAATTTCTCACCGAGATGTACTCCTATGTGCTTAAAGGTGGCACCACAATCTGATTCCTAATGGGTGGAGCAACTCTACTACCCACTAAGAGATGATTCTGTGGCCATAGGTGGTTTTTTTTTATAAGTGTAAGTCTCATTTTTGAACTATTCGATAAACATTCAAATAAATGGCACTCTACTTCATACAAATCAAATGGTAAAAAAATCGACTTAGATTTAAGAAAAAATCAGGTAAATTACAAATAGCAAACGGTTAATTTAGGTGGTGCTCAGTTAGGTGATGGTGACTTATTTGGTATAATTAAATTTAAAACAATTAAAAATAGAAAAAATAGGTTAGCTCAGCACGTATAATCAAACGAATACGGAAAAAAAGAACCGGCAAAAAAGCTCAAAAAATCAGAAAAAGATGAAATTTAGAAATAGTGAAAAATAAGCTGAAAGTGAGAAGTCTAAGCCCAAACAAACGGAGCCTAATCCTTAACTGCATCCATGTGAGGTCTGCAGTGTTCACATTTTATCATTGAGGAGATACGCTGGTCCGCGTAGTCTATAAAAAGGAAGGCATGCAGTTGCATTCTGATGCTGCAATAATAGAGCAGATGGCACGGCTCGCAAAGCTACAAGCGCTATCCCTGGTCGTGCTCTTTCTTCTCCACTTTTCGCTGCAATTGCAATCGTTGCACGGGCTCGAGCAGAATGAACCAAGACAAGTAAGCCTCCATTTCCATCTTCATCTATCTTTCTAAGTTTAGGGCACAACACACACACTGACACACACACACACACACACACACACACACACACACACACACACATATATATATATATATATATATATATATATATATATATATATATATATATATATATATATATATATATATTATAAATAACAGGGGCACCTAGGTGTCTGGACACCTAGTCTCCCTACCTTTGGATTGCTTTTAGATGCGTGCTAGTGTGATTGAGACTTTCCATCCATGATTAAGACTTTCCTTCCATGATTGATTTAGCATGCCTAATATATTACATACCATACATATCATTGCTCTAGCACGTATCTAAAAGCAATCTAACGGCAGGGAGCCTAGGTGTCTGGGCACCTAGGTGTCACATTTCAGCGTCCTATATATATATATATATATATATATATATATATATATATATATATATATATATATATATATATATATATATATATATATATATATATATATATATATATTACATCTCGAGTGCATTGTTGGTAATTTACTTTTTCAGATATACATCGTCTACCTTGGGGAGAGACGACATGAAGATGCTGATCTTGTCACCGCTTCACACCACGACATGCTCGCTTCCATTCTTGGAAGGTATGGACACCCTCTGTTGCATTAGATTATGGGTACTTGGATCATATATAGTAGAGGATCCAGAACTAAATTTTAGAGGGGGCTAATAGGGCATAATTAACAGAAGATAAATTAAATAAACTAAACACAAGTCAAAATATATTTTGTAATTTAAAATCATACATAATTAGAACAAGTACATAATGCAAATATGAAACACAGCAAAAATTGTATCTCGGTAATGGGTAATGTACCTCTCAAAGCCTGTAAATATATGTAAGTAGCTATCTATACAACAAAATTAATAAATTTAGTGGTAAAATCAGAAAATGCCATTGTCTATAGTTATAAAGATTCAAAAATGAAAAAAGCATAATTGAATCGTCTACACATTCAGTGCCTTTCAGGTTACTAATTGAACAATGGCGTCAAACTATAAAATGTTATCTAATTGAACAATGGCGTCAAGCTCTAAAATGTCATCTAATTGAACAATGGCATCAAGCACTCAAGCTATAAAATGTTATCTGATTGAACTATGGCATCAACCATCAAGCAGTCAACTATCCATGAGACCATGACTCCATGAGGTAGCACCATAGCAGTACAGTACTCACTACTCACCAGTCACCACACAGACCGAAACAAATGACAGTGACAACAAAATAAGAGTCTGTTTCATATGGCTATGCCTTATAGTTTTTGGTTGAAATTTTTGAATTTTAGCTGTTTGCGACAGAGATGAGAGAGAGATACAAATGTTGGATTTTTACCATGTACTATAATTAACTTGTAGACCTCGTCTTGAGAAAATATTCCGTTTAAAAGTTAGGTGCTGTAACAAAGGTGGTGATCGGTTCAGCTGAAAAGCTCGTGGCTTATAGCTGAAAATACTGTAGCTGACTGAAAAAAGCACTGCAGCTGACAGAGACTTATTTAGCATAATTAAATTTAAAAAATTTAAAAATAAAAAAATATGTTAGCCCATTACGTATAATACAAACAAATACGGGAAAAAAAGAACCGGCAAAAAAACTCAACAAAAAGCCAAAAGTTCAAAAAAAAAGACGAAACTTATGAATAGTGAAAAATAAGCCAGAAGTCAGAAGCCGAAGCCGAGTTGATCAGGGCCAAAAGCCAAAAACCGTTTTTAAAAGCTGTTAAAAAATAGACCCTTAGTCTGTCAAGAACTTCAATTGCTTGATTAGCCGTTTGTCCTTCATTTGCATTCAAGATAAATGAGCAATCTGGATGGACAAGCCGTATGGCCTTCACTACTCAGTCACTCACCAGTCACGGAGTCACCAAATGGCAGTTGGCATATGCTGCAGATGAGCAGATCGACAGATTAGCGATGCACCCAGGCGGCCACGTCAGCCAGGCCGCTAGGCTCCTGGTGGCTGGTGATGGTCGGGTCGGTTGCCGTCTACGTGCTTGGCGCCCCACGACCCCACCGGCGGTCCGACGATCAACACTCAGCCCGTCAGCCACCTCCAAGGCTCCAAGCTGCCCGGCGCCCGTCAGTCGCCGCCACTCGCCAACACCGTCGGCCTGTCGCATCACCCGTCTGACCGATCGCTTCACGGGATTAGCTGATTAGGGGTTTAGCAATTTGGGGAATGGCAATGAGGGGATCGAAGTCTCGAAGACCTGCCTGGCTTCAGCCTTCAGTGGCTTGCCGATTTGACATGGGTTGGGCTTCTGCCACTGCCATTTCGGCCGGTTGGCCCAGGCGGCAGCCGACAGGCGCCTTGGCTAGGCCCAGCTCCATGGGGGGCATACTTGCTAGTTGCTAGTTACGTAGTGTCTTCCTCTCAGGCGGTCAAGCCTCAAGACTGCCGCCGACACTGAGTTCCGACGACGATCTACCGACCGGGCATGGTGCCCCAAGAGGAGCTAGGGGACTAGGAGTATGTACTCTCCGACCAGAGATGGGATGGGTGTCAGCCCTCTTTGACCCACCGGTGCATCCACTACTAATCATATGTCTCAGTGTAGCAGATTTATCCAAGTGGGCGGCACGGTACGGTTCGACATGGGCCTAATTTAGCATAGCCCAGTTAGGCACAATCCGTTTAGCTCGTTATCCTGAACAGGTCATGCCATGCTGGCCTGTAGGCCGAGGGAGGCAGCCTAGGCATGGCTAAGCAAGCTGACGGACTGTGCTATACCGGCCCGGGCCTATTTAGCTCAATGAGCCAGGAGGCCTGTCTAGCCTATTTATTAAGATTTTTTAAAAAAAGACATCCTAGAAAATATATAAAAAATATTTAAAAATCCAAAATAAAATTATTTATACCGATAAAAACAACTATATAAAATAAAAAAAATGATAAAATAAAATTACATAAATGTTAGTAAATAAAACGGCTATAACGGATCTTGTTGTGCTGGACCGCACGTGTTGTTGTGTCCAACATTATACGTGTTGTGCTTGTTGGGCTAGAGCGGTGGCCCAAACATAGCCCAACTTGCTAGCCTAGTACGATTTGCCACGCATCGTACTTACAGTATCGGACTGGGGCCAACCCAGGCCCAGCAAACACATCCCATTTGGCAACCTCTACATTCGAGCTGTTGGCACAAGAATTAAGATGGTCAAGCATGATCCTGCTCACTCTGTTTTATAAATTTCATAATACAGGGCCCCGCCCCGTTCCGCTTTTCACATATACTAAGGAATGGCGAAACCAAGATCAGGAATTAAAAATTTTGACAGGTCTAATCCTGCCTAAAGCTGCAATTAATCACTCCATGCTACTCCCTCTAGCTTCTTTCACCAGTCTTTTAGGACGTCGACACCTCTTAGATTACAGTCTCTCACCACGTCGACATGCTCTTCGGTCACTTTGACCGTTATTTTTTATGGTTATATGGCAGAAAAAGTTATTAAAGGTATAATAATATAGGAGTATTTTTAATGATAACTCTACTAATATAATTTCCATGTCACAAACATAAATACTTCTATATGGAGTATACTAGTGGTAAAAGCTTTAAAAAGGTAGACTGGACTCGTTGGCTGTGTTTAGTTAGGCCCATGGCTTGTAGTTTATGACTTATATTACAATAATTAACATTTAAACGGTACATTTTTACGGCGAGGTTAACAGGAAGATATAGTAAAAATGTAATGAGTTCCGTTATATTGGTAAAAATCATATGCAACTATTTTTCTCTACGTACTGTCTCTCACGAATAGCTAGAATTAAAAAATTTAATCTATAAAGCACAGTTTAAAAGAATCCACCCTTATTTTTAAGACACGTGTCTGTTAGACAGAAGGTAGCACTTCCGATTTCAAGAAAATTCAACGCGATTTGGACAAAGCTTTCAACTAGGTTTCAAGAAAAATCAAATCGAATTCTAGAAAATTCAAGTAAGGATTAGAGGGCTTGCCTCCTCGATGGCGGCGTGAGCTCCTCCTCTGGCGGCACGGCGCAACCTCATCCTCCAGGCAGAGCGAGCTCGTCCTCCGGTGATACATGTATCCACTTAGACTGGGGATTTCTACTCTACTATACATAATTTTCTCATAGCACAATTTCCTTTAATGACGAGGAATCCAACCGAAAATAAGCAATCATCATAATGGCTTGATAAAAAGATATTTAGGGCCTATTTGGTAGGGGTGGGCATTCGGGTTATCCGATTTTTTCGGGTCGGGTAGTTCGGGTAATTTGAAATTCGGGTAATGAAAACTGCTACCCGATATTAGCCCCAAAAAAACACTACCCGCAATTTCGGGTACCCGATAATTCGGGTTCGGGTTCGGGTATACCCGATATACCCGAATTAACAAAAAACTAGCAAACTGCACAGAATTTGCATAGAATTTCAGCAGCAATTTCGGGGTTCGGGTTCGGGTAATTCGGGTACGGGTAATAAAATGATAAGTTCAAGTGTATTTCGGGGTAGTTCGGGTAATTCGGGTAGTTCAGGTACCGGGGGATATTACCCGAACTACCCAAACTAATTTCGGGTAATCAGAATCGCTATCCGAATTTGGGATCGGGTACCTTGGGTTCGGGTATTTCGGGTTCGGGTCCGGGTAATTCGGGTACGGGTAACGGGTAGCGGGTATTTTGCCCACCCCTACTATTTGGGACTGCTCTGCTCCAGTTTTTTCAGCTCTGCTCCACCAACTCCACCATGGAGCAGCTCCACTGTGGAGTTCCTGGAGCAGGTGGTCCTGTTTGGCACGCATCTAGCTCCAGCTCCAGGAATGTGAGGTTTTCCTGAGAAAGGTCCAATGTGCCCCTGAATGATGTTTGGTGTATGTTTTGATGTCTGCAGAGCATATGTAACTGAATTTTTTTGTTGCCAATTGAAATATGATGTAAAATATTATAATCGCAATTAATTTATTCGAGAAAACCAAAAAACAAATATTTTGGTCAAATAATTCCATCCTTTTGTCCCATAAATTGCAATGTGCATGATAGATAATTAACAAAGTCCATTATTCGAATACAAATAACTGATTTTACATAATTCGTAGAAATTAACTTCCCTTGGGTAAATGAAGAAAGCACACAACATTTCGTTTGCGGGTTCCATTGATTTTACAAAATATGACCTCTTCATGTCATTGACATTTGGTAGTTGGTCAGCATGAAAGAACTGAAAATGGACCAAGAAGCACTTTATAATCACAATCAACTGACGCTGATCAAGCTCTCTCAATTCATAACGTGGGTTGCCTATCGCCATTCTTTAAGAAGTATGATCTTGTCAGTCTTGTGATATCTAATATTCAATGTCCACTACTTAGTCTCTGAATTCTAACTCTCCAACCTAGCATCAAGATGTTCTCATCATGTTGACCATAACATGATACCATGCCTAAATTGATCCATCAAACTCAAAAAATTAGGAACAAAAGATCAATTCATGTACACCATGGTTTGCATTACTCATTTGATTCATATCCAACGTGATTCAGGGTATTCCATCATCAATCAAATCGAAAGCAACAATACCACGGATCCACCATCACATTCTTGCAATCTAGCAAGATTATACTCTTCATGATTAGATAAACATCATGATCCTTCACTCTCTACCACAAACAAAAACCCCCTTGAGGAAACAACACTACCAGAAAACAACCCTCGTGCAACTATGACAACTGAAATCAGTGTGGCTACCAACAGTTCATATCAACGGCCGAGGAACTCCTTGGACACGATGGCGCCCGACGACGCCGAGTCCACCCTACAGAACTTGCACTTGAACATTCCACTAGCAGAACTGACCTCTACCTAAACTGAGGAACACACAAATCACATGATGAACATTCAACAATTTGACTATACATCATACCAAATTCACCCACAAATGGGAACTCCTCATCAAAATGGCGAATTGGGTAGCTGAGCTCCAGGAAAACCCACCACATCAATCAAATCTCCCAAGGGGGCGGATCAAGAACGGCCACCGCCACCAGAATGCGACCAAGAATTGCTCCAGGAACAGCAATCTTCACCTTGGAACAATCTTCACCTTGAAAAAATTCTTTGCACAACATCAACATCAACATCTAGTGAGGAGGCGCAGCGGCCAGGAGGGGGAGGGCGTCTCCGGGAGCAGGGGAGGAGGCCGGGCCGGGGAGGGCGGCGCTCGGCGAGGACGTCGGGTCGGGGAGGGTGCCACTCGGGGCGGAGGCGCATGGGTAGGAGGGGGAGGGCGTCTCCGGGGGCCGGGGAGGAAGCTCGGGGAGGTCGGGTGGGGGCGGAGAAAAGGGGCGGGGCGGGTGGGGGCGGAGAAGAGCGCCGACGCCGGAGCAGATCCACGAGCATCTTCGGATCCACAAGCGTCGCGCGGGTGGGGGGCGGAGGAGAGGGCGGCGCGGGTGGGGGCGGAGGAGAGGAGCGGCGCTGGTGGGGGCGGAGAAGGAGGAGCGGCGCGGGAGGGGGCGGAGGGAAGGAGCGGCGCTGGTGGGGGCGGAGGGGAGGAGCGGCGCTGGTGGGGGCGGAGGGGAGGAGCGGCGCGGGAGGGGGCGGAGGAGAGGAGCGGCGCGGGTGGGGGCGCGGGTGGGGGGAGCCGGAGAAGTGGGGGGCGGGGGCGGAGCGGAGAGGATGGGGGATGCGCGGGGGGAGCCAGATGCGAACCGGTACGAGGATCAGTAATGGCAATGGTGGGTAATTTCTTCACAACTCCATGAGGAGGTACAAAAGTCCAAATCCTGGAGTACCTCTTGAGGTGCTCCACAAAAAACGTGGAGTTGGCCCCTAACTCCACTTTTTTCTCGGAGCGGAGTTTTAGGAGCTGAAGGTGTTTGGCAAGACAAAGCTAGAGCAGAGCTGCAAAATCTGAAGTGGAGCAGTCCCAAACAGGCCCTTAGTCTAAGAGGACCTTAGCAGCCGCTTCGCCCCTATATCCTTCCCTAAAAGGCTCGCTGTTCCTTGAAAGGAAAGAGTAACCTGTGTACTCAGCAGCATTCTAGTGGCTAAAAATTTTATTGTTTTTTTCAAATCAAGTCAAAGTAAAAGTTTCGTGAGCTCTGAGCGATGTTTGAAGCAAGCTGCCCTGAGCGATGTTCAAAGTAAAGTAAGCTGATTAATTTGCTGCAATTTTACGGTTTTGAAGCAAGGAGGAGGCTCTTCAGTCGATTGTCTACAGCTACAAGTACGGTTTCTCTGGCTTTTCTGCAAGGCTCACAGAATCACAAGCGAGAAAGATACAAGGTAACTGATTCTCTTTTACTCTTCTTCTTTTTCAAAAAAAAAAAGTACAGGAGCACTAATCTAATTATAGCTAGTTGCTTGTTTAATTATCACCATGATAATAATCATTGAGAGAACAATTGGTTGTTGTTTTCGTTACTTATACAGCACTACCTGGTGTGGTGAGCGTGAGAAAGAACCAAATCCACCGCACGCATACGACTCGAAGCTGGGATTTCCTTGGGATGGACTACAGCCAGCCAAACGGGCTACTCGCAAAAGCAAAAAATGGAGATGGCATCATTATTGGTGTCCTTGACACAGGTTGCTTCATGCATAAATAAATTCCACTACATCCGTTCCGTTCCAAAGACAATGTCCTTTTAGAACAGATACATTCCACTACATCCATTCCGTTCCAAAGACAATGTCGTTTTAGAACAGATACAGTCAAACAATTAAAACTTTAATCAGACACCACCATTCTATTGGAGTATTTCAGGTATTTGGCCTGAGTCACAAAGCTTTGCTGATGATGGCAGCTATGGACCCCCTCCTTTGAAATGGAAGGGAACCTGCCAAGCCGGCGCCTCGTTTGGCCCCCACAATTGCAACCGGAAGCTCATCGGCGCACGGTGGTACGCTGAGGACATCGTCGACAAAAGCTTGTTGAAAGGCGAGTTCATGTCTGCCAGGGACGCCAACGGCCATGGCACCCACACGGCCTCGACGGCTGGCGGCAACATCGTCCACAACGTCAGCTTTCACGGGCTAGCGGCCGGGACGACCCGCGGCGGGGCACCTCGTGCCCGGATAGCCGTTTACAAGGTTTGTTGGGGTGCGGGTGGTAAGTACTCCCATGCAAGGCAGTTGAAAGCCATAGACGATGCCATCCACGACGGCGTTGACGTCCTGTCGCTATCCATCGGTGGCCCAAGAGAGGATCCGGGCACACTGCACGCCGTCGCGAACGGCATCACGGTCGTGTACTCGGCTGGAAATGATGGACCTGCGGCGCAAACGGTTGAGAACTCATCACCATGGCTACTCACGGTTGCAGCAACCACGGTTGATCGACAGTTCCCCACGACTATCACTCTCGGGAACAACCGGAAGCTTGTGGTATGCACATCAATGTTAGGGTGGTTTTTTTTTAGCTGCGATTGATGGTTTATAGCTATGTCTTCTGGTTTTTAGTTTTAACGTGGGCTTTTATCTGAATGAACCGAATGCCGATAAGCCACTTTGAAAAAGTTGTCCTGATAAATCGCTTCAAAAAGCCCTAAGCTGAAAAGCGCAGGGACTTGATTGGTTGCATTGGTGTTCATTTCTTTTGTATATATAAAAGAAAATTTCCATATGAACGATTGATGGATGCGCGCTTATTATTACAGGGGCAATCCTTGTTCGCGGGCATGGAAGGCCGGGCGAATGACGACGACGACTTCCATAGACTTGTGCTCGATGACGACTTTCCGTGCGACGCATCCTTCGTCAACAGCACCGGCGCGGCCATGGAGGGGGTGGTCGTCTTCTGCCGCACGCTCAACCCTTCTCTAAAGGAGGTCGCATCAGTTCTGGCCAAAAAAGGAGGCAAAGGAATCATATTCTCACAGCATCTTAACACAGACCTCCTCATCAGTTCCTTGGAAACTGCATGCAGAGGATCGCTTCCATGTGTTGCCGTCGACATCGACATCTCCAACCAGATTTTGCAGTACTACACACAGTAAGTTTATGTATATAGATATCACCCCTTAACTTCTCTTCTTCTTCCTTTTCTTCTTAATTTGGTGCTAATTATAGTTTTTCTAGGATTCAATTGATAATCATTTTCCTTTTTCCCGTGCAAATAATAACAGGTACTCTGATAGCCCAAAAGTAAAGATATCTTTTGCTCGAACAACGATTGGAACTGGAGTTCCTGCACCGAAAATAGCAATTTTCTCTTCTAGGGGGCCTAGCCGTATCTATCCTGGGGTTCTCAAGGTAATTAATTAAGTACGTAATTATTAATACTAATCCTTTTTACTTGTTCCTATGGCATTCGCCAGCATTCCAATATTTATTCAGGGCACTAACATATATAGCTGTTTTACTTCGAAATTAACAGCCTGATATTGCTGCACCTGGGGTTTCCATTTTAGCTGCTGCAGCGCAGATTCCTCCTTACATAAGTCTAGGTGCTTTCTACCGTTTTATGTCTGGAACATCCATGTCTTGCCCTCATGTATCCGGGATCGTCGCCGTGCTCAAATCGCTACATCCTGACTGGTCACCTGCTGCACTGAAATCGGCACTCATGACAACTGGTAATTAACAATTAATCAGGCCTAGTTTAGAACGTGGGGGTTCTGCGTGAATTTTTTGTTTCCTGCAAAATTAAGTTTCAAATGGGCCCTTAACCTCGTTTGTTGTACACATTATTGAGATTGCTGCACCAATTAAGAACAAGTCAATGGATGATTAATGTCTCAAAACATTCTGTCTCGCAGCTCTTACCACTGACAATAATGGGATCCCAATACGAGCAGCAGATGAATATCGAGCAAAGATTGCCGATCCTTTTGACTACGGAGCAGGGTTTGTGAATCCAAGCAAGGCAGCTGATCCAGGCCTCATATACGACATCAGTGCATCGGATTACCTCAACTTCTTCAACTGCATGGGAGGATTAGGTTCAAACGGCAGCTGCACAACTCCTAAATCATCTTTACCAGACCTGAACCTCCCATCGATCGCGATTCCTAATCTGAAGATGTCTGAGACCGTTGTGCGCACCGTCACCAACGTCGGCCAGCCGAATGCGGTGTACAATGCCTTCTTCCAGCCTCCCGCCGGCGTCGAGATGTCCGTCGAGCCGCCGGTGTTGGTGTTCTGCAAGGACAGCAGGGTGCAGAGCTTCAAGGTGACCTTCAAGGCCACTCGAAAGATTCAAGGCGACTACACGTTTGGAAGCTTGGCGTGGAACGATGGAGGTGACCATTGGGTTCGTATCCCAATTGCAGTTCGCATCATAATTGAAGAGTTCTATTCCAACGTCTCCTAAGTTATATATACTGGATCGACACCGGCTAAAATAAAAGCCGAATTTATATGAAACGAAGCATGCATGTGTCATTCCAACTCCAAGTAGTGCATACGTTAAACTCCACAATGCAATGCAGTGTTGAATGTATGTGTTTACCTTACGTTCGTTTGAATAATGGAGTTAGAACAATATGCCGAAAGCTACATTGAAAACTTGACTTTCATATGTATGGAAATAAAGAAAATGTTATGTCGATCGATTTTGTCATCTTTCTCTTGAAACTTATGGCACCTGCTAATGGTGGTAGGAGGCTCTCAAGGTTTCTTTAATCTGTGCTCTGTAAGACACTTTTGTAGCTTTTGTTGTTTCTATTAATTTTTCTTCCCAACTTTTTCCAGGAGAGAACCAGCCAGTTTCCGAAACAGGCCTCAGATTCAAGAACCCTGATCACCACTACATCCTATTCTCTCGCCATAGATCTGATAACTCAGGACTAAGTTACATGGTAGCAGTTTGCACTCAGCTTTGGTGTGGTTCGGTTGGTTCCACACTATTGTGATCCCGCTGCGCTTCGTCATACCGAACAGAAATAACTCGATATTTTCTGATATCGACCCAAAGTTTTATTTCGTAAGTTTGGTATCTGGATGGTACATAGATGGGGCCAGGCTATATTGTTTTGATAATACAATTTTATACGGTGCATGCTTTCTTCTCTACAAAATTTCTACAGAACTCGTGTGTTCCAAATAAATGTCGTTAGCACATAGATCAAGCGCGTGGGAATAACTAGTGCGCTAGATACTTCTGGTAAGATTCTTTCAATTTAATTATTCTGTGCCCTAATCTTGGGATTTTGGAGCCCACTAAACTACTTTTAAAGTATCAATTGGTGACACAAACTTATGTATCTTCGTTGTGGTATTTACATACGTAATCTTTTCTAGGCGAGTTTGTTAAGTAAGCTTCTTGTGATAACAGTATATATGAGTATATCCTTTTTTTTAACCCATTTTGTACATATATCAACAAAAGCTCCCAGTAGCGTTATAAAAAAAGGAAGAGCACAAACATGTTGTTTGCACATGTTAGTGCCGATGGACCAAGTTGTTTGTATAATGGCAGAGGAGAATAGTGTTCTACCATTGTTTTCATGTGAGCCATTACAACTATACTGGAAAGCCAACGGCTGAGATTTATGAGTTAAAGTCGTATTTGGCACTGTTTCGTATCGTATTTACAAAAATAGTCGTATACACACCGTATTGATAAAAATGTCACTTATACCGTCCGGTGGCGGCAGGAGCACCCGCGAGGCGACACGCGGCACGACTGCCGGCAGCAGGCACCTACCGCCCCTCACTAGATGGCAGGCAGCCTACCGCCCGATGGACAGACTGCTGCCATCTGGTATGGGGGCGGTAGGTTAATTAGTCAGCTTAATTACCTGCCCAAATATTTTTTTCGTTTAGTATTTCTTTGAATTTTTAAATATATCAAATGTGCTCTAAAAATTCTGAAAATTTATGTATTGCCTCCTGACATAACATACCTTGCAGTGTAATTTTTGGGTAATTGTATCTATTGCAAATGTTGCTCCAAAATTCATAAAATTTTCGTATTTTTATGAGTTTTTACATGTAGCAAACGAGCTCCAAAAATTACAAAATTTTATGTGAATCCTCTCGGAATAATTATAGTTATTGTGTAATTTTTTAAGAATTTTATGTGGTCTAAATTTGTGACGTTTATTTGGATTAACTTAATCATGAATTTAACGATCATCACGTATCTTTTTGAAGTGGCATGTGTTGACCAATCGTGCTATATATTATTTGCTACTATCTAGTTCACACAATTGTCACTCTCTGTGTATGTGCCCCCTCGCGCATGCTCTCATTCGCTCTAATGTCATTATTTCTGTGTCGTCCCCCCCTCGTCTGCTCCTCGTTTGCACATTTATCAGCATTACGATGCTGTTCTCTCTCACCGGAAGTGTTGTTCGTGATAATGGGTCCTCAATGTACGGGATGAGTGCACCGGGTTCACTTTTTGCTTGGCCATAAATATGAACCTCTGGCAGCTCGTTGTTGCTCATCCCAGTCGCTTATCGCAGAAAGTGCTTGTTGCGGTCGTTGCTGAAAATTGGGAGTGCGTAGCTCACAATTAGCAGTTTCTTGTTTGGAAAAGCAGATAATTTTTGATCGTATGCTTTCGACGTTACTCTCATAATCGTAGTCAATTAGTGTTATTTAGTTAGTCGTGATTAATGTAGTTTATATTACGAAGTAAGTATGTCTAGTAATTTAGACATAATTTGTACTATTTTGTGTACATACGGTACTCATAATTTGTTAGTCCGGGGTAAGTAATAAGTTAGTGCTAAGGACGATGATAATAAATGGCTCGTCATTTTTTCGGATGAGTAATCAAATTATCGGTAAGTAGTGAGGTATTCCTATATAGTTACACGCACGCATGTAAGTATGTTGTTGTCATTATCAATCTTCACACTAATATTTCGTTTGTCCCATTTGTTGCAAGGTACTCTCAAAATTAACAGTGCGCAGCTAATTATTTGGAGAAGGCAGAGCATAAGTCATTAAGGACACGCAGTGCTGATTACTTCTTCCGAAAGACAGGTATTTTTTATAGCATACTTTCAATGTTATTCTCGTAGTCGTAGTCATAATTACAGTTATTTATTTAGTCATAATTAATGTAGTTTATATTATAAAGTAAGTTTTATAGTCATTATTAATATTCACACTAATATTTGGTCTGTTCTATGTATTGGTAGGTATGGTTTTACCAGAGCTTCTGGAACACTCGTACGATGAGAAACACTGTTGCCACACATGGATGACGAGTGATGCGGCTGGCCCTTCGCTGTTCAAGCTATGAGGGGGTCCGTGGTCGATGGACGAGCGCTACGTCCCAACCCTGTGAGACATGGGCTTGTTGCCTTTTGTGAGGCTGGTCCACCAGGCATGAGTTCATCATCGACAACAGCCTACTCGCGGCACTGGTGGATAGGTGGAGACCCGATATGCAGTAATGTCTAAGAACTTAATTTTGTGCGCCGCTGATCTGAGTCTTACCGTACAACCACATGTCTAGTATGGAATGGATCTAGTTGATTAATTTGTGATGTTTCAATTTTGGCTTCGTCATTATGATGAATGTGGTTTGGTCATAGCCATGGATCCACATTGGCGCAAAAGGGGGCAATTATCGACTAGGGGGTTTACCTACTCAACGGCGAAACCTTAACGAGGCAGAACTAGGTTGAGATTGAGCATTGTAAAGGCTTTGTTATGGACTTCTTGGTCAGGACGCCTAAGGAAGTGTGTTATACTAGTGACACTACAAGAAGGACATATCATGTGGGTAAAATTGTGCAACCTCTGCAAAGTGTAAAACTATTCAAGTAGCCGTGTCCCTGGCTATAGACAATGCTCGATGATTTCACACAAGGGGTAGAATTTTCATAAAAATCTGGATGGGTTAATTTGGGAAGTGAATGGTTAATTCACTGGTGGTTCATTACGTGAATGGTAGTTCATAGGTGGTTCATGGAGTGAATAGTTAGTTCACTTGTGGTTATTCTCAATTCCTTTGATTATTTACTTATTAACCATTTTAAAGTTTGCTTTCAATTTATTTATTGTATTTACTGTAAATTGTTGCTTTCTACAAAATAACCCTTCAGTTGTTCTTTGGTAAGCCTTGCATACTGTATTGCATCTTTGTTACAAATGACTTGCTGAGTACTCTATGTACTCACGGCTATATCCACATTTACTAAGTTGAGGAAGAAGGACCAAATTAGTAGGAGATACCTGAAGGAGGATACTTTGATGACTTCGTGGATTAGGACTTTGCTCCATAGTCGATTGCCTGTGGGCATGTTGAATGGCTACTACGCTTATTTTTATTTTTCGTTGCAAGTTTCTTAAGCCATTAAGGCTATTATCTGTAAGCTTGACCATAAGGTCGTAACTCTGATAATTATTAATAATATTTAATTCTTTTCATAGTTAATCGTGATATGATTGATATTTCATTTTTTTATACTGTGTATACTAGCATGATCCTGGACTAGTGCAGAATACGTAAGAGAGTCTGGATCAGTAGATTCGGGTCTCTACAATGACACCAAAATCAAATTAAACCCTAGGAAAGCTTCACGGGATAGAGGGGAACTGACCCGAGCATGTTGGTGGCGTGGACCGGGACGAATGTGAGGAGGTTGACACGGGCAGCTCGCCGGAGAGGGGGCTGGTCGGCGTCACTCGAGATGGAGTCAGGGTTCCCTTGTGGTGCTCCAGATGTGACGAATTAGGCGAAAGTGCGTCAAATCGAGATCAGCGTTGGTGGCAGGGTAGATGGCCGAAGCCAAAGAATAAGAGGGGTGGAGGGCTTTTAGTGGTGAGGAAGGCAATGGAATGGCGATTGGGAGCAAATGAAAGTCACTGAATTTTTTTATAACTGAAGGGGAGGAGATGGCCATTGGAGCAACATCAATATGGACAGCAAATAAATGAAGCATCAATACGGGCAGAAAACAAAGGACGACGGTGCTCGGTGCATAGCACGACACAAGGCGAGGCGGGTGGAGCCAGTGTGTAGCGTGGAGAGAAGTTAAGGCGAAGGAGACACGCAGAGGCAGTGGTTGATCACGAGAATTTCAAGAACATGGTGCTAGTGCGAGAGCTGAGGAAGTAGGCATGGCACGCGGCGCATGGAGAGGAGAGGGAGAGAGGTGAGGGTGGAGCCTAGGCGAGGTCGGCACGGCACTATGGCTCATAGGAGGAGGCAGTGCTGAACACACGTGGTAGGTGCTAGTCGGGAGTGTGTGCAATGCAGCAAGAGCACATGCGGGGTGTGTCTAGTGTGCAAACAGTGCAAGGGAGGGCGTCTCAAGCCGGCGTGGGCCAGGCTGAAGGCCAATTGGGCCAGGGAAGGGAAAGGTGGGTTGGGCTTGGCCAACCGAGGCTTAGGTTTGGATTTTTTAAATTCAAATGAATTTGTTTTGTTTGTCTTTGGTTTGAATTTCAATTCTGAGTTTTATTCAAGCACTTTTCAAGGCTCCCAAAATAGAATGTTATATTTGGTCTGCAGATCCATGAAACTATATGTGTGTGTGGGGGGGGGGTATCACTCGTAGTAAAAAGTTTTATGGAAATAAGGCAAGGGTGGATCTAGAAACTTTACATGATAGAGTCAAATATCGTTGTTGCATGTTTTAGTTGTTCATTTCAGTAAATTTATATGTAAATTCAAAGAACTACCAGGGCATTCAAAAAAGTTGCAATATCCATTGGCCCATTGTAGGGCCACAAAATTCAGATATATGTAGCAACTACCTATACAAATATATAGAATTATTCTATAAACCGCTAGTCCAACCAATAAACCATCGAAATAGTACCATGATCAGTCATGCTCGAACAAGGATATAATAGTTGATGCACAATTTTTCGTCTAATCAATAAAATTGATCGATTCAGTAGTGAAGGATCATATGAGAAGATTCATAATTTTATTATGACAAACCATTATCGTTTGAGAAGAGCGGAAATTTAGAATTTATAAATTTACAAATTTTTCTAAATAGCTTGCAGATATGGATGATTTTTCAAAATTTGAGTCATATGATGATTTGGTGACCTAGGTCAGTGATTATAGGTTGCATGGAATATGTTATTGCTAATGTAGGTCAAGTTTTGAAGAACTTATGCCCAAAAATGATTTCTTTGTCTTTGAATATGCAAGGTCGCTTTGAGTCAACCATGGTCAACAACGAGGATCGAGGCTACTCTCATGGAGAAGTCAAAACCCCGAATGATCAAGAATACTGGGTTAGATGGATGAGCTCAATAATGACACAAGGAAAGAGGGAAATATCGAAGGAAATTTCAAGTAACGAGTTACATCATGTGGCTTAGTCGATTTAAGTAAGGCATAATCCAACAGCACCAGAACATAAGAGACTTGTCGACGCGTGGCAAGCCAGTGATGAACCTACACGTGGCAAGCATGGTAATTGTGTGCAATGAAAGGAAACGATCGTGTCAAGAAAAGGTATTTTAGTAGTTTGACTAAAATACCAGAAACTACCTTAGAGCAAAACCATGATGCTTAGGAGAGCGGTTTAGGTCAAAGAGAAGTTGATAAGATCAAGTTGAATCAAGATTAAAAACTTTGCAGATTTGAGCTTGTACGCTTTGAAAATCATGTATAAGTGTAGCACATGAGTTAAAAACTCGTGTGGAGGGGTTACCGAGTTTTCCCATATGTGCTAAGTAGATAGTATCCACTAAAGATTAAGTGTGGCTGGCTAGCTTATCTTTTTAATGGATTGAAAAGGAGACTTGTAATTAACCATCTAATTCATCCTCTCTTGAGACCAAGTGTTCATGAGTTCTGGGGTTAGGATTTGAGACAAATGGAGTGATATGGTGTGCTTTCTTGTTCTCCAAGTGGAGTGGCTACAAAATTTTTATTCTCAAGTAGCAATATAATCTTTGTTCATCTTCATGAATCCATGTTGTGTTGATTGATTTGCTCTTGATTTGGTTAGTATTTTTCTCCTCTCTCTCCCCCCTTTTTGATCATGTTGTGCTAAGAACGTATAACAGATAGAGATGATCTCTGAAAATCAATCTCCATCCATCTAGGTATTTTCATGGTAAGTTCATAAAGGTACCTGGTTTTTGCTCTTTTTGGACTCTTTAAGTGATTTCTTGATCAGCTATTTCTACCTTAATTTCTTTGGTGTTCTTACTTACTATGACATGTAGGAATATATCTAAAACCATCTTGACCATCATTCACATACGAGCAAGTCATATTCACCTTTTTTTGTTTTTGACCTATTTTTTGTGCAACCTTCCTTCAAATAGAAAAATGTCAGATCTTTGGTAATAATTTTCTTGATTGTTGATTGAAATATGTTCTTGACATCTTAAGATAAGGCACATAGAAAATTTTAAGTAATTTAAAGTTTTGGTTTGAAAATTAGTTCAATTTTAGGTTTTAGCCTGGTTTTAGTACGGCAGAGCTCCACAAACCAAAAGATCCCAATTATCTCAAGTTCGTTCAAGATTTTTGGTTGGAATAGGTTCCTAAGGTTATGATTTAGCCTTGGTACAAGTTCCAAGACTTTTAGATCTATGAATCAAAAGTTTCATGAATTTTCATTTTTGAAATAGTGTTGGATTTACTGTTTATGGGGGCTGAAATTATTGTAGCATAGCGATTTTTAGATTTTTGGATTCTTTATCTTCATAGTTTTTATAGTTATTGGAGTAAAGGATTAGTAAATACTTAAAGAAAATTTTTAAGACACTATGCACCCTATATGTTGCTGTATTGGTCGTATAAGTAGCAAAGAATCAATCTTTTTGAGTAATGCGCAGGTACATGCAAGAACCCCAATTCGACGAACAATAGCATTACCTGTGTCGGTTCAAGTAAATAACAGAAAATCTGTTCGTCTCTACCGGGATCAACAACAAAGAACGGCACATATTTAGTTTCAAAAAAAAGAAGAAGAAGAAGAAGAACGGCACATATTTGTTGTCATTTCTGCTCTTCCGTTTTTCCCTTTTCACCTGTGGGACCCGCACGTCAGACCCTGCCTCACCATCTCTTCGACCGTTCCGCCGCTCCGACGCAAGTCACGCAACACGCCGCCGCCGACAAAGCTATCCCCTCGCTCACACGTCGCCGCCGAGAAACGGCTTCGGCTCCCACCGCCTCCTCTAGCCTACCGCCTCGGCTCCTGCTCTCTTCCTCCCCGGTACGGCCGTGGCAATGCCCCCCTAAGTTCTACCCCGTTTCGCTGCTGCCATTGTCTTCGTCTCAGGCTCCGGTCACCCATCCGTCGCTGTCGATCTCCGCCGTAAGTGCACCGCAGATCAATTCCTTGCACGAACCACGTCCTCTCCTATTCTTTTTTCTGCGTTCAATTGCTCCTCCCCGCCGTCTTTGATGCGGATAGACACATACTTAGCACTTTTAAGTCAAATACATTATTTCACTAGAAAGAAGTATTGAGCTGCATTAAATATTGTCAGGTGAATTTGTTTCTTGATGAATTTTCTTCTATTCGTGGGAACGATATACTATCTTATGCCAAATTCTTGTTTATTATTAGGTTTGAATATTGTGATGATTCCGGGGCCAAAGCAATGGAGAAGCCCATGCAGCTGATCAAAGAGGAAAGAATCCCATGCAGTGGGAGAGCAAAAAGGGAGGAGCCTAAGGACTTGAACTATAAGTTTTGAATAAGATTTTCAAGCCAAATTCGGACTTTCCACGTGCTCAATCCAATTCAAATTCGGATTCAACTCAGAATTCAATTCGGATTCGGTTCGAGACAACCTGCAGATAGTTACTAAAAAGGTCATAACTTTCACAAACGAAGTCCGATTCAGGTGTTCTTGTACTCGTTGGAAAAATAATTTCAAGGGCTACGCAATGGATCTGGTCCCACCTTCATAAAAAGTTATGACCGAAACAATATGATAGGTGGAAAATATAGTTTCCTTTTTGTGAGAGTTCGTATCTAAAACCATATAGGGTTGAGTTGTACTTGGTTTGGGGATCATATGGACGTCACAAGGGGTTATATAAGCCTTGTATTGGCAGCCTTTAGGGTTCAGACCACGTTTGATAATAAAATACTATTGTTCTTTTTGATGGCCGACCCAACTTGAGGGAATTAGGAGTTTGTTGAAATCAAGATTGTTCAACCTTTCCGTTGGGAATTGGGAGCGCGATGGAACTTCATCGGTGGTCGTAAAGTTCAGCACATGTAGTTGGGCGAATTATAGAGTGCTAACTCTTGCATTGGCAATGGGGGATCACTACGATTCATCAAATCCACGTGAGTATCCAGATCCTACGTCGAGAAGATCGAGCGACCCTGTATCAGTCTTCGTCTACCGTCACCGGACATCGTGGACAGACTACTCTGGAGTATCCTCGACGCCATCCTCTTCACCGGTGAGCCCCTCTCCCTCCCCCTTTGCCCGTTCCGTGGCGGTTTATTGTGTTTTTGTACGAATTTCATTTGAATTCAAAACTTTGTTTGAAAATTTCGGGCGGTATTTTACCGAAATATCCGGTCTTGGTGACCCCGGTATTTTCTTTTTTGCAGAACAGTCTATTTTCCACTGTTTTACGCTGAAACTTAAACTCCCTGAATACGGCCTAGACTGACTTTCGCGCAAATGATTCCTCAAACAGGCGAACAACAAAGGCTACAGAGCGACCCAAATAGGGTCAGAATATACAGGCCATATACATGTCCAGTAGCTGGACTTCTGGCATCTCACATACAGAACAGTATCTTAATTGATTGCTACACTGAAGCATCTCAAGAACTTAGTTGCAACATACGACATAACAAGTAGCTCCACATCGCTTTCTCCGGACTGCCGGGAAAAGCATGAAAAAAAAGGCTCTAATGGTACAATCTCTCCGTCACCCCAGAACAAAAGGAGTGATCTCGTAGTTCTTGGTCTATGATGATGTGTTGTTATGTGCTCCATTTTCCCATTGAGGACAAACCTCAACCTGTGCTCAAGAGTGGATTCTCGAGGAGAGAAAGGGTGCTCAAAAAGACTAAGGATTCAAGGCACGAGATACAAACCAAGCTTATACATGCACGCATCCATCAAGGCGAATAGTCTTTTCCTGCAACCTGCATTCCATGCTAGTAGCGCCACAATACCCCAGAATCCAAGTGCAAAGGACCCAGCAACGGAGGACCAGTAGAGCAGCGGCGCGTCCATGGTATCTGTCGACATCGACGATCGACGCATCTCACCATCATCTCCATGTTTCTCATGCTCGGGGCTTGTTGGGCAAGTCTTGTCAATAATTTTTCCGCAGAGGTTTTCGTTCCCTTCAAATGCAGTCTTGTTGAATGTAGAAAGCTGCGACTCGAAAGGGATCTCACCGGATAGATTGTTGTAAGCTACATTGAGTGAGCTCAAGAAGGAGAGGCTGGCCAGCTGCACTGGGAGGCTCCCATTGAGATGGTTGTATGAGAGATCCAGGCTCTCCATGTCCTGCAGGAACATGAAAGTGTCGGGTATCGGGCCGATAAGGATGTTATGTGATAAGTTCAGTGATCTGAGCATCCTCAGGAACCCGATCGCGGTAGGAATGGTGCCAGATAGACGATTCATGGAGAAGTCAATGCCTGTCATGAGCTCCAAAGGCTCTCCCATGTAGGTCAAACTCTCCCCTTTGGTTGTGAAGTCGACAGACATTGGCCTTCGCTGAGTTACATTGCCAATGAATGGCTCTTCATCGTAGTACATTGGCAACTCGGTCCAGAAATCGTTGTAGAAGCAACCTGGTATCTCCCCAGAGAATCGGTTGTTGGAAAGATCTATTAAGTGGAGATAGTTGTTGAAACAAAGATCCCAAGGAATACCACCGTGTAAAAGGTTTCCTCCAAGGAGAATTGCGCCAAGCTGCTGAATGTTCAGGAGGCCTGCTGGGATGACACCTGATAGATGATTGTTCCTCACATTGAGAGTCTCGAGGTTGGTGCAATTCGGAAGCAATGCTGACAAGCCACCTGACAATCGATTATTCTCAAGGCTGAGGTGAATCAACTCTCCAAGGCTCCAATGGAAGGGTGGCATGGCCCTGTTAGGTCATTGTGGGAGAGTAAAAGTGATGTTAATATTGATGCATTCCCTGTTAGCGATGGCCATATCTCCCCATTGAGTCTATTAAATGACAAGTCAAGCACCTGCAACGATGATGTAGCTTCTGCTAGCGATGGAATTCGACCATACAACCTGTTGGAAGACATGTCCAAGTACTGCAACGATGGGAAAAGACTTCCAAAGTTGGCTGGCATTGCCATTGATATCTTATTGTCCGACAAGTCAAGCACCTCCACTGGTGAGGTAAAGTTGCCACCAAGTCCATTAGTGTCAAGGAAATCCATGTTGTTACTACCCAGCAAGAGGAAATCTGACAGGTTGTAAAACAGCCAAGATGGGATTCTTCCTTGGAGCGAACATAGGGAGAGATCGATCCCAGAGAATTTCACTTGAGTTGACAGAAATGTTGGGACTATTCCATTGCTTCTCTTATTGACGATGCTATTGCTTAGATCCAAGAATTCCAACTGAAACAACGGTGTCCATCTTATGAGCTCAGTGTCTATCTCTAGTTGGTGGTTGTTTGAGAGGACGATGTCACGCAGCTTGGAGTTGTTAGCCAGAGAGGAGAAGATGAAAGTGCCAGTGAGATTGTTCTCTGCAAGATGTATAGTTTCTATCTGACTTAAGTTGCTTAGCAAGTTCGGTCCAATCTCACCTGTGAGAAAATTTGTCCCCATGTTCAAGTATGTGAGGTAATGAAGTTTCCCCAAGCATGGGTTAATGATTCCACGTAGCATGTTGAAATCAAGGTGTAGGTATTTCAGTTGATGGAGGCCACATATACCTATGTTAATTGCAACAAGCCATAAATGTTTGTGTGAGACTTCATAATGTCAAAGTTAAGTGAAATCAACTGTTTACTTCAAGATATTTGACCTTAGAATTTTTCTTTCAATTTTGGAACATGAATTTCGAAAAATATATGAAAAATGTGGTACAAATAGGCTTCCAATTTCAAAACTTACCATAAGAGTGTAAAAAAATTAAAAACTTACCACAAACTCAGAGTATTTCAAAACATTACCATGACTTCAGTTTCCTCAGCTTAAACTAAATCAATCCAACTTCAATGAAGTATCTCTGATTTTCAGAGCATGATACAGCTATATTTAGCAAACATGAACAGTTTCATTGGTAGTCTTTATTTTGTTTGAAGGGCCTCATTAGTGGTCTGCTGAGGATTGCTTCATTTCCAATAACCTTGAGTTTTAAGATTTCGTGGAAAATATTTTTCTCTAATTGAGTGGGACTGTTGAACCAATTACAGATGTTCTAGAAAGCCAGAAGTAATATGTAATACATGGAAAAAGCAAACCCTAAATTGTTGTCTCGCTGCTACAGTAACTGCCAGCGCGATGATTTCTAGAGGGCCAGCTCAGGCATTCAACAGGGTATAAGAGGGAGAGACAGAGGAGAAGCACAAATTTGGTTTCACTTCCTCCCCCGAACTCACCTCTGCTGTGGTTGCTCCCCATCGCGTCGCTGTCGCCGCTTGCGTAACCGTCGGTGCCGCCGCTGCTAGCCCGCCGGCGCCGCCGCTCGTCGCTTCCGGCAGCCACCGCCGTCCTCACCCCGCGTGCGTGCACCGTTGTGGATTAGCCGTCGGTGTCACCGCCCCTGCTGCGGACGCCGCTCGGGTGCGCCGTTGCCCTTACGCCTGCCGCCGCCGTTCTCCAGCCCTAGCGCTGCCGTGTGTCGCCCTAGCCCGTCCGCCGCTGCCCCCGCTGCCGCTCGGGTGCGCGCCGCCGCCCTCTGCTTGCCGCCGCCGCCACCGCTCTCCTGCTTCGCCCGGTTGTTGGCCGCGCAAGGAGGCAGGGTGAAGGGGGCCTGGGCTCGGCGGTGCGGGGAGGGGGGGCCTAGCCTGTCGCGAGGAAAGGCAGGGGGAAGCCGACGGAGAGGAAGGCCGCCAGTCGACCGCCGCGTGAGGGAGAGAGGAAAAGAGGGCCAGCCGTGCGGTGGAGAAAGGAAAAGAAGGGAAGGCCAGGAAAGAGGGCGCCGGCCGAAGAAAAAGAAGAGGAAAAGAAAGAGAAGAAGAGAGAAAAAAGTCTGATTTGCGGCCAGGTCTGCCCGATCCGATTGAGAAAAAGGAGGGCTGTCCCGATCCGATCGCTCGGGGCCAGGGTAACGCCTCGAAAATCCTTCTCTCTACTTATTTTACCGAGTCCGGCATAAATTAATAGGTCGATAATTAGAATTGATGCATGTGATCATTTAATTATCGTTTATTAATATGAATGCCTGGACGACGAAATTGGTACTGCCACCGTTGATCTGGTCGATCTGTGGCAGAAGAGGGAGAAAGAAAGCATAATTTGAAGCTAAACAGTATAACCGATTAAAGTGAGATTAAGCATATAGAAATTGATCGACGAGTATAAATAATGAGATCGCTAAATTTATAGACTGGTTAAACATCGGGTCAATGAGAGGTTGCCCGGTGAGACAGGATTGAGTTATGTCGAATTGGGCGTTAGAGCGATATCATTTGCTCGTATTTGAATGTATTGCATGAGTGATGAATTGAAATAGTTAATGCTTGTTCAAGTGGCGGTTCGAGTCTGGTGCCGTTCACGCACCGTCCGCCAAGTTAACAGGCAAGTACAGGGTAGAACAGTAAATGGTGGTGAATGTTTGTTATTTGGGTTCCCATGCTATGATTTACAGTATTTATGAGATGTATATGAATTGTGCTAATCATACCTCGATGAGTATCACTTATGATTGGGCATCCATATTTGAAGCATATTGCATCATGCAAATGCATAAGAGCCAGGCCGGTGAGAAAGTCATGATTATTCCGGAGTGCTCTTGAATAAGAGCAAGGTCGGTGAGAAAGTCAAGTGACTATTCTGAAGTGCTCTGGAGTAAGACCTACAGAGGTAGGCAATTGAGTGGTCCATCGACGGGTGGGCGCTCCGCTATACCGGTATCAGCTACAGTTATAGGTGCATACAGGTGCATTGCATTGCATCGCATTGCATTGCATTTACAGGAAATGAACAGATGACAGAGACGAAACCCAGAGATTCTGGGTTACAGCTCATAAATGCGATTTGATGGTTGCAGATGCATTACAGATGCGTTGCATAGCATTGCATTATAGATGCAATGCATGAAGGTGACAGAGAAAGTGATACAGATTACAGATACAGAGTTGATGTACAGATTACAGATACAGAGTTGATGTACAGATTACAGCTACAGAGTTGATTTACAGTTTACCGTTATAGAATTAATTTACAGTTTACAGTCATAAAGTGGATTTACAGCTTACAGTTCGTGAAATTGATTGAATTGCTAAAGTGATGTTACTGTTTTATCGTGTGCTTGCTGAGTCTTCGGACTCACCCTTGCTTTAACGTTGTTTTTATAGGAATTTGTTGGAGACGACAGGCATGGGCGGGAGTAGCACAGTCGTTCACATGCCACAGTGATTTACAGATCATCTACGGTTGATATATTTAGTCTTGGATAGTCTAAGTGTCTTTTTGGTAATTATCAAAGTTATATTTCTGCTGCGCTTAGTGTCAAGTGTACCAGCTTTTGTCGTCTGGTTGCGATTTAAATAAAATAATTGCTTCGCAAGACCATTGGCAAAAGTTGAAGTTGGTAGCATTATAGAGTAGGTGGTAACACTTTGAGCTCAGGGAGGAGCCGGGGTGTTACATAATAATTAAGCAAGGGGTCATCCTGTCCTTCACTTAATTGAACTCCCATTCATAGGAGCTCGCTGGCGAACTCATCTTCTTCAACCGCCTAGCTTCATCCCATTGCTCGTCGTCTACGTTCTCGCTTCGGTGAGTCTCCCTCCAATTCCATTGAACTGGAGCACCCTTACATCACCTCCTCCATTTTCCAATCATCAATTTGGTCTTCCCTTCGCCTTAGGTCGCCACCACCGTCGAGCCGCCTGCGTCGTCCTTGGCTCTCACCGCCTGGCTGCCTCGCAGCTCCTCCTCCACCGTCCAGCCTGGTGAGTTCCTTCCTCTTCACTCTCCCCTCCAGCACCGTGGCCTCTTTTCTTCCCTACCCACAATCACTGTCCCGACCACTTCTGTGCTGCCCGAGCCACAACGCCACCTCTCCAACCTCCTGCTCCCTCTACGCAATCCATTTTTGCCATCGTCGCCACCACCACAGCTCCAACCGTCACTAACGCCTCTAGAGCCATGCGCTGTTGTTCCCTGTTTCTGCTCTATTCCCTGTTCTCTCCCGTCTCTAACTCACTGTGTATGCATATGACTAGTGGGCCCCACATAAGTAGGTACTAATTGAAATTATGCAGTATGTTATTGATAATTGTTTTGAAATTCATATATTAATTGAAGACACTATTAAAACATAATTTTGTGTATATAGATGTTCCACAAACCCATGAGCCCTAGGCCATAAGTAATTCATGTGTAATAAAGTATAATGTATTTGTGTATAATAGCTAGCACATGTAAGTAGGTCTTTAATCAAAGTTATTTATTGTTAAATGTTAATTAAAAGATTATCAATGTGCCATTAGTATGTAATTTGCGCTGCAACTTTAATTAGGAATCATGTTAAAATGTAATGTTATATCTCTATTACAATATAATTAATTATTTATATATTGTCCCAATAACACGTGGGCCCTTGGTCATCAGGAATAATTTTGTTAAAATATAATTCGAGGAACTGCATGTATGGAGGCAGGGCTTGTTTAATTAGATCTTAAATGAAGTAGATAAGTCATTAATATGTCACTAGCACATGTAAGCAGTGTTGGCGAGCTCGCTGGCAGCGAGGGAGGTGACGGCGTGATTCGGGGATGGGCAAAACGGAACAATGGGACTACAGCGAAGCTATAGGCAGTGAGGAGTTCTGTTGCGGCGGCATGATAACAAGGAGCAGCGGTGGTGCTCGGAGCTGCACGATTTCGCAGGGGAAGGCTCGCTCTCGCGCTAATACTAGTTGCTTTGGGCTCAGTGAGTGATTGCGTAGCGATTGGGGTCGGCTCAGGGACCTAGGATCACTGAAATCGACGACGGCGAGGTTCTTCGTGGCAGCTCCATGGGAAGCAATGGGGAAAGGGGAGGAGAGTTGCTCGGGGCAAAGTGAGACACGCATAAGCACCATAGGACCTCAAGGATGCTCACCAAGGGATCGACAGGGGCTGAGGTGGTCGAAGATGACTCGTCGGTGGTGAGTAGCAGTGGCGATGAGAAGGCTCTAGATGCTGGCATTCCTCGGTGACGGAGAGCTACAATAGGGGCTTGAGTTACCCTTAGGGAAACACAGGGATGGCGTATGCACGAGCATTCAAGCTAACTCTCACTGGGGAAGGAGAATGGCGGTGGCGATGTTCTGGCTGGAAACGAAGGAGACGAGGTGGATCTCGGGATAAGCTACATCAAAAAAGAGATGGTTTGAGGGGTTTTGCTCTGGAGAGGAAATGGCATAGAGTGACACGAACAAGAGGCCAAGAAATCATTAGCATCGGCCTCGGGCACGGCAGGGTGTCATGCATGCACGCGGGGCGCACTCATCGGAGGTGGAGAAGACCACAGTGTTCCCAACGATGTAGTGGAAGAAAGGAATGGGGAAAGGGGAAAATGTAGACAGCACGATATGACAGAGAAGGTAACTTCGGCATGGCTTAAGAGAGAGAGATTAGGGCATAGGACTTCGATGAGAGCTCACGACCGAGAGCGAGAAAACGCGAGTGCGTGCGCGTGTCTGCCATGTGGTCATATAAACCTGACTCGACCACGTTATTTATAGTCGTAGACGATCAGGTTATGTGTGGTCGTCACGACCATGTTGTGTGTAGTCGAAGTCGACAACGTTGTCTGTGGTCGTTACGACCACGTTGTGTGCGGTCGGTTTCGACCACGTTGTCTGTGGTCGTTACGACCATATTATGTGTGGTCAGTTACGATCACGTTGTTAGTAGTCGGTTACGACCACGGTGTGTGTGGTCGTAACAGGGTGTCTGTGAGTAGTCGGTTACGACTACGTTGTGTGTGGTTGTAACGACCAGCGCGTAGCGCTTGTGTAAGTGGTCGGTTGCGACCAGTGTGGTCGAAGTCGACCAGCATCTGTGTGGTCGACTACGACCAACTTTTGTAATAGTCGGTGGTCACTGTAGCTACGACTGGTCACTGTAACAATGACCTATCACTTTAGATACGACCAGTCACTGTAGCTGTCGACAGCACTCTGTTCGGATTGGGCAGCAATTTGTGGTGAGCACTGTAGCTGTCGACAGCGCTCTGCTCGAATTGGGCAGCAAGTGCGGTGAGCACTTTAGCTGTCGACAGCGCTCTGCCCGATGTGGACAACAGTCAAAGTGTCTGTATTTAAGTCGTAATGTAACTCAAAAGCAATAGAGGGACAGTGAAAAGAAAAGGAAATTATTCCACTGTGCAAACAACTCTCTCCCACTCGTAATCTGAAGGCTCTGTTCTTCCTGTCCTCTAAAAACACCGTAGTCATAGGAACTACGGAGTGGTCGTAACTGCATTTGGGCGTGCAGATTCGGTGCTGGTTTCCTAACATCTGGTATCAGAGTCCGGTGCATGCCCAAATACTTGCGATTGGAGTTGATGGCGACCAGCGCGCAGCAGGCGGCGAAGGAGACCAACGGTGTGCCCTTCCACTACCCAATGCTAACTTCCTCCAACTACACCGCGTGGGTGATCAAGATGGAGGCGCTGATGGATGCCCAGGGGAGGCCAAGATGGACAAGTCGGCACGGGCCTTCATCTTCCAAGCCATACCCGAAGATATCCTTCTGCACGTGATGACGAAGAAGACGGATAAGGAGGTCTGGGACACTCTCAAGACCAGATACCTCGGCGCCAACCGAGTGCAAAAGGCATGCCTACAAACTCTGCAAAATGAGTTTGTGGCACTGCGCATGAATGATGGAGACTCCATCGACAACTTTGCCGGAAAGCTAAGCGAGATGGCGAGCAAGTACAGTGCACTTGGCTCAACCCTGGAGGACCCCGTGCTTATAAAGAAGCTCCTCGACTCGGCGCCAGACAAATTTCTCCCAATGGTCGCCTCAATTGAGCAATACTCATATTTGAAGTCGATGTCGTTTGAGGAGGCCATTGGGCGCCTAAAGGCCTATGAAGAGAGGATCTGACATCGTGCTGGCAACTCCAGCACCGATGGCCAGCTCCTCCTCACTCATACTGAGTGGCTGGCACGGCAGAAGAGCGACGACGAGGAGTCATCGGCAAATAACAAGGGTCGAGGCACAAGGAACTCGTAAGGTCACAGCCGGAGTAGAGGTCGTGGCCGTGGCCGTGGTCGTAGCCACGGCAGAGGTCGTTTCAACAGTCCTGGAGGGACACAGAAGCAAGGTGCTAGAGACGGCAAAGACAATAGTCACATCCGGTGCTTTAACTGCGACAACAAGGGGCACTATGCTTCTGAATGCCGTAGCAAGCACCGAGGGGAATTGAACCTGACGGAAGGCAAAGAAGAAGAACCAGCCTTGATGCTGGCCATGTGTGCAGAGGAGCCGCGAAATCTGGTGCTCTTGAACGAGCAGCGAGTCCTACCAGACTTGCAAGAAGAAGGCGACGAGCAAGTCACAACTCGAGAACGGCAAATGACCGGGATGTGGTATCTGGATAATGGAGCCAGTAACCACATGACCGGGCAAAGCTCGTTCTTCACCGAACTCGATGAAAGTGTCATCAGGAGAGTAAGATTCGGAGATGGATCAACAGTGCAGATCAAAGGAAAAGGCTTGGTCTTGTTTGAGTGCAAGAATGGGGAACAACGGCTGCTAACTGAGGTTTACTACATACCCAGTCTCTGCAAAAACATCATAAGCCTGGGGCAACTGACAGAGGCTAGCACTAAGGTTGTACTCGAAGACAACCTACTCCGGATGTACGACCGGATAGGAAGGCTCATGATGAAGGTGGAACGCTCGGTGAGTAGACTGTACAAGGCGTTGCTGCATACCGCCATACCAGTCTGCCTCGTTGTGAGTTTAGCCAAACCGGAGTGGTTGTGGCATGCTCGACTGGGACACCTCAACTTCCAGGCGATGAAGCTGATGGTCGACAAGGAGTGCCCAGGATCAAGTACCCTACTCAGATCTGTGAAGGGTGTCTGCTAGCCAAGCAAGCCCGACTGCCGTTTCCAAGTCAGACGATGTATCAGGCAGACCGGCCTCTACAACTCGTGCATGCAGACCTGTGTGGTCCGATCACTCCTGAGACACCAGTCCGGAGGAAGTACTTCCTGCTACTCGTCGACGACTACAACCAGATGATGTGGATGTACACTCTGAAGTTGAAGAGCGAAGCAGTCGAAGCCTTCAAGAGATTCAAGAAGCTGGTCGAAAATGAGTCTGGTCGAAAACTGAAGACTCTCAGAACTGATTGAGGGGGGAGTTACTCTCAAATCAGTTTGCACAACTGTGTAATGAAGAAGGAATCCGCCGGCACCTTACCGCACCCTATTCACCACAGCAGAATGGGGTGGTGGAGCGACGGAACCGAACGGTGCTGGCAACCACAAGAAGTCTTTTGAAGACCATGGTTGTACCCAGCGTACTGTGGGGAGAAGCAGTCCGCCACGCAGTATACCTCCTGAACAGAGTTCCGACCAAGGCACTGGTCGGAGCCACTCCATATGAAGCCTAGACTGTGAGGAAACCAAATCTGGCGCATGTGAGGGTTTTTGGTTGCACCACACATGCAAAAATACCAGAAGTCCACCTGAGGAAACTTGATGACAGAAGCAAGTCGTTAGTTCATCTCGGTGTCGAAGAAGGAAGCAAAGCTTATCGAGCATATGATCCTCAAAACAAGAAGATTTTCGTGAGCCGAGATGTGGTCTTTGAGGAAGAAAGGAAGTGCAACTGGGAGACTACAAGCTGCGGCTAGGTCGAAGAGACCACATAATTCACTGTAGTAGATCCGATAACAGAGGTAGACACCTCAGTACTCGGGCTAGAGGACTCGACCACCATCTCGCCTGCAATGTCTAATGGGCAGTCATACTCAGGTGAAGGTCAAGGCCCCTCAAGCCCCTCCTCTCAAGAAACAGAGGAAGGAACCATTAGATATCGACCATTCTCTGAGGTGTACGGAAAAGCACAGCCGATCGAACTCGACTCGGAGATGCTGCTACTGACAACTAAGGAGCCGCAGAGCTATCAAGAGGTGGCAACTTCACCCAAAAGGCAGGATGCGATGAAGATGGAAATAGAAGCGATCGAGAAGAACAAGACGTGGTCGCTTACTGAGCTGCCGACCAGTCACAAAGCAATCGGTCTCAAGTGGGTATTCAAATTGAAGAAGGATTCAAATGGGAATCCTGTCAAGCACAAAGCACGTCTCGTTGCCAAAGGATACGTGCAGAGGCAAGGAATAGACTACGAGGAAGCATTTGCACTGGTGGCGAGAATGGATACAGTGACACTATTGCTAGCACTGGCAGCTCAGAAGGGTTGGGAGGTTCACCACCTTGACATCAAGTCTGTGTTCCTGAATGGGAGACTCCAGGAAGAAGTCTATGTGAAGCAACCCGAAGGCTTTGTCATAGAAAACCGAGAGCACCTTGTGTACAAACTATCCAAGGCGCTCTATGGCCTGCGACAAGCTCCAAGGGCGTGGAACATCCGGTTGGACAACACACTAAGGGAGCTCGGCTTTCAGAAATGTCCCCAAGACCAGGCCCTCTACAAAAGAAGCTCCAAGACTGAACTGTTGGTGGTCGACGTGTATGTAGATGACCCGATCATCACTGGTACAAACAAAGACCACATACTTTTGTTCAAGCAGCAGATGATGAGGGAATATGAGATGAGCGACCTTGGACTCCTCACATATTACCCGGGAATCGAGGTAGAGCAGAAGGTGGGAGAAATTACCCTGAAGCAATCAGCATATGCCAAGAAGGTATTATAGGTGGCCGGATTGTGGGAGTGTAATCCGGCAAAAGTTCCTATGGAACCCAAGTTGCAGCTGAGCAGGGATGAGAAAGGAGTATCCATGTGGATGCCACTAACTTCTGCCGCATAATCGGAAGTTTGAGGTATCTGACGCATACTCGGCCGGACCTGACGTACTCGGTGGGGATGCTGAGCAGATTCATGGAAGCACCCAAGGAATCCCACCTTCAGGCGGTCAAGCAGGTCCTGAGATACGTGAAGGGGACCATCAACTCAGGTTGAAGTACTCGAAAGGAGGTGAAGGGCTCTTAGCATGCTACAGCGACAGTGACCTCGCTGGGGATGTAGAAGACAGAAGAAGCATGAGCGGCTATGCCTTCTACCACAACAGGAGCCTGATCGCATGGAGCTCTCTAAAACGAAGGACGGTCGCACTCTCCTCATGCGAGGCAGTGTTCATGGCGGCGACCGGTGCAGCCTGCCAGGCGATCTAGCTCAGAAGCCTGTGCAGTGAGATCACTGGGAAGAAGATCGAACCCGTGACCCTATTCGTCGACAATAAGTTGGCGATCGCACTCATGAAGAACCCAGTGTTCCATGGTAGAAGTAAGCATATTGACACATGTTTTCACCTCATTAGAGAATGCATGGAGAAAGGACAAATAATCGTGGAGCATATCAGCACAGAGGAGCAGCGCGCAGACATCCTCACGAAGGCACTTCCCAGAGTCAAGTTCGGCGAGATGCGGGAGCTGATCGGAGTCAGGGACTTCACGACTTGAGTCAGATTTAGGGGGTGAGTGTGGTCGTATAAACCTGGCTCGACCACGTTGTTTATAGTCGTAGACGACCAGGTTGTGTGTGGTTGTCACGACCATGTTGTTTGTAGTCAAGTCGACCACGTTGTCTGTGGTCGTTATGACCACATTGTTTGTGGTCGTTATGACCACGTTGTGTGTGGTCGTTTTCGACCACGTTGTCTGTGGTCGTTATGACCACATTGTGTGTGGTCAGTTACGACCACGTTGTCAGTAGTCGGTTATGACCACGGTGTGTGTGGTCATAATAGGGCGTCTGTGAGTAGTCGGTTACGATCACGTTGTGTGTGGTCGTAACAACCAGCGTGTGGCACTTGTGTGAGTGGTTGGTTGCGACCAGTGTGGTCAAACTCGACTAACGTCTGTGTGGTCGACTACGACCAACTTTTGTAATAGCCGATGGTCACTGTAGCTATGACCGGTCACTGTAGCTCGACCTGTCACTATAGCTACGACCTGTCACTGTAGCTATGATCGGTCACTGTAGCTGTCAACAACACTCAGCTCGGATTGGGCAGCAGTTGCGGTGAGCACTTTAGCTGTCGACAGCGCTCTGCTTGATGTGGGCAGCAGTCAAAGTGTTTGTATTTAAGTCGTAATGTAACTCAAAAGCAATAGAGAGACAATGAAAAGAAAATTGTTCCACTGCGTAAAGAACTCTCTCCCACTCGTAATCTGAAGGCTCTGTTCTTCTTGTCCTCTTAAAACACCGTAGTCGTAGGAACTGCGAAGTGGTCATAACTGCATTTGGGCGTGCAGATCCAGTGCTGGTTTCCTAACATGCCATGCAGACAAGTAGAGGGGACAAAAGGCATGACGATGGCACTGCAGCGACAAAATAGGACGAGGCTAGTCATAGGGCACGCATGCGAGGTGTTGCGGTTAGCGCGGGGCAGCCTGGTCGGAACAAGTAGCGTGGCGGCGCTCGGCTGTGCACAGCGAACAACACACACGGGATCTCAGTGAGCTAGGGCAGCAAGGTGTAGAGCGGAGCCTAGGCGTGGGGTCAGGGACCCAGTGCGTAGTGAGCGAGAGGGAGGAGTGGAGGAGAGGGGGTCACGGGCGCGAACGAGGTGGCGTGAGGCGAAGCTAGCCATAGTGGCGCTTGGCGTGGGCGCGAGGTGGAAGGTGGCAGCTGACGTGCGGACCCGACGCGTCAACGAGAGGAGGGGGAGAAGGTGTGAGCACAAGCTGGAGTGGACCGGAGCTGTGCATACAGTAGTGGGCCGAGCTATTTTGGCCCAAAAACAAATGGGAGGATTTTTTTATTTTTCAATTTCTATTTTACAAAGAGACTTTGGGAAATTGTTAAGTATAGTCAATGAGTTCCAAAAATTATGAAATTTTTTTTGTAACCTCCTAACAAAGTGTAGATTCTTGTGTGATGTTTCCATGATTTTATCTGCTTTAAATTTCATTTGAAAAGTCTTTTAAGGGCCCTGTTTTGTTTATTCAAAATGCACTATTTGAATTTGGGAAATTTCAGGAACATGCTCAAAAATATACCAAAATTTATTTCCAGTACAATAAACTTATATTTGAATTTTTGAGACATTAAAAAAAAATTTGTTTTATTTGAGTGCTATTTAGTTTGTTTGGAAACAATACCATCGGTTTGTGAGTACGATGGCATGATAAGTAGGGTTTAGATCTGCTTTCCAAACCACAGACACATATTATGTAGAAAGAGGGTGAGTTATACCGTTGAACTCATGTAGGCTATTCCTGGACATATCAATAACCTTGAGAGACGTTAGATTAGAAATCCAGCTTGTACTGAGCAGATGGTTTCCGGCTACATGAAGCTCTGAAAGTGCGGTCAGGTTCTTAACCAGAACGGCGACACCTTCGTCTGTCAGCCTGTTGTCCGAAACTTTGAGTACACTGAGCTTCTCTAATCCTCGGAATCCTGGGATCGATTAAGAACTCACCTAGTATCAGTTGTATGTGCTAATAATTAATACGTACATAACATAACATTGATGCTTATATACAGAGTGCCAAGAATTCTAAAAAAAAATTACTAGATGCAAGCTGGGGAGGGATAGTCTATGGTCTTGCAAAAATTTAAGATCAAGATCAATCTCATGTGAAATATATGAGATTTAACAAGCAACGAAAAGGTAATATAGTGCCAAAACAGTGAAAATCACTGTTTACTCTATTTGTCATTTTTGTTAGATTATGTGGGCCAAGCCCATATAAAAGAATAAATCCTAAAATCTCAAAGGCCCACTCATGCAAAGGAGGCATGCATGTGAACTTTAGTACCACATTGCTAGTTCTAGGAGAGGAAGACCAACTTAAAAGGAATGGTGCACTCCTAGCCACTTGAGGCATGTGTGGGAGAGAACTAGAGGATCACACGCGCGCGCTCGCTCGCCTCGCCTCGCCGGGCCGGGCCGGGCCGGGCGGGGCGCGGGCGCGGGCGCGGGCGCACGGCACCTGCGTGAATGGTCCGCCAAAATCCGCTCCAGGTGCTTGCGCAGACGCGGCTTTCTTTTGCAGTTTTATTTTGCTGTTTTGAGGGGCGGTGAATCCGGATCGGATACGCTAACTAATCCGTTTCGGTTACGAGTTATGGAGAACGTGCAGGCGTCCTGATCACGCGTCCTGGTTCTTCTATAAATACGGAGTCGCCGCCTCCATACAGCACGACGCGAAAATCAATCTAGGGTTTTGCCTCCTCCATTGTGCTGCGCCGTCCCACGTAGTCTACTCCGTCCCGTCCGCCGGCGTGCACTGTCGTTCGGGAGAGCAGGTCTCCGGAACCGTCGCCTTCGAAGTCCTGCACCGGGAGAGGGCGAATAAGGTTTTTGGGAAGCGCTCTGCGCGACTGCTTGCTGTCGATCTGGCTCGTCTTCCTCGTCGTTCGGTTTCGACGTCAAGTCGTCGTCAACTTCGTGTCATCCACACCGTGCCTGCAGCATCAACATCGATAAACCAATCCGAACAGAACCGCCGGTACGTAACAGTCATGTTCTCCGTATTAGATCTATTCATGTATAGTTTCCTGGTTTACATGTCTAGATCTTTTATGCCTGTGATGGTTCTGTTATTTTGCGTGCATGATGTCATGATTAATTTATGGAATAAATTGAACCTACATGTGCTTATATTTTCAACAATCCAAAAACCTTATTGTAGGCACTGTGGTTTTACTATGGCTGGATTTGCCGATGCACTGAGGCCGGATAAATTCTCCGGTGTGCACTTTAAGAGATGGCAGATCAAGGTCACTCTGTGGCTTACTGCTATGAATGTATTCTGGGTTAGTAATGGCAAGCCTGAAGGTGTTCTTGATGCTGAAAAGCAGAAAGAATTCGAGACTGCCACTACTCTCTTTGTTGGATGCATTCTTAGTGTTCTTGCTGACCGTCTGTGCGAGGTGTATATGCACATGACAGACGCGAAGGAGTTATGGGATGCACTGAATTCCAAATACGGTGCTACTGATGCCAGCAATGACATGTATGTCATGGAGCAATTTCATGACTACAAGATGGTTGATAACCGTTCTGTAGTAGATCAGGCTCATGAGATACAGGCCATTGCCAAGGAACTCGAACTCCTGAAGTGTGCCTTACCCGACAAGTTTGTGGCTGGATGTATTATTGCGAAATTATCTTCTTCATGGAGGAATTTCGGAACAGCACTCAAACACAAGAGACAAGAGTACTCTGTTGAGAGTCTGATTGGGTCTCTTGAAATTGAGGAGAAAGCTCGGGAAAAGGACGCCGTGTCTAAGGGTGATGGAGGGCAGTCTAGTGCCAATGTGGTACAGAAACCCTCAAGCAAGAACAAAGGGAAATTTGTCAAAGCGCAACAGACAACCAACTTCAAGAAGAAGAAGAACAACAACAATCAGGATGATAGAACTTGCTTTGTGTGCGGTGAGGTTGGTCACATGGCCAAGAAGTGCCCACAACGCAAAGGAAAGAAGGCACCTGCAGGACAGACTTCTAAGTCTGTTAACGTGACCATTGGCAAGACTGGAGATGGGACTGGGTATGGTAATTTACCTACTGTTCTTTCAGTTAGTCAATCTACCAATTGGTGGATTGATACAGGAGCTAATGTACACGTGTGTGCTGATATTTCGTTGTTTTCTTCTTATCAGGTCGCCCGGGATTCCTCCGTCCTAATGGGGAATGGGTCACATGCTACTGTTCATGGTGTTGGCACGGTAGATCTGAAGTTTACTTCGGGAAAGATCGTGCAGCTGAAGAACGTGCAGCATGTCCCTTCTATAGACAAGAATCTCGTTAGTGGCTCCCGTTTATGTAGAGACGGGTTTAAGTTGGTTTTTGAGTCTAATAAAGTAGTCGTGTCTAAACATGGATATTTTATTGGTAAAGGCTATGAGTGCGGAGGCTTGTTCCGTTTTTCCCTTTCAGATTTCTGCAATAAGTCTGTGAACCATATTTGTGGCAGTGTGGATGATGAGGCCAACGTCTGGCACTCACGTCTATGTCATATTAATTTTGGCTTAATGTCTCGGCTTTCCAGTATGAATTTAATTCCAAATGTTTCCATCAACAAAAGTTCTAAATGCCATAGTTGTGTGCAATCAAAGCAACCTCGTAAGCCTCACAAGGCCGCCGAGGAGAGAAACTTGGCACCACTAGAACTCCTGCATTCAGATCTCTCTGAGATGAATGGCGTGTTGACGAAGGGTGGAAAACGATATTTCATGACATTGATTGATGACGCAACTAGGTTCTGTTATGTGTATTTATTGAAAACGAAAGATGAGGCTTTAGACTATTTTAAAATCTATAAGACAGAAGTTGAAAACCAATTAGACAGAAAGATAAAAAGACTTAGGTCAGATCGTGGTGGAGAGTATTTCTCAAACGAATTTGACTTATTTTGTGAGGAACATGGCATTATACATGAGAGGACGCCTCCTTATTCTCCCGAGTCAAATGGGATTGCCGAAAGGAAAAATCGCACGTTGACTGACTTGGTGAATGCCATGTTAGATACTGCGGGCTTACCTAAGGCATGGTGGGGGGAGGCTTTGCTAACGTCTAATCATGTATTAAATAGAGTTCCTAACAGAAATAAGGACAAAACACCATACGAGGTATGGATTGGGAGAAAACCATCACTTTCTTACTTGCGTACATGGGGGTGCTTGGCAAAAGTTAATGTGTCAATAACTAAGAAACGCAAGCTTGGACCTAAGACTGTGGATTGTGTTTTTCTGGGATATGCTAATCATAGCATTGCCTATAGATTTTTGATAGTTAAAACTGAGGTACCTGACATGCATGTTGGTACAATTATGGAGTCTCGAGATGCAACGTTCTTTGAGAATATTTTTCCAATAAAGGATACACATAACACTACTAGTCAACCTTCTGAAATAATTCCCAGTTCAATCACACCACCTGAACCTTTTGAACATACACATGAACTTGTCAATGAGGAGGATGACAGTGGAGCTCCTAGAAGGAGCAAGAGACAAAGGATATCCAAATCCTTTGGTGATGATTTCACTGTGTACCTTGTGGATGACACTCCCAAGTCTATTTCAGAAGCGTATGCATCTATTGATGCAGACTATTGGAAGGAGGCTGTCCGCAGTGAAATGGATTCCATTATCGCTAATGGAACCTGGGAGTTGACAGATAAACCTTATGGGTGCAAACCTGTAGGGTGCAAGTGGGTGTTCAAAAAGAAGCTTAGGCCTGATGGTACTATTGAAAAGTATAAGGCTCGGCTTGTTGCCAAGGGCTATACTCAGAAAGAAGGCGAAGATTTCTTTGACACTTACTCACCTGTTGCTAGACTGACCACAATTCGAGTACTACTTGCTTTGGCTGCCTCACATGGTCTTCTCGTTCATCAAATGGACGTTAAGACAGCTTTTCTTAACGGAGAGCTGGATGAGGAAATCTACATGGAACAGCCTGATGGATTTGTAGTAGAAGGTCAAGAAGGCAAGGTGTTAAAATTATTGAAATCTTTGTATGGTCTGAAACAAGCCCCTAAGCAGTGGCATGAGAAGTTCGATAGAACACTGACGTCTGCAGGCTTTGCTGTCAATGAGGCAGATAAATGTGTATACTATCGCTATGGTGGGGGTGAGGGAGTTATTCTATGCTTGTATGTGGATGACATCTTGATATTTGGGACAAACATCAATGTGATAAATGAGGTCAAATTATTCTTGTCTCAAAATTTTGATATGAAAGATCTGGGAGTGGCTGATGTTATTCTAAATATTAAATTGGTTAGAGGTGAGGATGGTATTACATTATTACAATCTCATTATGTGGAGAAGGTCTTGAGCCGGTTTGGCTATTCTGAAAGCAAGTCTTCTCCAACACCTTATGATCCTAGCGTGTTACTTCGTAAGAATAAGAAAATTGCTAGGAATCAGCTGGAATACTCTCAGATAATTGGCTCACTTATGTATCTAGCTAGTGCAACAAGGCCAGACATCTCCTTTGCTGTGAGCAAGTTAAGCCGGTTTACTTCTAACCCAGGAGATGATCACTGGAAGGCGCTTGAGCGGGTGTTGCGCTATCTGAAAGGTACCTCGAACTTTGGACTTCACTATACTGGGTACCCGTCGGTACTGGAGGGTTATAGTGATTCCAACTGGATCTCGGATGCTGATGAGATCAAAGCCACTAGTGGATATGTTTTCACTATTGGTGGTGGTGCTGTTTCATGGAGGTCTTGTAAACAGACTATTTTGACGAGGTCAACCATGGAAGCAGAGCTCGCGGCACTAGACACTGCTACTGTTGAGGCAGAATGGCTACGGGATCTATTGATGGATCTGCCTACAGTGGAAAAGCCAGTGCCAGCTATTCTTATGAACTGTGATAATCAAACTGTTATCGCTAAGGTGAACAGTTCTAAGGATAATATGAAATCGTCTAGGCATGTCAAGAGACGATTGAAGTCTGTCAGGAAAATGAGAAACTCCGGAGTTATAACCTTGGATTACATCCAAACAAATAGAAACCTGGCAGATCCCTTTACAAAGGGACTATCACGGAATGTGATAGATAGTGCATCGAAGGAGATGGGAATGAGACCCATGTGAGTTATCTATGGTAGTAACCCAACCTATGTGATCGGAGATCCCGTGAATTAGGATCTGGGAAAAACAAGCCATTAGTTAACTGGAGGAGAGTAATTTCAACCCTCTCTATGTGAAGATGCAATACTCTCAGAAACTGCAAGGCAGGTTGGTTAAGGCCTTAATGTGTTCCATTGGCTTTCAAAAGCGAAGACGTTATCCTGCAGAACGTTCTTGAAAGAACACACCTATATGAGCCCGACTGTTAGTCGCAGTCTATGGAGATCTTGGGAAAATCTCCTACTAAGCTCATGAAGAGACCAAGGAGTATGACTTATACGCTCCAACCGAGGGGTAGCCTACTGGCGGCCTAGTATCAGTTAAGTCTTTAAGTGAAGCTTGCTTGCACCAAACTTGCAATTCAAGGCGTAGTCCATTGTTCAAGTTGTGAGTAAGTGTAGCTTGGAGTTCTAGGTGGATGTTCAACCTTAATCGGTCTCCATCGAAACACTGATATATAAACAGTACATTGGAATTCAGGCAAATCTCTGTGGGACTTTGAGATCTGGTGGGGGATTGTTAGATTATGTGGGCCAAGCCCATATAAAAGAATAAATCCTAAAATCTCAAAGGCCCACTCATGCAAAGGAGGCATGCATGTGAACTTTAGTACCACATTGCTAGTTCTAGGAGAGGAAGACCAACTTAAAAGGAATGGTGCACTCCTAGCCACTTGAGGCATGTGTGGGAGAGAACTAGAGGATCACACGCGCGCGCTCGCTCGCCTCGCCTCGCCGGGCCGGGCCGGGCTGGGCTGGGCGGGGCGGGGCGGGGCGGGGGGCGCGGGCGCACGGCACCTGCGTGAATGGTCCGCCAAAATCCGCTCCAGGTGCTTGCGCAGACGCGGCTTTCTTTTGCAGTTTTATTTTGCTGTTTTGAGGGGCGGTGAATCCGGATCGGATACGCTAACTAATCCGTTTCGGTTACGAGTTATGGAGAACGTGCAGGCGTCCTGATCACGCGTCCTGGTTCTTCTATAAATACGGAGTCGCCGCCTCCATACAGCACGACGCGAAAATCAATCTAGGGTTTTGCCTCCTCCATTGTGCTGCGCCGTCCCACGTAGTCTACTCCGTCCCGTCCGCCGGCGTGCACTGTCGTTCGGGAGAGCAGGTCTCCGGAACCGTCGCCTTCGAAGTCCTGCACCGGGAGAGGGCGAATAAGGTTTTTGGGAAGCGCTCTGCGCGACTGCTTGCTGTCGATCTGGCTCGTCTTCCTCGTCGTTCGGTTTCGACGTCAAGTCGTCGTCAACTTCGTGTCATCCACACCGTGCCTGCAGCATCAACATCGATAAACCAATCCGAACAGAACCGCCGGTACGTAACAGTCATGTTCTCCGTATTAGATCTATTCATGTATAGTTTCCTGGTTTACATGTCTAGATCTTTTATGCCTGTGATGGTTCTGTTATTTTGCGTGCATGATGTCATGATTAATTTATGGAATAAATTGAACCTACATGTGCTTATATTTTCAACAATTTTTATACTGCCCAAACATGATCCAATTGAATTCCATAGGTGTCTAATTAACCGTTTATCACGATAAGACAGTGCACCAACTTTACACCTCTCTCAAAACACAAAAAAAAAAAAACTCTGATGTATATGGCCCTGCGAGGTACCTGAGTGATGAGGAGCTGAAAAGCTGGTGATTTCATTTGACGATAGGTCCAGGCTCTCCAGCTCCGTGAACGGCGCAAGCACCGCGCCGTCGAGGACGCCGCTGATGCCGAACTGGCCGAGCGACAGCGCCACGACGCGGCCGTGGCCGCCGCATTCCACGCCCTGCCAGCCACAGCAGTCGGCGTCCTCGTTCGACCAATTGTAGGCGAATTCGTATCTGACAAGTGGTTGGATGGACCAGAGGGTGCGCCGCTCGGCGTCGCTGCAGCTCCGGCATACCTTTATCGTCGTCAGCAAGAGCAACACGGTGATCGGAAGAAACGTTCGCCGGCTCCAGGGCGGCGACGGCGACGGCTCCATATATGTCAGTCGACCACGGAGATATGCGACTGGAAAAGCGAAGAGTCTACTCCAACAAGACGTACTAGATCAATTAATACATATAGAAACAGATTACTCGTCTACTCGTGCCACTCTCCATTGATTATATTTTGAGAAAATTCAAAAGAGTGGCAGAAGTCACTGGCATTGTTATTTAACCCCCTACAGATATTTTAAATGATACAATTTCAACAAACCAATGAGAAAATCGGAAAACTGACCCGAGGGTGTAATTAGACGATAAAATGGCTTCCAGGAGTGTTAACAAGCCTAAAAGTAATTTATAGAGGGCAATGGATGAAGATAATTTTTGCACACACACACAACGAACCCCCCCCCCCCCCGCCCCCCCCCCCCCCGGTGGAGAGGCCCCTTGATATTGTTGTAAAGTGCCACTCAAGTCCCTAAAACTACATGTATAACTTTGGCAGATCCGTAAACTTGAAGTAAATATCTACTTTTTAATCCTCCGCGATTAGCAATTGCTGTGATTTAGGTCATTGAAACTTCACAATTTGTTAAAACATACTGGAGTGGCATCGAAATGAGTTAATTTTCAAGTTTTCATAATCCTAAGGGCACTCCCACTGCATCACATTAATTAGTTGATGTCCATAGCTTTAATTAACCTACCACATAAGCAAAAATCTAATGTGAAACTATATTAAGGAGAGAGAGGTGAGAGCAATATCTTATACAAGACGTTACCTTTTTTAGAGGACTAAGGCATATGAACACCGGAAGAAACCCCACTGGTATGAATTGGATGTCTATAGCACACGTTTTGTAGATCCAATTGGATTTTATGCGGCCGTCTGGATCTTCAACCTGGTCTTTTATGAAGCACTTTTTTGTAGGCTACAAGATTAAAAGATAGAGTAAATTACTATCCATGCACCAATAATGATATTAGAATAAAACACATAGACACTATACATTGAGATAGTTGTATCTAAACACTCATTTAATATATACTCTCTCCTCATGAACATTGCTATGGAAACTACCATTGAGAATGCCCTAAGTGCTAACATGGCATCGAACATAATTTACAAACCTAAGTGTGACTTATGCGAACAATTTTAATCAGATTACACTTTTATAACAATGTAAGACCATGTGAAGGTCACCCCACAGTTTATGATGAGTATTTGACTTTGTTTATACTAGTGTTGTCGAAGTTTAAGTTTGATTTTTGCAGAGCTTGCATTTTCAGAAGTTCCCGTAAGGTTGAGGCCGGTCTGAGCGGCATTGGAGATGCAATCAAAATGGTGTAGACTAGTGTCATCTGTGGGAGACCAGTGTGGTATTTGTAGATTAGTCTGATAAGATAGTAGACCAGTCATAAGGAGTGAGTTGGTCGTAACTTGTAAGTGACTAGGATATGGTCGTGGAGTGTTTCTTGGTTTTGGCTGAGTGGTGAGACCACTTTGATCGGCCTATGCATGGTAGTCAGACCACTGGTTGTAGTTAGACCGGTGCCCTATTCTTAGAAAGGGTTGCTTCAGGTATTAAAGTGAGAATTTGTTCTAGGAGCTTGGGATTGGTGCATATAGATTGCACTATGCATGTTTGAACTAATATGGGTTAAGTTGTGAAGAACTTATGCCCTAAAATGGTTGATCTTTTGTTATGCAGGCGATTTGGAGTTAACAATGATCAACGGTGAGGAGGACCAGAACTTTGGTAGAGAGAACCAAGATCCAGAATGGTCTAGAATGTCTAGTGAGATGGTTAGACTCAAGCAAGGTGCCAGATAGACAAGAGCAATTGATGGTAAGGTTTGGGCAATGACCTTTGGGGTAAAGTCGTGGACTTGGTCCATTATGAGCCATGAGATGGCTTTATGGCTTGGTGATGCTTTTACGAACGAAGATTTGAAGGTATGTGTCCTAGGCTTATCAATTGTGTCAACCGATTATTATATGTGTTATGCAGTGCTACATGATGGGTTTGCTTATCGGTGATGGTTGTAGGACTTCAGAGTTACATTATAGTGAGGCAGAGAGGACCGAAACTTAGCCAGGAGAGCTAAGGTTCAGAACGATCAATGTGCCACTGAAGATGACCAAGATCTGCAAAGTGGTTACAAACCATGAAGACAAGGAACCAGAGCGTAATCTACCTGTGATGAAGATGACAGGCAATTGCAAGGTGGACTGAGACTACGTTTAGGGAGGAACCAAAGTCCAAAATGGTCGAGGAAGGCAGGTATGTCACGGGACGTGTGCGTTCAAGGAGAAGATGTGTAGTGAGCATTGGAGAAATTGTCTAACCAGGTGTGTGCACTTGTGTGTGCTGCCTTAGTGGCTTTTGTCCTCTCAAAGAAATGGCTATAAACATTAATCTTCAAACATCAATATATCAATCAAATTCATGCAAGTGCATGCTTGTTCTTGTTTACCTTGAACTTTTTGCCTTGCTTGTGTTTGGTTTTCTTGGTTCTTCCTATACTCTTGATCTTGCTTGGTGCCAAGGACATGTAAGTAATGGAAATATCTTTTGAAGATCATATTTCATCCATCTAGATACTTTCTATTGCAAGTTATTGAGTTTGCCCGGTTTTGGTGAAAAAAAAGGTGATTTTAGGGGTTGCTCTTGAGGGATTTTGACTTGGTTCTTGCTGTAATTTGAGGATGTTAGGATATATGGGAAATCACCTTTAACCATTTTGGCTTGATTCCTCCCACGAGGTTCTCTCAATCACCATTTTCGTATTTAGCCTAGTTTTGGTGCAACTTGCCTTCGGAAAAAAGATCAAAACTTTGAGAAGATTTGCTTCGATTTCTTGTTGGATTAGGTTCACAACATCATAGGCACTGTGTATGCAAAGTTTCAAGTAGTTTGGAGTTATAGATTGAAAGTTACATCGATTTCGTGTTGATTTTCAGTTCTGTTGCGAGGGAGAGGTCAAACCGTCACCTAAAGAGTGGCCAGACTACCCCCAAAGAGATCAAACCGCTCCTTTGTTAGAGGTCATACCACCCTGAGGGTATGAAGACTTGTTTTGCTCGATTTTCTTGGAGTTTTTAACTGTGCTTTGTATCAACCCTTCATAGCTTCTTAGTAGCTTTGTAAGAGTCAAGTACTCTAGGTTTAAAGGAAGAAGTTTTAGAAAACCTAGTGTTTGTGTGGCTCCTGTTCACACCCCGCTTCTTAGGTCATACAAACAATATATTATAAGTAACCTTCATCGTAATTCATTTTCAAAAAAGAACCATGCTTTGCCATACCATCCTTTGTGGCATCGCCACAGGAAGTCCAAACATATTTCAAAAAACAACTTTTGGCAAAGAGTGCCACACTACCACTGGTCGTTTGACGGGGTTCACTTGCACGCCACTGACGGGCATGCTGCCACACCACCAACAGTGGCATGACCAAAAGGTTATTTTAAAACTAAGTTAAAGTTAGTGTGGAGGTTATTCTAATAATATTGTTAAAAGAGGTTATTTAATACAAATTTGTCTTATTCATGCCCGTTGCATTTATTTTCTTTTGTTTGTTTTCATGGGGTCTTCTTCTTGACCGAGGTTGGAAGAAGCTTGCAACTTGCAAGGAAAGGGTAAAGAAGAAGCGTGTGTATATGGTGTGGAATCCCTTCTTGATCGGTGTTGACTCGTGTGAATTTTTTAAGGAATTTTCCGAAAATCTCAAAAGAAAAGTATACAAAGATAGAGAGATCTTTTGTAGCTCTGCAAAATTTCCAAGTCAATCTCAATCCCAGTTGTATGATATGAAAACGAATATAAATGTAACGGTAGTTTTCACTGTTTTGGCACCATTACTTTCCAATGCATGTTAATTTCGTATCTTTGTGTTCGAGTTTGAAATTTGCAGTCATAAAACATCCCATACATGTTGTAATAGTTTCTATTAGAGGATTTTTGAAAGCTTCCGCACAAAGTTTACAGGCGCTCCACTCCACGTGGCTTTAACTTTTGTTTTTAGAAGTCAGAAGATACTTGGAATATGTTGACATCTTAAATTCGGCCTTTTATGCTTTTTGGTATTTTTCGCTTTGTATTTTTTTGTCTCTTATCCCTTTGCTTATCATAGAAATATAACGACGTTTTTTCTTATTTTTAAATTTAATAATTATAGTATAATTTTAATAAAAAAATCAACAACTAAGGACCAAAAGCTGCGTAAAGCTGGGCGCAAGAGTCAACACACGGCAAGAGTCAACACACGGCAAGTACAGTATATATTACCCATACATGAGGATAAAGAGCCTATGGATATCCACGTCTGTGCTAAGCTTGATAGTGATGTGATGTGACTACTTGCCTGAAAGTTTGACTACGTTACTACGGAATCAACATTGCGTCTCGTGCAGAAATTTTTTTTTCTCATGTGGCTCTCGGGGCTTTTTTCCCGAGGATACGTTTTTGTATAATTGGTCCTTTCTGATCGTGGAACTATCATGATAATTCCACGGCTAGAGGTGTGGAACAGACGAACAGTAGCTGGGGGTATGGGGCTTTTGCCTTCTTTAGCGTGTGCGTGTGAAACAGAGGCCCACCCAAGAGCTACAATGATCGAAGCGTTGTGGTGGAAGTGCCATAATTAAAGCGTCGTGGTTGGGATCGTGATCGAAATGTCTTGGTTAAAACATTGTGGTCGAAAGGTCGTGTTGAAGCATCGTGGTCAAAGCCATGATCGAACCGCTGTAGTCGAGGCGTCGTGGTTGAAGTCATAATCGAAGCGCCGTGGTCGAAGTACCATGGTCAAAGCGCCATGATCGAAGCACACGTCGAGGGAGACAGAAACCTGCACTCCCCGGCACTTGCTCTGCGCCCCCTGGCCATGGAATTGCCACGCAACGTCCACTAGTGGTTCCGCGATCGGGAGGGTGCTAATTACGCAAAAACATATCTTCCTGTGCCATATTTGCAAAAAAAAAAAGTTCTTATGGGCCTGATGGGTCCCTCCCGCTCCCCCGTACGCGGAGCCTAGGTGGTGAAGTACTATTAGGTGATGAAATCATCTGTCTACTTTAACAAAGACTCGTCAATCCGACCGCTGCCAAAGGACTACACTAAAAGAAATCAAATAGAACTGATTATTGTTACCAGTCGCTGATCGGAGTCAGCTAGTTGCCTCTACTTTGGTTGTTTCAGGCAATAGTATGTGGATAGTACGGATGATCCTGCGACGAACAGCGATAAAATAATAGTAAGAAGAGAAAAATAGTAGCTAATAATTAAGACCGGACTCAGGAAATCATTCAGCTTTCACTAACATCTTGCAAGAGCAGTAGCCTGTTAAGACTTTGGGGCGGCTAACTTGCACGATATGTTTAAGCAATGCTGCGATGGATCTGCCTCGCTAGTAACTTAGAGAGAATGCAACAGTTGTCCAAAAAAAAAATACAACCATTCATACGATTTAAATTCCGAAACTAAAGAGCAGTAAATTAAATATGATTTTTTATATTTTTTATTCAGAAATACAAAACTATACCTGCAGTTTTTTTTTTGCAGAAGTAACCCCCTGTTGTCCAACCATTAGGAGACTGGCCCTTGTCACCCAATGGCTGAGCGACATGCAGGCAATCGCTCAACCGTTGGGTCATATAAATACAGTCGCCCAATAGTTGGATGATAGGTGCTGTCGCCTAACTGTTCAGCGACAACACCTTCTATTGCCCAACCATTCGGTGACTAGATGGGGCTATATAAGTCGGGCGCCTGAGCGACTGCTGGCCGAGCGCAAGAACAGTAGAGGAGAGGAAAGCAAGAGAAGAGAGGAGAGGAAAGAAAGAAAAAAAGAGGAGGGGGAGAAGAAGAAGAGGAGAGGGAGAAGGAGAGCAGAAGAGGGGAGAGAGAAGGAGAAGAGGCGGTTTAGGAATTTCTGCGAGGAGCGATTCACCTGTACGGTAAAATTTTTTATCTTTTAGTCTATGTTTTTGTAGTAAGTAAATAGTTTGTTTAGTGTAAATAACAGCATAACTAGCATCCATAGAAAATTATAGTTAGAGAAAAAATAGTATAATTTCGGTTAGATGGCTGGAAAGAAAAGCAAGAAGAGAGGAGAAAGAAAATAAAAGGGAGGAGAAACGCGTGTATAATTAATTTATTTCGTTGCGAATATTTAACTGTGAGGATCCCGTGGCATGTTAGAGTACTGTGAAAAATTTTGGTAGTGACGTTAAAATACAAAACATTAGTAGACAACATTTATGATTAATTAGGAATGTCGTAAGTATATTGAAAATTCATGCATACCGTTAAAACTGCTATATTGCAATTTATATCACTATGTCACGTACTTAATTACTTAATTAATTTTGTCAGTGTCATGTAAATTCTCCAAACCCATTAGAAATTATTTAGAGCAGGAGAGAGGTTGAGCAGAGAGAGAAGAGCGGTGTCGATTTGCGTGGGAGCAGATAGGGAGTCGATGCGTATTGGGACAGAGGAATGGGAGTGACATCGGTGCGAATGAGGAGGGGTTGATATAGATAAAGGGGAAGAGAGAGAGAGAGAGTGGGCCGGTAGTGGGCCAAGACTAATCGGCCGGCTGGCAGACAAAATCAATATTATATATTTATAAATATATGCACACACACACACATGAAATTATATGGGGATATATGTAAATATATTGACATAAATACATGTATATAGATGCATGTATAAATAGTACCTGGCTAAGAACAACAAAATGTGTAATATACTCAATTGATAAGCCCACATATTGAAACATCAATAAAATAATAACAAATGATGCGTACAATAGAAAATTCTAATTTAAATGCAGTAACAAGTCCTAGCGTAGCATATTATATGTCCCCGTAAATTAAAACAGAATCTTTTAATTTGAAGAAATGAAAGAAAAAACAATGTAAGGATGTTTCCATGGGCAATGGAAGGGTTACGCTATGAGGGAAAATTAACTGATATGAAGAGGCCTGCATGTTCATTGTGGCATGTGCCTTAGGGAATGAACGACGTCTTAACCATGCGGTAGTATAGTTGTTCACGATAGGCGAATGGCCATAGAAATCTAAATTACAGTACAACAGTACTTTTATAACGTGCGATGTGATTTGACTAGTTACAATATTGGAAATATTTGTAGGCAGACATTAGCCATGCCAGTACCCACTAGATTGAAAGTGAGTTACGGTGTTGGCACCGTTCGTGAAGGTCCGTATGGTATTGACTTGAACAATTTTTCGCAAACCACTCTGGTACACCTAGATGGCGAGAATGCATGAATCTTAGATGTGATGTACTAGCTTACCTGCAGCTTCTCCTTGGACCTTGAGGTGTGCAGCGTCATCATATAAGGGCTTTGGAGCCGGTCTCCCATGCAAATTAGATAGGAGTTGAGAAGACTGATGCGCACGGTTGTGTGGAAGGGCTTTCTAGAAGGCTGCCGGCATCGTGAATATGAGTGTGTGTTGCTTGTGTAACTATGCCCAAAAGAAGCTGTACAAGAGCCTACTAACGGATATCATCCAGGTAATGGGAGTAGCTTGGACGCCTAACATGTTGGTGAAGAAGCGGATTGGAGGCCGGTGTTACGGAGGGTACAGAGGATGTTGCTTGTGACGAGGCTGATGAGGTAGATGCACGAGAGGAAGATCGATCACCGCATGCTGAACCTACAGGACAAGCTGATGAAGGAGAACATATGGAGTACATAGTGTGTCAAATGGAGAGTGATGACCGGATGGCCTAGGCTGAAGAGGAAGCTATACAGGAGGACGACGAGAATAGTTCCGATGAGGACGAAGTTCCCATCCCCCAAGAATGGAGCAGGTTTGACACCGAGGATGTTGTTGCACATGACGAGCATGAATCACCGTGGGAGTACCATGGCATAGAGGATCGGCTGCACTCAATGTTTGCTCATAAAGCATCCTTACAGGATGCCATTAAGCTGTGGGCCCTGTCCATGTTGGACGTTTTAGGTCATCAAATCTAGCTAGGAGCAGTACACTATCAAGTGCGAGCAAGCCAGTTGTCCCTGGCGAGTGCACACACATAGATCAAAATATGAGATTCACTGGATGAGCACAGCAGGAAGTATGTCAATGAGAGGAACAAGGGACCGCCCATTTCTAGGGCAGCATAACCAAAACACCTCGCACCACTAGCAGAGCTTGAACTTGCTGTACAAGGAGGAGGACGTTGAGGAACATCAAGTGCTTATCCCACTAGATTGACGTTGACCCATTGGAGTGGTCCCTGGTGCACGACATGGACAACGCAAGGTACGGTATAATGACCACTAACCTTGCAAAGGTGTACAACTGGGTTCTTAGGGGCCTTCATTCTCGGGCCCTCGTCGTCATCGTGGAAGGTGTTCTGCACAGCACAATCGGCTATTTCAAAAAGAGGCATGCAAATACCGCACTTCATGCCACCAACGCACAAACATCGTACTGCTCGAAGATTACAGCGTACATGCAGGCAAAGACAAAGAAGGGCTAGTCGCACGTGCAGATGGGTACGTACTCTATCTTGTGATTAATTTCTTCATATTATGAATCCTCCTATCTAATAGCTGGTGTTCCTTGCAGATACAGTTCTTGCACGTGCAGGTCACACGGGCGTATGAGCCCTTTGTGGAGCAGTTCGACCGCCTCATAACTAACGACATGCGCTAGGAGCTGTACTCCCCTCAGGAGTTAGAGGCCCGTGCTCCTCATGGGCTATCTTTGTCAAGGACTACTGGCGCATCATGTGATGCACCAGTTCGGCCTACGCCAGGTGGTTTCAGTACCAGTTGGGCGGCCTTTGCCTGACAATGTCCACACGTGAGTTAGCTGCACATATGTCCCTCTTTTTTCTGTCGTCTCATAGCCATGACTTCTAACTATATGATATGTCTTGCAGACACAGTAGGAAGGGAGTCCGCCGTGGCACAGACTGGGCGACGAAGATGGACACTTGGGTAGGCCAATGGGAGGGTGTGTTGTAGGACTATGTACAAGAGGACACCCCCTACGACCATAGTGCATACGAGAGTACCTTCGCTGCTATGCTCCTCGAATATCTACCAGGCTAGTACTTGCTACCGACCCGCCTGTACAACGCGTCCTAGCACTAACTGACACATACCCTGTGCACTTTATGTAGAATATGCACCACACGCTACGTTACATCGTATTTTGAAAACTTCACTTCTGGCAAACCCACTTAGAGGTTTCACCCTGCCGTGTTTTCCTTGCAGGTGTGCTGAGATTGCGAGGGACACCCTCTCCGTGCTGTAGACAATCACCGACAGTGCGGAGGTCACACACGAGGAGGTGGTCCAGGCTTTCCATTGTGTGCAAGTTCAAGCCACACGTCTCGTCAGCCTATTGTCATGCATGAGGCTTCTGGAGGTTGACACCCTAACGCTTGGTAGACACTCGGTACGTCCACCAGCGTCATCCTGTCCGGCAGCACACCAGGCGGGAGGGGCAGCATGGCCACATCTGGCATGCCTTGACGAGGCCGAAGGGTCGGCCAGGCCACGTCCGACACTACCACAGCCTGACGAGGCCGGAGGGTTAGCCTAGGCACGATCCCTTACACCGCCAGTGATGTAGTACCTGGGTCCTCTGGACTCCTTCGGCTTCCCCATGCAGGGCGTATACGACTTGCCGTACTTCGCCGCAGTCGTCTTTACGTGCCATGGTGCTAGCCGAGGGTATGTTGCATCTTTGTTTATTTGCTTGCATCGCCTTACTTGACGAAGTAACAATATTTACACTGCAGGTCTTGCGCCCCCTGAGGGATTTGGGGCCTCACCAGGCGACACAGACATGAACGACTTCTTTGCGGACACGGACTTGGCACCTCAGCCCACACCCCTTGAGGTTCTCTTCGGGTCACAGCTCGGCGGTGCGCCAGTACCCACATAGCCACCAGTGTTGTCCACCCTTCTAGCTTTGGGAGCTCATCAGACTAGGGCTCCTGACCATCTTTCCCTCTCGAGGCCGAGGCCCCGACACCTAGCGCTAAGGAGGAGGGCCAAGCGAGGTCGTACGGGAGGACGCGGAGCTGGAGTGGGCCGTGGTGGTGAGGGAGGGGATGCTAGGGGTGCTTTTAGGGGAGCCTAGTAGGGCCTGTCCCCCTGAGTTGGCTGTACTTTTGTTCTTTCTATAATACTTAAATTTCGTACTTACTGTGTGATGTTTATAATACTATTGTGTTCTTGTTTATACTCCTTCGTATGATGTATGTTTGTTCAATACATATTGATGCCTCTAGCTTAATGCATATGACATAGTGCTACAATAGTCCACTCAATAAATGGCAACCGCAATGATGCGTCCACCATTTAGTTACACGCTTTAGGAGATTGAACATAACTGCGTACAACAGGAGAGAGTATGGTGGTGCAAGCTTCTCCGGGCATGCCTACTAGTAGAAGGTGCCTCGCACTACCCACATGGAGTGTTTGAGGGGGGCACCTTGAACGTGGCTGGTCGTCGTTGTAGTGGCATGCACATATACAGCTAGGGTTTGCACAACAGCATGTGAGATTATAGGAACTTTCTATATTGATGACCTCCTTGTTACCCCTCTCATGTTGTATCTGTTGGCGGGTGTCATCGTTCTGCTCATTGAGATTGTCAATCCATGCCTCCAACTCTACGATTCGGTTCCGCAATGTATCTATGTACGTCACAACATGGTGTTCATGGGGAGATCGATCCAACGGACAAAGTTGCATTTCGTCATTTGTTGGAAAGGAGGGTTAATATGGAAGCTCTATTAGCAATAACACAAAATAAACCATTGGCTAATTATACCCTAGAGTGTGGGCATCAGAAGAAACGTCATCCATCTTCGAACTGGCCATCCAACACTTGCATGACTACATCCTCCCTATGTCTGCATTGCGGCCATACCAGTTGAGCACGCTTGTTTGACATCAAGCAGTAGTTAGGCCCGAAGTCCTCCCTCATTTTCGATGGAAAGGTCTTGCGTAGGTGACCCAGTTGGACTGGCCCCTCGGCGTTTGCCATGGTATGTTACTGTACGATGGATAAGTTTCTTCTTCCAACGGTTGGGAGGGTCGAGTGCTCCAACTTTTGGAGGGTGGGGCATGCATTTTATAGCCCGCGGGGGGACATGACGTGCTTTCTAACACAGTGGGGCAACTTTGCGACCGACATAACCTAACAAGGCAGCTTTTCGCACTGACATGATCTAACGAGCCAAATTTGCACACAATGTGACCCATTGAGGTAGCTTTCCATAGGGACGTGATGTGACCCATGAGGCTGGTTTGCGCTATGATGTGACTTAATGACATAGCTTTGCACTGCAACGCGATGCAAGGCTGCAGTACAGTTCCTCACTGGGCCCACTGCATCGCGGATGCCAAATTTGCTTCACCCGAACTACGCTCAAACCTCATCCACCGATCGCATCACTACTTAAGTACATCTCCAACGAGGTACGCCTGCATCACGACTACAATAATGCCTCGCTCAAATGGAGAACCAGTAGGATGAGATCTGCAGGCTCGCAAGGGCTGCTGCAGCCCACGATGAACAAAGGGAGCATGCCAGAAGGACACCCCTCCCCTCGCAATGAAGCCCCTTGTAGCATAACTGCTTGAGTTCAACTTCCTGATCTTGGCTCATCACTTGTGTATTTCTCTGAGTTCAACTTGTACTTATATGTTGGAGGAAAGTTGATAACTCCTTCAGTCCACCCATCAAATAGACGGCCTTTCCTCAGTTCTCCTTTTAGCTGTCATAGGGGGGAAAAGGTGAGCTACAACTTATGAAGGAATATATCACAATACTTTGCTAAAAGTTTACCTGATCTTTCTCAAACAATCTATTCCAGTCCTGCTTGGAGATGAATTCATGTATTTTTTCATATGATAAGTTGATCCTATAATTGAGATCCCCTAACCATACAATCCTTCTGAACATTCAAGAAAATATAAAATATTAGGTACCAGTAAAGATAGATATGTAAGGTAGTCTCATGTAAACCTTAATCACATTAAACTTGAATGAACTAGAGAAGTAAATTTTGATTCTGTGCAACCACGTGCTTCATCATGATACACATATGCCGTTCGTCAGTTGACACCTTTTTGCCTCAAAATATTTACATAACATTGACTGCCAAACGTAAGAGGCAAATAGAGACAGAGCAACATCTATCTAAGAAAACATCTTGATCAGTATCTGAGAAATCATCTAAAAAATCACCATGATGCCATATTTCCATGGATAAACACTTGTTTAATTTAGGTTAAAAAGGAGCTTTGGTAATTCAAAGGGTAACATATAATTCTTGAAAGTTGCAAATTTGCTAACTTACTCATGGTCATATATTGTCTTAGGCATGCTAACTCTGCAAACTGGATTAAATATTGTCCTCTTCTTGCACATTAGCGTTCCTTTTTAGTTCATCTCCATCCTTTTCTCCAGAGGTCAGGTGACAACATATAAAACAAAAGTGTGTTTGATATATTGACATGCTTACTGCTATTGATCCCTGGAGCATGTTGAAGAAAGAAAACTTGAGCACATTATTTTCTAAACTCAGATCCACAAGATGCCACTTGTAGAAGATTGTACGAAAGATTCAGACATATATACCTAATTCCTTGGCAGTATATGGACCATACGGATACCAAGTAGAAAACTACAGTTTGAACTCTAGAATCTAGACAGTCTCAACAAATAGGAATATGCTTGTCTGTTGAAATAGCAGAATAATAAGATGAATACTAGTTAAACAAAGCAAGGCCTGTAAGGGTAACAGACAGCGGCTATGTCTTGAGGAAGAAATGAAGAACCACCAAAATCATACATCTTCAACTCCTGTAAAAGTCAGAAATAGTTGTCATCAGAGATAGTTGTTTAACACAGTTAAAAAGCAAGATCCATATATTATAATAACTGACATTAGCAATATGAGCTACCGAATTGCAATCTCTAACAATAATAAACCTAATGAAATGCAATATCTTACATGAGAAAAGAGGTTATTGCCAAACTACTGCCAAATATGCTCAGAGCTACTCCATATCGCTATCATCATCATCATTACTAGGGAGTGTTGGACCTTCATTATCACTGATATATTGCCATCTAGTTTCATCTTCATCATCACTTGACTCACTTTCTTGCACTTCGTCTACCCTTTGACTACGAAGCTTATCAACTGCGCTTGCATCAACTTGAAGAGAATCTTCATCGGCCAGAGCCGGATGTTCATTCTCCAGATTTCCTTCATTTAGTTGGACATGAAAATCGTCACATTCATCATCTTGGTATGACAATCCCACACCATTGGGTCTTTCAACATTGTCATTTTCAGACACACTCCACAAATGTCTATGTGTAAATTTTTGGACAATTCTCCAACTGTCTCTATGCTTGGTGTCTTCCAAGTAAAATACTTTTGTTGCCTGCGTTGCTAAAATAAAAGGATCATCCTTGTACCAACAATTGCTATGGTTGATGCTTCTGAAAAATCCATCATCTTTCATTCTAACTCGCTTGCCATGTGTGTCAAACCAATCACATCGAAATAGAACCACTGTCCGGCTCTCACTCGAATCCGAGTTATACCGCAGCTCAATTATTTCATTCAAACAACCATAAAAATCAATATTTTCACTATTATGTGTACCCTCGGTCATGACTCCACTATTCTGAGTTCTTCTATTTTTTTCGTGGTCAAATGTGTGGAATCGGACACCATCAACAAGACATGCTGAAAAAATTCGAACTCGGAGATCCGGTTCACATGACAATGCATATAGGTCATCATTAATGTCTTCTCCTTCCATGTGACGTAATCTTGCAATCTGTACAAGTAAAATACAATGCATAAGTGAATTAGCAATACAAGCAACATTGGTAGGGGCAATATGAAATAAACTCACATGATTCTTAAACCAAGAGGAAAATTCCTTCTCGAGGGCTCTCTCGACATCAGGATATCCTTCAGTCTCTAACTCTTTCTTGCATATCCTACAGACCATAGTTAATTCAAACATGAGCGATAATAATTAGTGGGTTACATAATATAAATTTAAAAGTTCATATGGGATGACTTACTCCATGTATGGCTCAAGCTCTGGACAATTGTTTAGCACAAACCAGACCATTTTATCATAATCATGTTCAACATATGTAACCTTCGGGGCTTCAAGTGTATCAACTCCATGCTGGAAAACAGATAGACCACCTTTTCTCAAATCAACACGCTCCCTGTTCCTACCCTCGCGATTGTGTCGTGTATTAACATCATCAAAGTACCTTGAGCAAATGGTCAAGCACTCAGTGGCAACATATGATTCTGCAATGGACCCTTCAGGTCTTGCCAAGTTCCTCACAAAATGTTTCAATGTATACAACATTCTTTCTACTGGGTACATCCATCCATACTGTACCGGCCCTCTAAAAATTGCCTCATCAGGTAAATGAACAGTCAAGTGTAGCATGACATCAAAGAAAGAAGGAGGAAATATTATCTCAAGTTTGCAGACAATAATTGGGATTTCAGATTTCATTCTTTGCAAAACATCCAACTTCAAAGTTCTTGCACATAATTGCTGAAAGAAGTTGCCTAATTCAGCAAGTGCTTCATATATGTCCTTATGCATGATTCCTCTAATGGCAGCAGGTAAAATCCTCTGGAGTAGGATATGACAATCATGAGTTTTCAATCCTTGGAGGTTGCATCCGTCAGCAGTAACACATGTTGCTAAGTTAGAAGCATATCCATCAGGGAATTTTACACTTCTCAAAAAATCGCAAAAGGCAATTTTTTGAGTTTTTGTCATTGTGTAGGGGGCATGCGGAACACTATACGAATTTCCATCATGCTTCAAGTGTAAATTTTTCCTTATGCCCATGTCTTCCAAATCAAGTCTACCATTTATAGTGTCCTTTGTCTTCCCAACGATGCCGAGAAATGTAGCAAGAATGTACTCACATATATTTTTTTCGATGTGCATAACATCAAGATTATGTCGAAGCTTCAAACTTGACCAATACGGCAAATCCCACAAACATGACCTTCGCTTCCAACATTGACCTTCTGCTTCCCACTTTCTCTTTTTGCTCTCAGGGTGCTTTCCTGGTCTAACATCCTTGACCCTCTCCAGTTGCTCCATCAGCTCATCTACACTAAATTCCTCTGGCTTGTCACGATTTTCAGCCTTACCATCAAAATTTCTCTTTTTCCTCCAGGGATGGTCCTTTGCAAGGAATCGTCGATGGCCAATATAACATATCTTATTCCTTATTCTTCTGGAACAAGGATTTTTGTCACATCGCACACAAGCATAATAACCTCTTGTGACTCTACCTGACAATGTGCTCAAAGCTGGATAATCATGAATGCACCATATAATCGCAGCATGTAGATTAAACTTCTTTCCAATGAGTGCATCAAAAGTAGGGACACCTTTCCAAAGCTCTAGCAACTCCTCAATAAGTGGCTCCAAGAAAACATCAAAATCCTTTCCTGGGCATTCCAGACCAGGGATAAGTAGGCCCATCATGAAGTTGGATTGCTCCATACAGTCCCATGGAGGAAAATTATAAGGGACAAGAAAAACAGGCCACATGCTGTATGAAGAGCTCATTTTGCCAAACGGATTGAAACCATCCGTAGCAAGGCCAAGTCTAATATTCCTTGCATCTTTTGCAAACCACTCATACTTTCTATCAAATTCTTTCCATGCCTCACCATCAGCTGGATGACTGAGCTCATTCTCCACTGGTTTCCTCTTCAGCTGGTGCCATTGTGCCTCCTCTGCTATTTTTTTGGAAGTAAACATCCTCTTCAACCTTGGAATCAATGGAAAATGCCGCAACACTTTTTGAGGAATCTTCTTCCTTCTATCTGTATTTTTCCATCTTGATGCACCACAAACTGGACATACATCCTCTTTTACTAATTTTTTCCGAAACAAAACACAATTATTTGGGCACACATGAATTGAATCATATCCAAGTCCCAATGCACGAATAAGTTGCTTTGCTTCCTGGTAAGATGCAGGAATAGAGGAATCTGGGAATGCGAATGATAACAACTTCAATAATGCAGTGAATGCAACATTGTTGATTCGATAAAATGACTTGATATGAAATAACTTCACCACAAAAGAAAATCTTGTATGAGCTGCACCAGGGTAAAGTTCCTTCTTCATCTCTTCTAATAGATCTCCAAATAAAGATTTTTTCGCTATACCTTCCTCTTCAGCCACATACAACTCCTCTACCATGTCAGGAATTCTATCATCAGTGCCATCTTCTTCGTCCTCATCCATACCAACATCCTCATTGAAACCAATATGTTCATCTAGATGGTCTGCATTTTCCTTAGTTCCAATCTCTATTGCTTCTCCATGATTTATCCATCTATTATATGTGCTAGCCATGCCATGAATATATAAGTGATCCTCCACCTTTCCTTGATGACCATAAATCTGATTCAAACACTTACGGCATGGGCAAAGTATCTCTTCATCCTCATCAAATCTCTTTGAAACAAAATCCATGAACTCGCTGACCCCTTCCAGATGCGACTTGCTAAATAGTCTACAGTTGATCCAACTCCTGTCCATCTGTCGCATATGGAAATAGGACAACAAGTAGCAAATTATTATAGTGCTATAAAAACATCAACTTAATGGATTTATGAAAACATTCTTTTCCAATACAGGTCAATGATTAATAATTGAATACATGGAGAAGTACCAAGTTTTTTTTAACACAATTGTAATAAGGTTCTGTAACGTATGAGTTTTATGGAAAATCTCAGTAAGCAAACTGCTTTAACAAAAATTCATAACTGGAGATATACTGATCCAAATAAAATTTACATCTACCAATCTAGAAAGATGAAGAAAAACACTACAACTTTGTTCATATATAAAGCTGCAATCATTCCATTAAGATGGCCAAAAACATGTTTGATCTGAAACTGTCCAGATTCTCAACCTAGAAAAACAGTCATTTTGTAACGATCATATCTCTCAAAATACAGGGTCTATGAAGGTGATCTTAGTGTAAAAAAAAGAATTTAAGGTTCTACAACTTTGTCCACAGCGGAAAATTTTATTACGGGTATTAAGAGGTGGCTGCAGCTAAAGGGTTCTAGGGGAGTTTGGTCAGAAAAGAAAGGAAAAAAACACAGCGCAAGGCAAAGGGACTCGATCATGCACAAAAGCCCAACTCGGCAACGTCGTACGACCGAACGAACAACACGACAACTAACTACACAAACAACGTACTAACGACACTGACTACGCGTACGAACACGACTACCGATCGATGACCTAACTAATTACCGACCGCTAGACAGAAAGAGGAAGTCTAGAAGCACTGGGGGAGTCTAGAAGCAAGGAGGGAGTCGAGAGAGAATGAGGGAGAAGACAGTCGGTGGCTAACTAGACAACGACGGCACACTACAACACAAACACCAAACTACGACGAACGCCGCACAACTTAACTATCAATGACCGCGGAAGGGAGAAAAGAGAGAGGACGAGAAGCACAAGAGGGTCGATACAACAAGAGAGAGGGAACGGTCGCTAACTAGCTAATTTGCGCAACACAGATACACAATACACAAACAACTAACACTGGATAATGAACCACAAATCTCCACCTAACAGAAACTACTCACAAACATAGATAAATGCTACATATTATAAATCTAAAGTATCACAGCAACAATTCACCATAATTGCTAAGAACCAAAATAGATCACAATTAACCAAACTAACATGGATGACAGAAATCATATAACAGCATAGTACTTCTACTATCTATTGATCTACACATCCACAGAGCACAATCACACTTCCAATGATCAGTTCTCATACACATAGAACATAGATCCATAATCAACAATTCATCATCACGGTGCAAATGGTAATTATTAGTTAACAAAAATAATAACAGAGTAGTAATTAAGAACAAAAAAAAGTGGAGGGTAAGGGAAAATCAACCTAGAAATGAAGCATCAGTTGGGGGATCAAAAGGTGTCGGTGGTGATGAAATCGGCGGCCGGCGGCGGCGCTGAAGGGGAAGCAGCGGGGGAAGTCGCCGTCGGTGGAGAGGTGATGCGCGCTGACCTGGTAGAAGAAGCCGGAGCAGTGGATTGGGGTCGTCGAGGTTGGTGCAGTCGGCGGGAGGCGCACGGGAAGAGGCGGCGCCTTGTGGATCTGGAGCGGCAGCCGGAGGTGGTGAGTGGTGGCGTCGGCGAGTCGGTTGTGGAGGAGGAGGGAGGAGAAGGACGGCGGAGAAGGGCACAAGGGCGCTAGTGGAGGAGGAGGCGGCGCACGGGAGGAGCGGCTGGGGTTTGGCGGCGCTGATGGATGATGGGAGGCGGAAGGCGAGGAGGGCCGGCGTTGCAAGGGTATGGTGGCGTCGATGGAGGATGCGGCAGAGGGGAAGATTTAATTGAAAAACAAGTGCTAGCAATAAATCAGTTAATTCTATTTTTAGGCAGAGAGCGTTATGTTTTCAATAGGATACTAATTAAATGAAAAAAGAGAGATGCCTATACATTATGCGTTTGGTTTTTGTTAGGTAGATAAGTTAAAATTTTGCCATCAGACAAACATCTAGCAACTTAAGCACACGCATCTCCAAGCACATCGATCTTACTACTAGAAAATTCCGAGTTGCTTTAAAAAATATATATGAGGCACCTGATAATTGCAAAATTGTTAAGAGAGGAGAGAAGAACTGTAGTCTTGAATGGCGTAGAGAAAAATATCTATTTACATCGATATCCCAAATTAAAGTGTACCAATTGGGCCTCTAGCTACTTTGAATCTCATATTAAAGTTAACAAAGTATGGAAAAGAGAAATAAAGTAGCAACTGCTAGCTCGGTTAGATTAACATTGCATAACGACATTACTGATTTTGTGTCATAAGCTGACTATTTCAGTGAATATGATAGCAAATCATGAAGCGCAACCTTTCGTATGGTATTTCACGAAGTGGTAATCCTTGACATGGCAAATCATTTATTTTCCCATAAATCATAGGCAATACCTTGGAGTACTTCCCATAAATCATAAATCATTTAATATATAAGATTTGTTTTTTTATTCACTAAATAACAATGACAAAGCAATATATTGTCATATAAATTTGTCACAAACATTATGCTTAACTAGTTAATGACGATTTTGGATTGGACTTTATGACGAATAATATATTTCTGTCATTAAGTAGGACCGGCTAATGAAAAATGTCATAAACGGAAGCATTTAATGACGGATTGTTCCATTGTCATCACATATTCGTCATAGAAGGCCATGTTTCTTGTAGTGATAGGCTCATCTCGAGGCGTGTAGGCGTAGGAAGCACAAGACTCGCGAAGAGGAGCATGAGAGAAAGCATGAACTGGTGGCCAAGGTGAGGGCAGCGGGTGTAACAGCCCAGGTTTTATCAAAATAAAAAAAATTAATTAAAATAAAAAAATCTAAATTAAAGTAAGTATTTTGTTGCCTAAATTTTAACTTTGGATTTGCCCTGAATTTCAGTTTTGAAAAGATTGGATTTGAAAAGTATTTTAGTAAAATCTAAAAATATTATTAAATAAAATGATATTTTGAATTTTCTATAAAAATTCTAATTCAAATTAATTATTTTGATTTATTTGGCTCTTATTTGGTTTTTCTGACTTTTCTGGAGTTTAAAAATCTATTTTTTTTGAAATTAAAAGGTATTTTAAGTATGAAAATTAAATACCAACTTTAGTTGGAAATATTTTTATTAAGTCCAAAATATTCCCAAGAACTTTGTGAATTTTTCTGGAATTGTTGGGAGTTATTTCATATTTTTCTAAGCTTATTTGAATTTCCGAGGCTTTTCTGAAAAACCTTAAATCAGAAAATTAAATTCGAAACCCCAACCACCCCTCCGGCCGACGTGTGGACGGCCCAGATCCATCCACGTCGCCGCCATCCCCGCCGTCCAGCAACCCCGCCTTCCCCTCCCCTTGGGCCGGCACGTGGCCGGCCCGATTCGCACCACGCCGCCACCTCGCTCCCATCCGCCCGTCCGCCAGCCCTTCCTTCTCCGCCGTCGGATCTCCATCACAGCCGCCTGCATTCCCCTTCCCTCCCTCTCTCGATGACCACCTGGGCCCGCTTGTCGAAATCGTCTTCCTCCCCGCGCTCCTCTCTCTCCCGCGCCCGCCGCCGCAACTGCCGCCCCGCCCTTCCCGGCCGCCACCTCCCTTCTCCCGCGCGAGCGCCGCCCCCAACTCCCCACTTCTTCCCGGTCGTGCGCCCAACTCCCCCGCCTTCTCCGCGCCCCCATCTCCCCCACCTTCACCCGTAACCGCCGCACACCCGCGCTGCTCCGGTGAGAAATTCCCGCCAGGTCTCCACCTCCCCCGAGCCTATAAAAGCCCCCGAGCTCTGTCTCCTCTCACTGCACCTCCCTCTGCCACTCTGCCCCTCTCCCGAGCTCCTGAAGTGCCCCGCACCATGCGCCAATGTCTCCGCTGCCGCCTAGGACTCCGGCAAACAATTGACGTCGCCTCGGGCCACGTCGCGCCTTGCCGTCCCCACCGCCGTCTCACCGCGCCCGCGCACACCTCGGGGACCCCTCGGCCGAGCCCCTCCGCTGCCGGAAAGCTGCCCCGCCGCTTGAGCACCGCCGCCGCTCTGTGCTCGCCGCCGGCCACTCCCGGGCGCCTCCGGTAACTCCCGCGCCCACCCCCGGGTTCCCCTGCGCCTCCTCTCCCTCCTGCGCCATTTGCCGACGGCCACCGACCTCCGGAGCGCCGGCGAGCTCCCTGGGCCCGAGCGCCGCCCCGGCTGGCTTGGCCACATCAGCAGTCGGAGCTGAGTGCGTGCCACGTCCCCGGCCGCGTCGGCCCCTCCTGCCCCGTCGGCGCCACGCAGGCAGCCGTGCCACCTTGGTCGTCTTTCCCCTCCCTTGGGCCTGGTCCATAGACCCAAGGCCCAATGTCAGTCGGCCTACCCCTTGGCTGATGCAATGCTGACGCAGTAAACCCTATTTTCCAGTAGAAAAATAAATCGGCCGAAAATAAAATCCTTGCTGACGTCATAATCCTAGATTTTTCTTTAGAAAAATAATTCCAGAAAATCCCGTTTTCCTTTTTCCCTGATTTTAAACTTCCTGAAGCCTGTTCTTCTTCGTTTTAACTCCGATTTAGCCCATTCAAATTTCTAAATTCATCAAAAATTCCCCTCTATCCATTTCTGGCCTCAATTCAAATATTTGAAGTTAATTTGAATTTATTTGAATTTGGTGGATTATTTTCACGTGTAGACTTCGGCGATTCGGGAAAAATTCTTCGACGAAGATTCACACCAAGTTGAAGAGCAAGGCAAGTCACACTCCTTGACCATGTTGATCCCAGATTTCAAAATAAAATTTATGTTGATTTAAATTATTCTACATGCATATCTTTATTCAATTATTTCAATTCAGTTTTGAATTTAGCTATTGCCTATTTGTTATTATCTCCATTGACCTTGAATTACCTTGATACCTTGTAACTCTAGAACAAAACTCTGGTGAGTACACTAGTATGGCTAGAGATTATTTGGACAGCAAATGCTTAGCCTAGGTTAGAAATATCTTTGGGCTGGGATACCTTTTCACATAAAATGATGCTCTTTACACATCAAATGATAAGCTTTTCAAATGTACTCTTGACTTTGATGAGTCAATGAGGTTTATGATATATTTTGAAAATAAAATATAAAAACTAGTTTAGACTTAGGCAATCGGTTAGTTGGTGTGTGCAGGCATGCTCTGTAGGTTGTAGCCACAGGGTTGATTGTCGTGCACAGGGGTATGTGGTTAGGCCTAAGTCAATTAAGGACCGGTCTGTGAGCTACTGTTGCAAAACCCTATCGTACTGCCACATGGCTGGTATGGGACAGGCTTGGCTGAATAATTTGTGAAGTCCCAACCTGAGTCAAGTCGTAGGTTGAAAGTGAGCATGGTTGGTGCCATGAGAAGTCTCACTTGGGCGAGCGTGCTTAAGCCATGTGAAGTTTCGCTCAGGCTCAAGAGGGGGTCCCGGTCTGGTGGATTCCTTACTGGGGTGAAACCTTTGAGTTGGCTTGGCCAGGTTGATGGCTTTGCATTGTGAAGGCCTTGTCACGACTCCTCGCTACACACCTAAGGAAGTGTGTAATCTAGTGGCAAAAAGGGATGATCGTGTCTTGTGGGTAAAGCTGTACAACCTCTGCAGAGTGTATAATCTATCCTGGATAGCCGTGCCCACGGTCATGGGCATGCTGAGCAAAAGTTTTTCATGGATTAGACTTTGTTTTTCAAAAATATTTTTGAAAACCTTGTGGATGGATGGAGTCCACGAGCGATGAAAACCTTACGGATGGATAGAATCCATGAGAGATTGAAACCTGGTGGATGGATGGAATCCATCAGAGTTGCGCAGTGAAAGCGTGTGGATGGATGAAATCCATGCGTGAACTTTTGGAAAAGATGGTCCGGGTGGGATGCCCGTGGATAGGTTGGTGTATGGTCGGAGCCTGCACTGACGGTATTATTTTCGAATACAAGTATTGTTTTTACTTACTATATTAAATTCAGCATTTTCAATCTATTTACTGTATTTATTTAAATGCTATTTTATGCAAACTAACCCTATAAGCCTTCCATTGATGCCTTTATCATTATGTTGCATTTCTCCGTGTGATTTGCGGAGTACAAGTTTGTACTCACCTTGCAATCTCCATACAGAGGAAGATGTCATCGACTACGGTGAAGATCAGGACGAGTAAGCCGCGTCTTACTATCGTTTGCCTGTGGGCAGGCTTGGGCTTCGCTATTTATCAGTTTGCTTCCGCGGTTAATTGCTTTACTTACTTTTGCCCATGAGCGTTGATGTAAGACTTGGCCATAAGGCCTACTCTTTTATTTAAAATAAGAAGTCATTTATGCTGGGTATTTATCCTAGTTGTCACTGTGTGCACTAGCTGATCCTGGACTAGTGCGATTGACACAGAGAATCCAGGAGTCGTTACTCCGGGTTCCGACAGCGGGCGAGTAGTACAACGTCGGCCTCACAAGGAAGGGTAAATGGCTGCGATCTAAGCAGTAATTCGAGGCATTCCGTAGCATCCCCCTACTGGCTATATTGTTCTTTTATGCATATACATGTATTCTCGCATTAGTCGGATGCTTCTGTCACAATGTACTGTAGTAGTATCGATGTTTACTTAAGCAATTACTTGAAGCACTATGCCATGTATCCACATCGTATGCGTGTCGGTTCAGGGACTCAAAAATATTACATGTTTCTTGTCTCCCAACTTATCTTTAGTCTGAATATTTCATCACTCTTATACTTTTGTAAAAAATAAAAATACAGTTATAATTTTGTATTTTTGAATAAAAATAATTATTTTTAAAAAATCAACAAATACTCCTGCGAGATCGGAGGAACGTGATGCATCAATCATTAGATATGGTTAGCGCTTACACATCAATTGGCACTTAATAAAGTGTAGTTAGGCGTGAACTGTTCAAGCTTAAGTACGCAAAGCAATGAGCAAAAGTTCAGCTAGCCTTCTAGTGGTAGCACAGGATCACAGGCACATACGTCTTCATGGCTAGAGGTGAAAACGGATCGGATATTTTCCGCCGGATCCGGACGGATACGGATACGGATTGTGTCGGATCGGATTTTTTTCGGATAGTTCTCGGATTAGATACGGATACGGATTTTTTTATCGGATACGGATACGAATACAGTAAGCCTAGTATCCGTCGAATACGGATATGGATACGGATAATTCGGATAATACGAAAACAGATATCCGGGATTTCAGCCCATAACCGGCCAGCCCATAATGCCCATTCCGACTCCAAGCGCGATCCAGCCGTCCGTTCTCACTTCTCACTCCATCCAGCTGTCGGTGCGTTAGGGGCTAGGGTTACCAGTCCATTCGGCCGCCGCCTGCTCCTCCATTCGGGATTCGGCCGCCGCCTGCTCCTCCGCCCGCCTCCGCTCGTTCCTCCTCCGCCGACCGCCTCCGCCCACCTCCCTCCGCCGACCGCCTCCGCCCGCCTCTGCTAGTCTCCGCTGACCGACCGCCTCCGCCAAAGGCTTCCATTCTGCTAGAACCAAGATACCCAAGACTCGTGAGCACCATCTCAAGGTACGTGCGACAGTATGAACTCAACGCCACCTTTCTAACGATTAGGCTGTACTTTAGCTTGCCGATAATTTGGTCGAGATCTGGGATTCGATGGCGCTGCGGGATTGAGTTTGTGCGTGCATTAGGATCAAGAGGAACTAGAAATATTATCCACATTATGTTTGGGTCTGCACATTAGAGAAGTGTGTAATTACTTATGATCACTGAACAACAACCTTTTAACTGCAGTATTTTCTGTTCAATTAGTTATAGTTGTGGGATTGGCTTATAATCTCCTTAGTAAGTTAGTCAGCATTTATATTTATCGTTGTGTAGAAAAAATGACTGTTTCCACCCACAGTTCTTGTCAAGCATGGTACATGTTCCTTATGACTTGTCGTGAGGTATTCAATGCAAAAATCTTGTTCTAGTTTGATAGTAGCACTAGTTCAAGATTCTTATATCTAATATGATTTGAGAGCAGCTAAGTTTCTTGGGTAGGTTATTGTGCTTTTATAACTTTATTATCTTATGTATTCCCTTTATTATGTTGTGGTAGATTTGTGAAGGACTTGGTGGACTTTATTATCATGGAGGACTTGGTGGATGAAATGGAGGAATGAAATATTCTTATGCTTGTTCAAATTGCTATCATGTCATCATGTGTATTCCATGAATTGCACGTTGTTGCTACTTATGTAGTTATGTTATGATCGACTATTGGGTATATTTTCATTGTGGATGAAAAGACTATGCTTGTTTAGATTTTATGAATGTCTTGACAAGATGAACTATTTACGTATTTTCGTTAATTTTGGATGTGTAGTTTAAGGGGTTTTCATGTTCCGATAAATATTTGTAACCGTATTCGTTTCGATTCGTATTTGATCCGTATCTGTATTCGATATTATCCGTATTGGTATTCGTATTCGAGTTATCCGTATTCGTATCCGTATTCGAAAAAAATATGAAAACAAATATGATAGAGACATTATCCGTCCATATCCGATATGTTTTCACCCCTATTCACGGCGCCCACGTTCTGCGGACGGGGAGCGGGAGGGGCCTACCCTGCCGTGGCCTCTTGGCGCAGCGTCTCCCTAGTGGCGGCTGGTGGCGCTGCAGCACAGCAGGCCCCGCCACCAGTCGTGTCCCGCCTAGAGCTGTCGCAGTCGCCGTCCATCCAATGTTCAGGCCACCGTGCCGTGCTCCAGTGCCATGCGTCGCGTGCATGCTCTCCTGTGGTCCCGGAGTCCAAAATCGAAAAAAAAAACAGACAAGGGCGTCCATTAACTGAGTGGTGCACATGTTCATCACAAGCCAACACATTAGGTAGGATGTTAACAATACGTTCTTTTTCTTCTTTGAGGCAATAGATTCTTTGGCACTAGTGAGTGGTCAGTTCGATAAATTACTATCAGCGAAGGGTATAACTATTGTATGCCATCGACCTTAAGATTAATTCTACTATAGGTCATTGCCATTAGTTGACCGTTAGGGTTGACTATGATCTTCTGAAAAAAACCAAAATACCTCTTCAAAAGACCAAAGATCTGATTTATTTAAAATAGCAAGCAGCCTCCAAAAATTATGAAACATTGCAGGGGTGTTATTCAATATGTCAGTGAGCTAAAAAAAATTTCAAGGCACTGTTCAAAGAAAATTTTCAGATTTTAATTTAAATGCTAATAAAGTCTACTATTTACAAACAAGGACTAAATGAGGTCTAAAAATTCTGGACAAATTATCACATGCTTCTAAGATGTCAAATAGCTTCCGAAAAATATTATTTTCCATTTTTATACAGTGAATTTGTCCCAGTTTAAAAAATAGCTCAAATAGGCTGATTTTGTTTTGAATTTCAAAATGGAACAAATGGAATATTCAGTTCATGAAATTTTATATTTGAGTTGTGCACTGCCCCAATGATCCACCAAAAAAATTTCAGTATTTTTGGCTAAGCCAATTTTTCCTATATTTAATTTTTATAATATGGACAGATTTGACTGAGGGCAAAATCGTTATTTTCCTGGGGCAAACGTACCTTACCTGATGACAATGGCATATAATAAAATTTTGGTTAATCCAAGTGGGATATTAGTAGTTAGGCCTTTTGCTGATGGCAGTTTATCGAATCGACCACTCTCGAGTGACATAGAATATATTATCTCTTTTTCTTTAGAAAGGGAAGAATACATAAAGGACACACCACACGCGTGCGTTCACTGCACATGCCAGTAATTTGGGGAGGCTCTAAGGTCAGCATAGGCATATGTTTTTCCTTTAACACGTATAGATGTATATATATGTACATGATTAAATAAGACCACACTATGCCGATCATAGAGCCGAACCTAGTGAGTGGAATGAACACCCTTACTGTAGGACCGAAGATGGCGACTAGAAAGGTTTGAATAGGAGCCAACAGGATTAAAAGACTTTTTCAAATATTTTCTCAAAGAGGAAGCACGACTCTAAGTTCTTTATTCCAATAACTATAAAAAGTTATGAAATTTAGAGACCAATAACTTACACAAAAAGACCTAAACGAAACTGCGTAAAATCGTTAGTACCGCTATAGTAACTTCTGTAGAATTGCTACAGTAAAATGGTAGTGTTGCTACAATACATGAGATAGTTTCATCTCAATGCTACAGTAGAAAATTGGTGGTACCACTATAGTAGCCCCAGTAATACCGTTGATGCAGTAAAATCAGAATAGGAATAGTGAAATCAACACAATTTTAAATCAAAAATCAAAGGAACTTTTCATCCTATGATCCAAATAACTTGAAACTTGGCATGTGCCTTCATTAGGATGTCAAGAACCTATTTTAATCAATGATTGAGAAAAATCATTGCCAAAGTTCTGAGATTTTTTTCATTTGAGTGATTAGTGCACCAAAACGGGGCAAAAACGAGATATCTTGATCTGCTCTTGTTCGTGAGTTCTTGATGATCTAGATGACCTTGAATGGGTTCTCACATATTATAACAAACTAGATCACATCATGAATTCAATCCAAATCACCCGCAAGAATAAAACTCCAAAATCATGTCTCTCTTATGGAAAACTGAGCAATATCAAGAACACCCCTTAGAAAGTGTCTAGATGGATGGAATCTGCTCTCCAAGAGATATTTCTACCTCTTACATGTCTTTGACACTAGGAAAAATCAAGAAGAGAGAAATCCAAATAAGAAAACCAAGTAAATCAAAAGTATATGAGAGGATCTATGGCACAACTCACTTGGGACAAAAATTGGATGTTGATCTCACTTGCAGAGGAATATTTTACAGCAAATTCCTCAGGATAGCACAGCTCTAAGCCTAAAGTACACACACACAATAGCTCCAACATAAGAAAACCCTAACCCTAAACCCCTAAGTCTCTCTACTCAACACAAGGCTTATATAATAGAGATTCCTCACCTCTCACTTAACACTTACATCCAGCCACACCTTAGTGGGTCACACCACTTACATATAGAAAAACCTGGTAACCCACACACAAACGATTTTTACTCACACACACATTTGTACGCTTTTCAAAGCGTGACTTCACAAGGCTCCATAAGCCCGATAACACAATTCATCCAAAAGACGTGATCTAATCCACTTAGACTAGCACCGTGGTTTTGTAAGCCACCACTCTACCCAGTCTTTATAAACGATGCGATACCCATGACTTGTCGCCAAGATTGTACGCCTGCGCTGAGGCTGTTACTATTTGAAATGCCAAGGCCTATGGCACACCAACATCACACTATAGTCCGTGATGCCCAATGCTTGCAGTCAAGATCGTACACATGCTCCGAGGAACGTTACGACTTGAAACGCACAAGACCAATTGACACACCACATGTACGCAATACATCTTCACGATCTTTGTATTTCTCTTGTTCTTCTGAGCTTGAGATGTTGCTACACCCAAACTTACACGACATGTCATGGCCTCAGGACCCCTTCCGTAGCCTTGGTCTTGCCGCTGGCTGCAACAATCATCAAAGCACGTGCACACTAAAAAACAAAGCAATCGATCCGAGCACAAATGATATTCACTTGACTCGCAATTAGTAAACCAAATGCATGGACATACGCCATGACTAACACATGTATGGACTCCCCATGACTAACACTTGCATGAACTTACATTGTGACTAACACCACCAAAACCAGCACTTACAACCGACTCAATACAGGGGCCGGTTTGACCGCGGCACTCATACCGGTCATACCGCCAACTTCACTCCAGTTAGACTACCTACCTTGCCAAGGCCGGTCAGACACTACACCTTGGTCATACCGCGATTATAATGCCGGTACTACCAAACTAGGTCTTAGTCCAAACACTCCAAAAAGACATCCTCTGGAAAATAGCTGCCGACAACCATAGGTCAATACTATTAGATTTAATCTTGATGAGTTATAAGTGATCATAGAAGATATGGTCGAAGCCACACTCGAAGCCATGGTCAAAGCCATAGTTAAAGCAGTGGTCGAAGCTGTAGCCGAAGCAGCAGTCAAAACTATGAAAATCGAAGTCAGAGGCTCTAAGTACTATACTCCGAGTACCATGCACCAAGTGCTGAAGACTCCGAGTATGAAGGCAGGCGAAGACATCGAGCACAAAAGCAGTCGAAGACTTCGAGGATGCGAGAAGCCATGGTCAAAGCTTTGAGGTGATGTACCATGGTCGTAGCATCGAGATGATGCGCCATGATCAAAGCAGCAGTCGGAAGCTTAAGAACCCGGTCGGTGCTCAGACGTGGTCATGGCAACGTGGTCATAAGGCAGCCGAGGTCAAAGCAGCCATAGTTGTAAGGCATCCATGGTCTTAAGGCTCTATGGTCGTAAGGTAGCCGTGGTCGTAAGGCAACATGGTCGTGAGGCAGTCGTGGTCGTAAGACATCATGGTCGTAAGTTGTAGAAGTTGCAGTGGTCGTAGTCGATACTCAGAAGAACACTATAGCAGTCGGAGCATTCTAGTACGAGAGAAGTCAGAAGACGTGGGTGGTCATGTGAAGCGATCATAGCCATGCGAAGCGGTCTCATGCGGATCGTTGAGTGATTCTAGGAGGCATAAGAATAGGCCCAAGTTAATGGAGTTAGTGGGTTCGTGAGGTCGTGTGTGTGCGCGCGCATGAGGCTTATTTAAGTTGTATAATTCCTGTTAAGTGTGCAAGAGAAATAGATTGTGTGATTCAATCCCAACACTTGGTGTATTAGTCTCTCTTTATGTGTGTTTGTCCAGAGTGACAAGAGAGAGTCTGAGAGGATTGAGCAATTCAGTCCCAACAATTGGTATCAGAGCATAAATTCTTGATTCGGTGTATGCCCAAGTACCTCCGCTTCAACGAGATGTCCACCACTGAGCAAACGGCGATGCGGTCGATGAGGGAGGGAGGCGTCTCTCTAGTACCCGATGCTCACTTCCTCCAACTACTCTACCTAGGCGATCAATATGGAGGCATGTATGGAAGCACAGGACATCTAGGAGGTGATTGATCCTGTGGCTGGAGTGGTCGTGGAGAGGAGGAAGGACAAGATGGCACTCGCATGCATCTTTCAGGCCATTCTCGAGGATGTGCTCCACCAGGTTGCCAAGAAGAAGATAGCCAAGGAGGTGTAGGAGAGCTTGAAGATGAGGTACCTCGGCGCTGATTGAGTGAAGAAGGCACGGTTGCAGACCTTCAAAAGTGAATTCGAGGCCCTGCACATAAAGGAAGGCGACTCCATCGATGAGTTTGTTGGCAAGATCGGTGGGCTTGCGAGCAAGTTTAGTGGTCTTGGCGCCACCCTGGAGGACATCGCACTCGTTATGAAGTTGCTTGATTCAGTTCCTGACAAGTTTTTGCAGTTGTTGCTGCAATTGAATAATTCTCTGATGCAGACACCATGCCATTCAAGGAGGCGATTGGCTGCCTCAAAGCATATGAGGAGCGGATACGCAAACACAAGAAGGTGGATGAAGAGCATTTGCTTATCACTAAGGCCGAGTGGGAGACTCGGTCGTCGAAGCAAAATGGAAAGGGCTTCTCCGATAGTGTCAGAGCCCAGATTATACAATCCGGCATCCTCTGTGATTCCACCGCACTATTCCCTGGATCAGTAGATAGTGCTCACAGATTACAGTTCAGAATATCAAAGTACATATCAAGCGGAAGCGTAAATATAATAATAACTTACTCAACGGCCGATTAGGCCGAAATCAATAAGATGCAGCAGCGGAAACGAAGTACACAGGTGGGACCCTCAGGACATGCCCACAGGCAGCCAACTGGAGGTGCGCGACCTAGCCCTTGACATCTTCATCTTCTTTGCCACCATGACCAATAGTGTTGATGAAGCGTAGTGGTCTGATTCCTGATTTTGGATTTGTTGTGAAAGCGAGTGTGAGCACAAACCACCGTGCTCCGCGAGCCAATACACAGAATGCAAATAAATAGTATGCATGGCTTATCAAAGGAGAGGCTCGGGTTATTTTATTTGCCATAAATTGCTTTTGGTAGCCTTAGTATTATTATTTCATAGTGTTATTGTTTCTACCTAAACTCCACACAGAGATTGCCATAATTGACTTAATCCACCAAAGACACACTTTCCTTACTGATTGCTGTCTAAGACTCCAAACAGCGAGGGTCATCATTTAATTAATCTACCAAATTCACATTTTTGATATTGAGTGCTGTCTAAAACTCCAAACAACGAATATCATCGATTATATAATCCACCAATATATTTTGTATTCCAAATTCCATTCCTTTTGTTATTGATCCACAACCACAATTTGCTCTTTCAGTAATCAATCTTTCCTATTATCCATCTCTAATTAATTCACTAGTATACCTCCACCAAGAATATCATTGATCAAATCTACGACTCACTAGTATATATCCACCAAGAATATCATTGATCAAGTTTATACTCCAAGAATGGTTATCATACTTCCAAATTCCCAGAATTCAATTGACTCATCTAGTAATCGATTCTATTAATCCCAATATTGTCAACATCTTCCAAGAATTTATAATAGTTATCTGTGTTGTAATCTAGCAATTATCTTCACACTCCCTAATTCTCCAAAAAAAATATTTTAAATCATCTATCTAACCTATATACTCATTTCAACTCCACCAATTTATTTCTCCCAGAATCCACACTATCATTTCCTTTTGATGATTGACATGAGTCCAGCAATATCTTTATGTTTTTACTACAAACACCCATCTCTTTTACTCATGACTCTATTTATTCCTCCTTATATTGCATTTTGTAAGAAAGGAAAATATTTTATTTTTGAAATATGATACATAAAAATTTCCTGAGACCTAACAGTTTTGAACAAAAACATAATGTGTAGAGTATGCAATAATAATAACGATCCAGATTCCATCCACTGTTACATGGCCTCTGCACCATATAGCATCTTTCAGCGTTATAGCCGCTTGACTTACCACTGGGACGACACCCAGGACAACTCAAATCAGGGCTTTCCACTGCCCTCCACTTTTTCCATTTTCACCCACAAAGTTTTTGAAATAGAACTATATCTAGTTAAGTTCCCATGTCCGCCCTTGACCGTGGGCACGGCTATTCGAATAGTTTTCCACTCTGCAGAGTTTGCACACTTTACCCACAAGAGATAAATCCACTCATTGCCCCACATGATTCCTTAGCCATGCGGTTGAGTAGACTATCACAGGACCTTTACAATGCATTTTTCCTAGCAGAGTTATGTCCGCTAAGATTTCCACTTCCTTCAAGGTACGACCACCCTTTCAGAAGCCCCCTCTTGTGCCGTCACGTTGGAGGATGTGGCCATCCTCTACCCACCCGTGGTCACACCGGCGCAACTCTTACTAAGTCGATGCAAATTAGTTAGCCCTGCCTACATTTTGCCAGCTTGTGGTTGTACTTGTTGTACACTGGGAGGTCATCACAAGATTCGGTCCTTAGGGCTATCTGGGCGGTTCTACCACTATCCACTTTGTGCTTCCACTGCACCACTCACACACACTCCCGAACCATCCGCCTAGATAAGTAAGCAAGTTGAGGTTTTTGGGAACATAAAATAATCATACCAACATATTCCAGTCATTACCACCATGACTGCCCAACCACATTTTCTCATGATTAAAGTGATGCTTGGACGTTCTTATTAATAACCTCTTTTATTATTTTCGTATTTATCAAGGAAGTTCCATGAATTGGGTTAGACTTACGGATAGACACATGTGTTTAGTTCATTAAATTAATCTTTAGAGCCTGTATTCCTAGCAGTCTAGGCTGTGGTATTTTATGGGATTCTATTTACTAATTATTTAAAGTATACTCCTGATGATTAGTTTAATAATTTAGTAACGCATGGGAGTATTTAATTACCTCATTGATGTCTAATAAGAATTTTTGGTATATTCTTATTTGCTACTATTGGTCATAGTATTACATGTTTCTTGGGATTGTTTATTGGTGAGATTATCTCAATGTCCGATGACCTAGGGGTACTATACCTTAGCATCTATATACTAACATGACTTTTCATTTGGTCATACTTTGAGGACCAACTGTCATTGTTATTTTATCCTTTGCATTAGCATCTTGCCTGTTTTAGTTAAACTTCTATTTACATAGGACCGAGCTCGCTATACCCAAATTTTATTCCTACTAAATTCATCGTTAAGATTTATTTATTGGTGACTTGCTAATGGCGAGGATTTTATTAGGACCTTCTAATTTAAATGTTTATGGACACGTCCTATTGTTTAATTAATTTTATGAAGAGGCCTAATTTAATTAAACCTACCATTGAGATTTATTTAATGGTAGCATCTTAAAGGTCAGGGCATACCTTCAATTATGGTCCAGGGTAATCTTTTAAATTTAATACCTTGACTTTATATTTATAAATTTTATTCCTCTTAAATTTAACTTGGATGTATATATATTTTATTGATGTCTTTAATTGGTAACTAGACATCAGTTAAATATTTAAGATATATTAATTGCTCATATAGTAAATAATCAGATATTAAATGTTAAGTAACCTGGTTTTACATCCTAATTAAATTTATTACATTCCCTAGATTATTCCCAAATTTTTCCATAATTTTTACGAATTAAAATGGATTAATAACAGTAAAAATAAAAAGAAGGTAAAAATGTGCAGAGAGTATACTCGAACTCGGGACCTCTCGGGAGCCTGTGCTTTAACACACGCTGAGCTAGCCAAATGGGCCGACAGCCTGGGCTGCTTGAGACTGCGCACAAAATAAAAAGAACCGTGGGCAGTGGGGGGCAAAACAGAGGATGCTGGCCGGCGCTCGGTGTTGGTGTTGCCGGCGGCGGACGGTGGCCGGGGAGGTTGCGGCAACCGGTAAAACGGATTCTTGGGGGGACGGGGAAGCTATGTGTGGGGGCTAATTGGTCGGAGCGGCGGCGAGGTGGATGGGAGACGGTGCGGGGCGGTCGGCGGCGAGGTGGGCTCGGGGGCGGCGGGCCGGAGGGGACGGGAGTGAAATTAGAGAGGAGGGTGAGCACAACGGGGCCGGGAGAATCTCACCGGTGGTGACGGCTTGACTGGAGATGCACTGAGGCGAGCCGGCGGCGACGGCCGCTGATGGTGCGCGGAGCTACACGTCACCGGCGGGCCACGGGCGATGGGAGCCCCAGGTGACGGTGGGGGTGACTTTGCAACACCACGAGGAAGCTGCGGTGCGGCGGAATTGACCGGGGGCGGCTTCTAGTGGTTGGTCACATGGTGGCCAGAGGCAGAGAGGAAATAGGCGGCCGGCGAGATAGGAGGCCCTAGGGGCCGATTCCCGGTGGTGGGAGGACGAGGGGGAGGAGGCGAGGCCGATACTTATGGCCGCGGAGAGGGGGGTGCAGTGGAGAGCCGGGGCAGCGGCATGGCTGGCACGGCGTGACAGGACGGCGGGCAGGCGCGCGCAGGGCGTGGGCGGGGGCGTGTGAGGCGACGGGGGCAGGTGGAGCGGCGACGTGCGCACGGGCACGGTGACGCGGGAGAGCAGGTGGGGACGTGCGGTGATGCGGGGCCGAACGGACGGGATGACGACGCTCAGGCGTGGGAGCATTGAGTGCAGCGAGGAGACATAGAAGAAAAAGAAAGAAATGAGTGGAGGGGAAGGAGGAGAGAGGGGAGGGGTGGTCGGGTGCCCAAAACAGAGAAAGGCAGGGGTTCCGGGCCCACATGGCAGGGAAATGTAAGGGAGGAGAAAATGAGGGGAAAAAGAGGAAATAAAGGGCTCAAGCCAATTACTGAAATTTGAATTTTAAATTTAAACTTTTAACTTACCTTAAGATTCATTAATTTTAAGTTTTTCATTGATTTTCAAATTTAAATTTTAGCTCTAGAGTTAAGACTAGTCTTGAATTTAATTGTGTAGTTTATGTATGTATATACTTGAGTTGTACTTTTAATTCAGCTATTTCCCTTTAACTACTTTATAAACCATGTTTTGATGTCGTAAATAGATTCTTGGAATTACTTTCTCAGGGTTAAATACTATTTAAATTATTTGGATTCACTTATCTAATTATTTATTTTTATGTTTGCTATTTGGTGCTCGAGAATTATTTTCCGATATTATTTGCTCAACACATAACTCAGGAAAACCCAAGTAAAATGTTGAACCAAAATTCAAATGACAATAGGATGCAAATAAAAGTTTTAAATCTCTCAAAATTTCAATCATCCGGAATTTAGGATGTTACAGATAGCACTAGCAGTGGTGGTGGCCAAATAAAGTTCGACAAAATTAAGGTGATGAGCTATAACTGCCAAGAGTTTGGACACTTCGCTTATGAGTCGATGTGAAAGGAAAAGGAAAGGAGGAGAAAGGGTCGGTGTGAAGCCGACAACGATGACTTGCACACCAGCGGCGACGACGTGATGTCGCATGGTGATGGGTTGTCAAGTGGTGCCGCTGCGAGTGGCAACTTCAACGACGGGCGCACCAGCGGTATACTCTATGAGTGGAGGCCACATGTGACGTAGTGGCAGGCTCCATGCGAGGTGGAGGCTAGCCACGGGTGGCGGCAGACTCCATACGAGATGGAGGCTGGTGTCAGTGGCGAAGGCCATCCTAACGAGGAAGATAGCATGAAGTTGATGGTGATCGTCGATGAAATCTTGGTGTGAAGCCAATAGTGATCATCGCAAGAATATGTTGGTGTGAGGCCGACAATAATGGCGGTGCGATACTGTTATGAGGAGAAGACGGTGGTGTGAAGCCATCACCGCTGCAAGAAGATTTGACAAGATCCGATGTAACGACGATGTGTAAGGCTACTACAAGATGAAGACATGACTCAACAGTGATGTGAGATTGTTGTAAGTCGTGCGAAGAGAAGGTCACTGCGTGTGGCTAGAAGAGGCTGTTGTGAGCGACAAGAAGATGCGGGTGATCTGTATCGATGAGTCAACACATCAAGATTAAGGAGGATAATGTTAAATTTAGTCTTGATAAGTTATAAGTGGTCATAGAAGCTATGGTTGAAGCCACACTCGAAACCGTGGTCGAAGCCACAATCGAACCAGTGGTCGAAGCCGTAGCTGAAGCAGCAGTCGAAACTGCGGAAGTCGAAGTCGGAGGCTCCGAGCACTGTAGCTCTGAGTATTATGTACCGAGTACTGAAGACATCAAGCATGAAGGCAGTCGAAGACATCGAGCACGAAAGCAGTTGACGATTCTGAGTATACGAGAAGCCGTGGTCGAAGCTTTGAGGTGATGTACCATGGTCGTAACATCGAGATGATGTGCCATGGTCGAAGCAGCAGTCAAAAGTTTGAGAATCCGGTCAGTGCTCAGACGTGGTCGTGGCAACATGGTCGTAAGGCAGCCATGGTCGAACCAGCCAAGATTGTAAGGCATCCGTAGTTAGGGGTGCAAGCGGGTCGGGTTTATCCCGACCGATCCGGCACCGAATCCGAAGAAAAAATATGGGTTAGGATATGGTAAGAGCAATATCCGTCCGAATCCGATACGTCTTCAAGTTTGATTTCAGGTAAGTGCTACTATTTGACGTTTCATTTTCTTTTGCAATGGTAAAATAAAATCTTCCACATCAGCTATTAAGTAGTAACATCAAGTTCTTGACAGTACGTCCTCCTACTCCATTTGCTGTACTGCATGTATTCCTTACAAACGGGTTAATCCCGACCGATCCGGCACCGAATCCGATTGGTACCGAATCCGGAGAAAAAATATGGGTTAGGATGTGGTAACAATAATATCCGTTCGAATCCGACCCGTTTGCACCCCTATCCGTAGTCATAAAGCTCTATGGTCGTAAGTCAGTCATGGTCGTAAGGCACTATGGTCGTGAGGCAGTCGTGGTCATAAGACACCATGGTCATAAGTCATAGAAGCTATAGTGGTCATAGTCGGTACTCGGAAGAACATTATAGCAATCGAAGCATCCGGGTACGAGAGAAGTCGAAAGACGTGGATGATCGTGTGAAGCGATCATAGCCATGTGAAGCAGTCGTGAGAAGTGGTCTTAGCCATGAGAAGTGGTCGTAGCCGTGAGAAGCGGTCCAAGAGGCATGAAAATAGACCAAAGTTAGTGGAGTTAGTGTGTGTGGAGGTCATATGTGTGTGTATGAGGTTTATTTAAGCCGTATAATTCCTATTAAGTGTGCAAGAGAAATAGACTGTGTGATTCAATCCCAACACTTGGTGTATTAGTCTCTCTCTCTATGTGTGTTTATCTAGAGTAACAAGAGGATTGAGCGATTCAGTCCCAACATGTACTACTGTTTCGACCACCTCGACTTTAACGTCGGTGCTATCACCACCAACAACTCAAAATACAATTGCTTAAAATTAAACTCAAACAACAAAAATAAGACACAAGTAATATCAAATACTCATGACTCTTATGAGATTGTCACCGTACGGTCTTACACTTACTTTCACCATTAGGCTCATTCTTCAATTTATGACAAACAAACGTTAGGGTGACAACATGCGGGCGTCCTATACATTGATGACAATAAAATCACAATGCATTCACAACACACAATAGACTTTAGATTCTGGCACTTGCTCTTCTGTAGGGAACGTACAAAAGCTTTGCACGCCACTGTATTAAGGGAAATCCGAAATACAACTCACTAGGCTAAGCTAGTGACCGAACCAAAAGGGAAAGAAAAAAAAAAGAAAACAGAAACAACTAAAAAGAAACAGCGAAATTACAGAAAAACGAGAGGCTTTCTCCCTGGACTGGTGGGAGCACCCTGACAACGCAGCTACAAGCTGCTAAGGAAGAAACTAAAGGCTAATCCTCAGAACGAAGAAGGCAGAGTTTTCCAATTTGTCCGCCAGTTTGCTTGTCAAACTCGGGATGTCCAACCCCTTCTCTTGGAAGACTCGAGCGTTTCTTTCTCTCCGGACCGTCCAAATGAACAGAGTCACTAGAGAATCGAAAGCCCGACGTTTCTTTGTGGTCCTAGTTCTAGAACGATCCGTGCCCGAAGTCACCCGTCGTTGTAATTCTCCTCTGTTATAGTGAGAAGAAAGAGTAGGGTTCGAATTTTCTACACACAAATTAATTAAGCAGTGCATACTTCATGATCGAGTAACCTCAGTTGTCCATTCAGTCGGCGCTAGCTTCTGGTCTAGCACTCGACTATTCTTTCTATCTCAGGATCGAAATGCATAGCTAGCTAGACCTCAAGGCGGAAAATAATATCACAAAACACAAACTTATCATGCAACACACCGCGGGCAATGATATACATTTTATTTTTTTACGAGTGGAACGCAGACAGGGAGAGACATGCTTCCATACAAATTATAACAGCATACAACTTTCAGTTTAGCTCTCCTAGCGCGTATATAATCTAGGGTTCAGGAGATGCTCGAATAGAACTCCTCAATTATGATGCGAACTGCGATCGGAATCCGGACCCAGTGGCTGCCCCCATCGTGCCATGCTAAGCTACCAAACGTGTAGTCGCCCTGAATCTTTCGCATCGCCTTGAAGGTCACCTTGAAACTCTGCACCCTCCTCTCCTTGCTGAACACCAGCACCGATGGCTCCACGGACATCTCTACACCAGCAGGAGGCTGGAAGAACGCTCTGTACACCGCGCCAGGCTGGCCGACATTGGTGACGGTGCGCAAAGCAGTCTCGGATGTCTTCAGACCAGGAATGGCGATCGAAGGGAGGTTCAGGTCTGGTACAGATGACTTAGGACTCGTGCAGTTGCCGGTTACTCCCAGGCCTCCCATGCAGTTGAAGAACTTCAGGTAATCTGAAGGATCGATGTCGTATATGAGACCAGGGTCATCTGCCTTGCTTGGGTTGACAAACCCTGCTCCAAAATCAAAAGGATCTGCAATCTTTGCTGGCGTTCCATCTGCTTGTATTGGGAGTCCATTGTTGTCAGTGGTAAGTGCTGCAAGGCACACGTGTTTAAGACATTAGTTAGTTGCCAATTTGTTCTTAATCTATTATATAATAAGTCGTTTTACAACCCCTAAGAAAAAAAGATAAATACTTGAAAAAGACAAAAACTGATATACATTCATCTTTACAGTACACTCAAACTAAAAAAAAAGTTACAAAACATTCTGAAAAAATTTCTGAATGTACTGCATGTTTACTCCACCTATGTATAAATTTTTAAGTTTAAACTCATTCTATGTTAAGAGTACAAAAAAAAAAGTTTTGACATATTTGAGATATCTTAGCATTAGTCAGATTTTTCTTTTTTTGTTACTCTAAATATAGAATGAATTTGAATTTGAAAATTTATATACAGGTACAGCAAGTTTATAAATACATGTATAAATTTTTTCAGAATTTTTCACAACCTTTTTTAGTTTGAGGCACAGCGAGTGCACCGTAAAAGTGAGTCCACAACAGTTTTTACCCTTTAAAAATCCTCAAAAAAAAGAAAAAGAAAAATACATCTAGCTCTTAATCTGCATGTCATAAATATAAGTTAAACTGTAGTGGCTATTAGGTGTCATGTTAGTACTTAATTAGAGATATATGTTACTTTATAATTTATTTAAACACCAAATTAAAGAAGGGATAATTCTTAGGAAAACTCCATGCACACAAAGTTTACGTGCTCGCATGACCTACGCAACCATACCCTGCAGTAATTAGTTAACCATTATTAAATTCGAAACTAATTCTGGCAGTCAGGGCAAGCTAGCTAATTTATTCCGTAAAATATTTGCACTTCTACACTATAGGAAAAATACACGGTAAAGTATTTTTTTATTTCCTATATATTTGACCAAAATTTATCTTGGATATTATGAATATTGAAACTCGAATAACATATTGCTATTCATTGTGAGAAACCCTGGGCCATCACATGTAGTCACACACATCCAGGTGTGAAACAAGATTTATGAGATACATATATAGAGGGAGAGCGTGAAGTAGCATATATAGCACAATAGATGGAAGGCTTAAAAAGAAACGACAACACGCTTTATATGTAGATTTTTTAAACAAAAATTGGTGCATAACTTTTTAAGACTTCAAGTGTAATTAGCATAGGGTTTACAATAGACTAAAGGGGGCTTAATTAGCACTAATTCGATGATACATGAACTAATTTGATGAACTACGAGAATTCGAAGCAATACATTGTTGGGAAATGCATGTGATTAGGGACTCTATACGATAAGAAAGAATCATTAACTAACAAGTAACAAACGTATGTTGAGCCTTTGAGAGACAAAGTAAGAGGTAGAATTGAAGCTACATTACGAAGTTTGAATAAGAAAAGAGAAGAATACAAGTTTAGAACATTGTCTCAGTCGACTATGCATGTAAAGACCAAAGTCCCAATTCAAGACTAGCAATAGATTTACGCAAGATCTACATTCTAGTACTAAAAACTGTCTTTAATCTTAACAGTTACTTACAAGATAAAAATTAGAAATTACTCCCTCCGTTTCACAATATTTATCTATACCCACCGTGTGCAAGGAAATAATACGACTAACCACGCAATTACGCGAGCTATTTTGCTAGTTGGCATAACAATCTTATGTGTGCAATACGGATGTAGTACGTATATACCAGTTGTCATCAGTGCTGATTTTAGGGCAGCAGGTGACCAGTCAGGATGCAGGGACTTGAGCAAGGCGACAATCCCGGATACATGAGGGCATGACATGGATGTTCCAGACATAAAATGGTAGAAAGCACCTAGTGTTTTGTAAACAGCAATTTGTGGTGCGGCTGCCAAAATGTTCGCTCCAGGTGCAGCAATATCTGGCTGTTGATTTAAGAATTAAGAGTACAAAACGTTAGAGCAATTAATTTTAACCAATTCATGGAAGTAGAAGTGAAAAGGAACAGAAACCCATTGATTGAGAGTCAGCAAAGCTCCATTAGTTTTTGTTAGTTAATTTTATTTAGGAAGTGTCTAAGCGATTCGAGTGTTTTTTATGGTTCGAAACACTCAGATTTTTTCCTATGTATACAATACTTTTTGTCCATGTTTATAATATTTTTTTGACTATGTATGTAACATTTTTTCCCATGTATGCAAAAATTTTCGTATGAATGCAACATTTTACAGCCGAGAAATGTTGCATTCATGGACGAAAAAAGTTACAAATATAGATGAAAAATGTTGCATACATAGAAAAAAATCTAAGCGCTCCAGGTAAAAAAAGACACCCAAGTGTTGTTTAGCAATTCCCTTTTATATACAGTGTATTTTCGGGCAGTGCAATCAAATGTGAGATTAATCACGTTCATTAGATCGGCATCACAGAGCGCTATCGCCGTACATCCTATCTCTTTCCATTGAACAGATAATGCCGGACAAAGTTAAATAGTAGCACTAAGCGCTCAGCTGGGTTCTTTCCATATGTGATATTTGGGGCATATCAAATAGGCAATAAATATACATATTACAAGTAAAATGTGTATAAAGGGGGTGCTTAAACTGGTCTTGGAATGGGCCTGAGAACCGGCCGGTTTCCCAAACCCTGCATATGCCCTCCACCTCAAACATCAACTCACACGCTTACCTTAAGAACCCCAGGATAGATGGGGCTGGGCCCTCTAGATGAGAATGTTGCAACCTTTGGGGCAGGAACTCCACTTCCAGTCGTTGTTTGAGTCGAAGATATCTTTGCTTTTGGAGTATCATCACTTGATGTGCTGTTGTTTTAGTATAGGAAAGGAAGAATTAAAAGCTAGAAAGTAAGATAATGTGTGTGCATATAAACATTCAGAAAGTCTAGATATTACAACCAGTAAAAAAAAAGTAGTTTTTTTTCTTCAATGAGTGAGCACTTTTTTTTTTGGCATACTTCTAGGCTATACTCCAAACTAGTGAATTCTAGGGATCAACAGATGAATATGTTGTTGGCACCCAGAATCCGCCACCGTTCGTGTAGTACCATAAGTAATAGCCTACCGTTCACATTACAATGCAGGTTCATCTTATTTGATAAACTAACCGATATTTCTGTACAATTAGACGACTAGATACTATAATACTTATGTTTATATTTGAAAATATAGTTGTATTTTTTATCCAACTCCAATGCTCATGAGAAGACATATATAGTTGTATCTACTGTACAACTATAATAATTCTCATATATATTTTATTGAACTACACCATTATAATCAACACCTACCAAAATAAGCGGTATAGATCTCTCTTTTTTCTATAATATAGATACCATGTAGGCCATGTAACTATATATAGAAAAAAAAGTTCATTTGACCCTTTTAACTATTGCGAAGGTTAGGATTTCAACCCTCAAAACTAGGTAACCGACCCTCCTAAGCTATTAATGCCGTGCAAATCACCCCCTCACAGCAAATCCACCTGACTTGGCGTGGTTTTGCTAATGTGGCACCGACATGGTAGTGTCCATGTAGATGTGACATCAACGAAACTGGAATGGAGTTGCTGTGAGGGGGTGATTTGTACAGTATTGATAGTTTAGCGGGGTCAGTTACCTGTTTTGAAGTTAGGGTTGAAATCCGAACCTTCACAATAGTTGAAAAGGTCAAATAGATGTACGGAGCATGAATAATCCTAACTTCCAATAATTTTCTAGAGTTAATGTATATGTACATGCAGTACTGCAAGATCAGTTTGGCGATCCCGAAATCAACAGCAACGATTGGAATCCGCTTGCTGTAAGTTTCCCACCGAAGAATATCGCCAGTGTAATACTTCGAGTATAAGAACCCTTTCCCTCCATTTTTCAGCAGTATTGATACAATATCTACAAGTTTTGGAGGTGGAGGCATCTTGCTTGTTGTGATGCAGAAGATGACTTTCCCCTTCACATCTGTGCTGTTTATGTAGGCTGGGTCACACCTGCGTGGATAGTTCAAGTGGTGTTAATATTTGCGTTTCTTACTGAAAATCACATGGATTCGATGTACACTGTCTAGGATTTGATCTATGACCCAACTAAACACTAAACCTTGACTATTATATGCAATTTGCAAATAAAATGCTAGCGCAATCAAGATGTTCAGTGTGTAGTCATACATGTTGTCCCCGAACAGCAGAACTTCATGGAATTGATCTGCCGCTTCCTTCGACACAAACAAGGATTGACCCTGTAAGAATCATAAGAAAAGAATTTCTATGTGTAGTTAGTTGACAAAAATGATCGAACACAAAACTAGAAACGTAATGTATGAACATTAAAAACACTAGACTTCACACCTAGGCACAAAATAGCTAGTTTATACTTTGTACGGTTGTACCCGTTCATTGAGCAACAATATGTCCCTCAATCGGCTACGTAACAAGTGCATCAACATATAGGTTTGGCAACCTGTCTTACATGTAGAATGGACAACAGGACATACCACAAGCCTTTGGTTGTTTCCAAGGGTGATAACCGTGGGGAACAGCCGATCAACAGTTGTTGCTGCAACTGTTAGCAGCCACGGCGACAAGTTCTGCACCGTTTGGGCAATAGGTCCATCGTTTCCTGCCGAGAAAACAACCGTGATGCCATTCGCGACGGCGTGCAACGTGCCTGGCCATTCTGATGGGCCTCCGATAGACAGAGATAAGACATCAACACCGTCATGGATGGCATCATCTATGGCTTTCATGACGCCGGCGCCGGGGCACGCGGCGTTAGTAGGGTATGCTGACGTTGTGAACAAGGTTGCCGGCGGCCGTTGAGGCAGTGTGGGTACCATGGCGGTTGGCATCCCTGGGGGACAGGAACTCGCCGTCGAGCAAGCTTTTGTCAACGGCATCGGCATACCACCGTGCACCGATAAGCTTCTGGTTGCAGTTGTCGGGGCCAAATGAGGTGCCGGCTTGGCATATTCCCTTCCATTTTAGGGGAGGGGGACCATAGCCATCATTGGCAAAACTCGGCGATTCCGGCCAAATACCTGAAAAGTAGAAATGTACTCAGAAGACAGTTAAGTATCAAGCCTTTAGGTTGTTCTCGGCTTGCCCACTAAGCTACTTCTTTGGTGATTTAATGTAAAATAAATGTAGGGAAAGACAATTACAAGATATTAGAGAAGGGAGAAGGAAACTGAACAGGGGGATACAACAGAGTGGACTGGGTGGGAAGTATGTGCACTATTAGTGTTCTACCTAGCATCTAGAAAAATTCCCTAGTCCTTCAGCGAAGGGGTTTGAACTCACGCCACAAAAGACTCAAATCAACGTGTACTAATTAATTATACATGTACTACCTCCATTCTGTTTAATTGTTAACCTAAAATATGCAGTCAAGATTTTAAACTTTGGCCACTAACATACATTAACGTACATAAAGATATTAATAATTGTTAAATAAAAATAAAACCGGTAGCTTTGTCATCAAAAATACTTTCATATCATCATATTTTAATAATTATTTTAACATACAATTAGAAATAAGTGATGGTCAAAACATGTATTGATGATCGTGTCAATATCTAAAAAGGAACTAAAAGAGAATGGAGAAAGGAGTAACCACTGTCAATGACACCAACAATGATGTCCTCTCCACTTTTAGCTTTTGCAAGTAGTCCATTTGGCTGCATGTAGTCCAGTCCGACCAAGTCCCAGCTTCGAGTTGTATGCGCGCGATAGATTTGGTTCTTTGTCACACTAACCACACCAGGAAGTACTGCCAAAACAACAATAAATTATATATAGTGATGACGAAAATCTATATACTGTGGAGCAGGGTTTAATCTTTCGCTGGCATTTTTTTTTCGGAGCAGGGCGAAACGAACGAAATAACGAAATTTCGTTCGTTTCGTTGGAAATTCGGACGAAAAAATTCGATTTTTTGATAAAATTCAACTAAAATTCAGATAAAATTTGAACAAAATTTCAATAGAACCAAATTCGGCCAAAGTTTGGGCGAAAAAATTACATTTCGGGGGGCACCGAAAGCGACGAAATTTCGTTCAATTCGCGAAATTTCGTCCGAAAGAAAGAACCCTGCTGTGGAGTACTTCTTTAATGAATTACCTGATATCTTTCTGGCTTGTGATTTTGTGAGCATTGCTGAAAAGCCAGAGAAACCATGTTTGTAACTGTAGACAACTGACTCAAGAGCCGCCTCCTTGCTTCAAAACCATATGTACGATTGCTATACATTAATCCCCGTAATACCATCATCAAATTTGCATACGTCAATGTTCTTAAAAATACAAATACCTACTTTATGTGGGAGCATTTTTTAAAGAACGATAATACTATCGCCAATAATAGATTACAAGTTTAGAACAGCTTCCTTTTTTGTGTGTTTTATTTACCTGCCGAGAATGGAAGTGAGCATGTCATGATGTGAAGCGGTGACAAGATCAGCATCTTGATGTTGTCTATCCCCAAGGTAGACGATGTATAACTGGCATTAGCATATGCATCAATCATTGTACAGCAAGCCAAACTGTAATCCTGTGTATTACACTTTTGGTCTTTTTTGGGAGAGTTCATTTGATATTAACCTTACATTTACAGCCTACAAGAAGTTTGAATTTTTTGTACGGATAATCCATTTTTTAATCGAAATTACAGAAATATACCCGCGGGAAAATTTTTTACAGAAATAGGCTCCAGTCGCCTAATGGTTGGGCGACTGGAGCCTTTCGCCCAACCAGACAGCGACACAATATAAGTCGCTGCACAGTAGAGCGACTGCATTAAATCGCTCTTCCGTATGGCGACTGGCATGCAGTCGCCATCCCGTTAGGCGACTGGCATGCAGTCGCCATACGGTAGAGCGACTGCAGGTAGCCCCCGTGATTGTTATAGAATTTGTGAATTTTGTAACGTTGAACCGGTAAAAAATACGGTGAAGTTGTAATAAAAGTTTATGTTCATTGTATATTGTAGGTGTGTAAAAAATTTTTAAAATTTTTTTTATGAAAGATTGAGTAGAGAACGATCGATACATACACTGTTAAGTGAGATAGTTTATATGCGGAAAGAGATGATAGACTTATGTAAATTTAAATAAACTTCATAATATAACTGTGAGTAACATGGTGCATGTTTTTTCATTACATTCATAATATGCAGCACGCCTCACTGGTCACCCTGCTGTGCCCCGTCACCGCGCCCGCGTCCTCCCATACGGCCTCGCTTGGCCCTCCTCCGGTGCAACGGATTAGGACGATCCGAAAAGGTAAAACGAGGAGGAGGGTGTCTATCCCGCCCCTGCGCTGGTGGAGTCAGCTGCACCTCTGGCTGTGTAATCTCCGGAGCACCGGGGAGGGCACTGGCAGAAAGAACCTGCGGTGCGACGTCGGGCGACGGCGCGAAAAACTGGTCCACATCCTCCTGCCCTAGGGAGACGCCGTGCTCGTAAGTACCTGCAATATTAATATCGTTAGTGCGTTGCATGTCGTCTTCGGATAAACACGGTATAACTATGCGTACCCGTAGCTGGCGCCATGTAGGAGGCGTACATTCCCTGCGTGGAGAAGACAGGGGCCTGCGTAGGAGGCGTGAAGTGAACCGGTGTAGGAGGCCCTGCCCAGGCTGAACCCCCTGGCTGCTCCGGGTGAGGTGGTGGAGGACGTGTCCACGTAGGTGCACCAGAGTAGTGCCACGCTGGTGGGGGTGGCACTGGTGGGGGTGGCACTGGTGGACGAGGAGTCGTAGCGGTGGGCGTGGAGACCGCCGGTAGCCTCGTGCAGGACAGTAGGCTAACGATACGTCTACACCCCTCGTGCACCCGACGCGCAAAGCTGACACCCTCCTCATGGGTCAGATGCGCACCACTGGTGACCCTCTCCAGTAGTGTGCCGGAGTCGGCCCATAGGGCAGAACCGACGTCAGCCTGGACACAAAGACATGAAATGGTCGATTATTGAAACGACATTACCATTTGGGAATCTTTGAAATGACATGTAACGTACCGCGATGTGAGCGTCGTGCGCGAAGTGCGCGGGGTACGTGTCCGTCGGAGCGGCGACGTGTGTGGCAGGCGGGTCTACCACATATACCAGCCTGGTCGATGTCTCCCCCTGGATACATCTCGGGCCCGAACGGACCCATGTCGTCTAGCAAAGGTCGTCCGACGCGTAAGCGCTCGAACGACCACAACTGCAGTAGCAGGGGACAGCCCGTGAGGATCGAGTTCGCCTTGATCCTCGTGCACGCATCGCACAGCCCGCGGTACGTCGCGGCAAGTACGGCCGATCCCCAGCTGACCTGGTGGGGCTCGCCGTCAGCGATCGCCCTCGCATAAGCGATAAGGCGCGCATCCACCGAGTTGCCGTGGCTGGTGGTGAAAAGCACCCAACCAAACAGCCACAGCACGTACGCCTCCAGGTGCCGCGAGACCTGGTGATCGTCGGCCTGCGGAACCATGCGCTCCACCTGAATGCAAAAAAGTTGTTATTAGTACGTAATACCACAAATAAGAGCTTCGAAGATACGATCGATTTTATATACCACGTACCTGGTACTGTCTGAGCCACCTCAGTGTCGGCCCATGGGTCTGCGCCTCTCCGAACACGTGGTGGTCAGCGGCCGGTGGAACGACACCCTCGAATCTGCAGGGAACGGTCGAACGGAAAGCGTCGTGATCGCTCCCCGCCCGCCTCGTCCCCGCCGGCCTCGTCCCCGCCCTCGTCCCCGCCAGCGGCTCCATCCTCGTCCGTGGCCTGCACCATCCGGGCAAGAGGGAGTAGCCCGGCATCCCGCAGCCTGCAAACAAAGTGAAGGTCAGCTCGGAACGAACTTACGGTCGATCTTCCGTTGGAGTAGTGCAAACCTGGCAGTCCAACGAGGGTCGAGTCCCCAGGCCACGCGAGGTGTGCGCGTCCGGACCACTCCCAGCAGAGGCGGCTCGTCCGTGCTCCCCGGTGCCGGGACTAGACGGGAAGCGCGATGAGAGCGGTCCACGTGCTCGTCCAACAGCGCGAACCGCCACTCCGAGTCACGTCCAGCACGAGTCATACCTGCAAAATTTGTACAATAATTTCTACATTACATTTTCTACATCTAAATTTCAACACTAAATTTTCTACATCTAAATTTGTACAATAATTGCAACATTAATTTTTCTACATGTACATTTAAATACTATATTTTGTACAATAATGCATTATAAATGGTATACAAATTTTATAAACTAAATTTTGTAAACTACATTTCTATACTATATTTACTAAACATAATTTGAAAATTAAATTTGTAAACTAAACTTTTAAACTACATTTTCTAAACTAAATTTCTACACTACATTTTCTAAACTACATTTTCTAAACTACATTTCTAAACTACATTTCTAAACTAATTTTTCTACACTACATTTTGTAAACTATATTTCTAAACTAATTTTCTACACTACATTTTCTAAACTAATTGTCTAAACTATATTTCTAAACTAATTTTCTACACTATATTTCTAAACTAATTTTCTACACTAATTTTCTAAACTAATTTTCGACACTAAATTTTCTAAACTATATTTCTACACTAATTTTCTACACTACATTTTCTAAACTAAATTTCTACACTACATTTTCTACACTAAATTTTCGAAACTAATTTTCTACACTAACAAAAAAATTACCTGAAAAACACGCACTACTTCTCCTCTTCTTGTCCTCTTCTCCTTCTCTTCTCCTTCTCTTCTCCTCCTCTCCTTCTCCTTCTCTGCGCTGGCCGAATGCAAGAAGTGGCGAGGCGAGCGTCGCCGAGCGCGGCGCCGAGCGCGGCCTTATATCCCACCTTCAGTCGCCGTCCCGTTGGGCGACTGCATTGCAGTCGCCCAACCGTTGGGCGACTGCAATGAATCGCCCAACGGTTGGTAGACTCTCCAGCTGTCGCGGTCTGGTTGGGCGAAAGGCTCCAGTCGCCCAACCATTAGGCGACTGGAGCCTATTTCTGTAAAAAATTTTCCCGCGGGTATATTTCTGTAATTTCGATTAAAAAATGGATTATCCGTACAAAAAATTCAAAGAAGTTTAGAGCATCCAATAGAAGAAATAGCAGTGCTGAAGAGGACTTAGCATTAGCAAGATGAAGATGGAACCCAATCATGGAAATGGCTTACTTGTCTTGGTTCACTCTGGAGCCCATTCGACAATTGCAGTTCCAACGCGAAATGGACAAGAAACGGCAGCCATAAAGACAGCGCTTGTAGCTTCGAAAGCTTGCCCATCCAAAACTGTTGCAAAGTAGTATCTTACTTTGGTGGTGTCAGGTGTGCACTTCTCATGCAACAACCTTCCTATTTATACGCCCTTGGAAAAATGTCATCACTGCAGACATCACACAGACATGTACAGCTAGGAATAATATTTTGATTAATTCTCTCTAGTCCTCAACAATATCTTGCAGCAATAGAAAGAATGCCAAGATATTTTTCAGTATCACTTAAGTTGAATTGTTCCAGCTTGTTTTGATGAGCCAAACGGAGACGTTAGCAGATACTTAAAGAGATGATGGAGCCATTTGACTTTGTCAGCTATCAGTAGTTTTAATTTGCCGGTAATTGATCTCTCCGCACGTCATGATTTATGGATCAGCTTCTTATGACAAAGTCCACCTATAATATTCCTCTCTTTCACAATTAACCGGTCATGATTTTGAGACTGTGACTTACATAAATTGCAAATGTTTTGAAGTTCTCAAAGTGAATTGCGTTCAGACCTTCTGTGGTGCCATTTCAAGAAGAAAAAAAAGACGACCTTGTGTGTTGAAAAAGTCTTTATGTGGACATGCATTCAGATTATAGACAAACATTTGCAGGTTATTGCTGGTTATCAGATTAAGCTGTGTTGACTCCTCAAGTTGCGTGTTTTATTTTCTTGTATAGCAATTGTCAGACAAGTATTTTGCTCAACAATTAAATTTAATCAAGTGTTTAGGATCATCAACGGTAATCAAGGGCTTTTTTTGCCTATGTCTTCTGCTGTTTTCACTTGCCAATCAAAATAAGAACTAGAAAAAACAAAAACAGCCACTACTACAGAAATACTATTAGTAGACGACAAATCACAGACGGTTTGACAAAACCATCTGTGACGCATACTATCATAGATAGTTTTAATTTGGAAACCGTCACTACTACAGAAAACTGTATTACAGACGGTTCAGAAACGTCATCACAAACGGTTTTCTGAGCCGTCTGAATTTATGGGTCAGTGATAATCGAAGGTTATCACAGACGGTTTTCGAACCGTCTGTGGTGTAAATATCACAGACGGTTTGTAACAAAAAACCATCTGTGATAGTTGATAATCACATACGGTTTGTAAGTAAAAACCGTCTATGATTATCACTATCACAGACAGTTTGTAAGTAAAAACCGTCTGTGATTATCAGCTATCACAGACGGGTTTTAGTGAAAAACCGTCTGTGATATTGATATATCACAGACGGTTTTTACTTACAAACCGTCTGTGATTATCAGCTATCACAGGCGGTTTTTAGTTACAAACCGTCTGTGATATTCTTTTATACCCCTAAATCTATTTCTGTTTATTGGCTAGTCTCAAGAAATGCTAGTCATGCCCTCTGAAACAAGCAGATCAACATGTACATGTATACATACAATTTACATCTCAATTCATTTCACAAACATAAAACATCCAATTCACATCTCAATTCATTTCACAAACATAAAACATCCAATTCACATCGCACTTCATTTCACAAACATAAAACATCTATTTCACAAATCAATTAATTGAAATGAAATAAAATATCCATTAACAAATACACAATTACAAAAGATGTACATTGCATTTGCACTTAGATGTTAACATTGCATTTTTTATTGTTCTATTACTCCGGAATCGAGGTCTCGTGAAAGGAACAGATCGATAATCAACGAACTTGTCAGGCTGCACAAGCAATGCTTGGATGGCGCATGATTGCACCATCCAAGCATTGCTTGTGCAGCCTGACAAGTTCGTTGATTATGGATCTGTTCCTTTCGCGAGACCTCGATTCCGAAGTGATAAGAGCAATAAAAAATCATTGTACGTTGTGGAACTCTCCATCTGAGTTTATGACTCTAGCCACCAAAAAGTACGCGCACTCTCCTCGAATTTGTGAAAGGTCGGGCTGTTTCAATGCAGTTGACGGGATGGACATAGCCTGTCGATAGGAATATCAATGTGCGTATATATATAATCTGATAAGTATGAAGTAATTATGGGAAGATTGACAAACCTTAGAATTGGTGATCCTCGAGGAATCGAGGAGTAGGTCATATGGTAGCAAACGTAGAATCCACACGTGTTGCCCGGCGACTGCTGGTGGCACTGCAAAAAATGGAATGTGTTAATTCCAAGAGGCATTACTACCAACTGTTGCATATGATTAATTAATGCGTAATAGCGAATACCTTAAATTTTCGAACATGTGTCAGGCCTTTGGCCCCTTGCGTCGAGACACCTGCCTTTGCAACGTACATCGCGAACACCCTACGTGATTCGAAAAAGTTGACCTTAGTCATTCGGAAGGGAAGAAATAGTACAATATAGGTATGTATGGAGAAAATGTACTTACCTATCGATTACTTGGCTGACAACTGTGTAGTCCATTTTATTCTTACTTAGGGAATCAAGGTATATTGCCTTGTTCCATTTTGGTACAATTACTATTAAAATCGAATGATACTCCTGATTGTAGGGCATAAGTATATATTCCTTATCGCGGTAAGACAGCAATGCTGCTGCAATGTACCTCTCGACGAAGGGTGTATCCTCGTTGATGGTATGCATGGCGACCAAGTGTGGGTCCTAGAAACCAACCGATGATTTGGATGATCTAGCTTTAGTCACCATGTGTCTATATATATACACACGAAAGCAACAAATTATATATGACATTTATCGGTATGACATGAACGAAGACTGTGATTGTACACACTTACAGCGTCCAACATCGAATGAGTGAGGCGTCGAGAGCGTTGAGCGTGAAAAGATCAAATAAATCTTCAAAGGTCACCACGAAGACACAATCTTGAATATTGTGTTGTAAATGATTCGGCCCGAATTTGACAGTGATACCTGAGCGCCGTTCTCCCTCTGGCTTATTGGACTTTTTCATATACCACTTGTGTAATTGCAGGCAACTAATTGGTAGGATTTTGAGGCGCATTACCGGGTCGACCAGCAGCTCGCCAAGCACGAATTTGCAGGTCAATGGCAGGTACGGGATATCATCATCGGTCTTGTTTGCTTTGCCCTTGCTGCCTCGGCTGTAGATCGACTGTAAAGGTAGCACCGGTGAAAGTTGCTGCACCGGGAATAGCGCCCGTGAACATGACACCGGTGCAGGTAGTGGTAGTGGAGATAGGCCTTGTGGAGATGGCACTAGTGCATGTAGCTGATCTGGTTCAGATTGCCCTTGTGGAGATGGCATCAGTGCATGTAGCTGATCTGGTTCAGATTGCCCTTGTGGACCTGCCATCGGTGAAGAAGCCTCCAGGCAGATATCACTTTTAGGCCACTGGATGAAGGTTCCAATGGCTTGCCCTAGAGTCACGAGCTCGTCGTTGAGGGGCTTCGGTAGCGGGACAACCTCGAAACTGGCGTGTACACCATCCACTGACACTTTTCCGAAGCTTGGCGCTAAACCTTGATGGTGCACCATGACCCCTTGAGTAGACGGATATGCTAGGCCCCAAGCAGCGCACAAGGCAACGGAGGCATATCTCACTTGGAGCTTGCACTTCGTAGGCTCCTACATAATGATACAAAATTAGCTACTCCAATTAATAGGCCTATCAACGGATCGAGCATTCCAGAGATAATAATTATTACCAGGATGTTGTCCACAGGAAATCTGGCCTCGTTCTCCGTCGTAGGATTAGACGCGCAACTACTCGAACTAGCTAGCACAGGAACGACGGCAGCGGCCTGCTGATTTTTTGTAAATCTCCGCATCTTATCTCTGATATAATCAGCTAGCTCCTCTCTAAGAGATGCCTTAATCTCTTCTCGTAGCCGTGCCTCACGCTCGTCTTTGGTTCTCTTCCTACTCCGATACAATTCAGAGTCATCTTGGAAACCATGTTTACAAGGAACGTAAAGCCCAAGGCCTCTCATACGATACGGGTACTCCGTGTTTCCCAGAGCCACGAGAGTATATCTTTCATCCTTGTTCCCTGGAATGATCCTTGGGAAGATTTAACACTCAGCGCTTCCTGCAAGAGCACGACATGTCATTTCACTTCCTACGAAGTTGTGGAGTAATTACAAGCTACGTAGTTCGATCGATATCTTACCAAGTGGTGGGATACTTCCTGGTCTGCGGGGTTTGGAAAGGAGACGTCCCCCGATGTCATTGTAGATGACCTTGCTCTAATCCAATTTCGAGCACGGTCATTCGGGATATTGGCAAATGGCGGGGCGGTGTCCTACAGGATTGCCTATTCGTCCTCCCTCCTCCACTATGGGATTTTACCCGCATACCCAGCCGTGCCAAGTCTGTGGGGGTGTGTGTTTTTTGCCTAGAGGGCCTTGTGCGCCGCACTTGCACTTTTAAAATCTTCGGTCGTCTTCATCGCCTTGAACTCTTCCCACTGTGGTTGCAGGAATGGGTATTTATGAAAGGGTATTTCATCCTTCTCCACGTAGTTCTTGACAAGCATGCTCTTGAATTTCTTCCATGCTTTGCACGCCGCTAGCAAGGCTTATCGTTGCACGACGTCTTGGTGTTCTTATGGGATCTCGAACGATGAAAAAATTTCTGTCAGTAGCTCACGTTTTCGAGTCCCAGTTACGCTCTTCCACAAATCGAATGTGATCTCAATTCGTTCTCGTGCAACTATTCCGATCATTCTTCGGAATGCGCATGCTGCTCCACGAGGAAGGAGAGGGGTTCCAGATCCATCGACCTCTGTGAGGGTAAATCGGCCCTCAGGCTTTTTCGATAGCCCTCTTCCTTGGCGTTTTGATTTTGGAGCGGACACATCCGGCGATGATGTTGAATAATGCGTGGATGACATGTTGGCCTTCTCATATATGAAAAGTAAGCACAATGTAGCATATACGTAAATAGTGCGGTATAAGCACATACTTAAATTTAATTCCAATAAATGTATACATATATTCAAGTATACATATACATATCTATGCTACATATACATATACATATACATATACATATACATATACATATACATATACATATACATATACATATACATATACATATACATATACATATACATATACATATACATATACATATACATATACATATACATATACATATACATAACAGTAAGATTTAACAACAATAAGATTTATAAAACAACAACAATATATGTATACATATATTCAAGTATACATGTACATATCTATGTTCATTAGCAACATACATATACATATACATATACATACACATACACATACACATACACATACACATACACATATACATATACATATACATATACATATACATATACATATACATATACATATACATATACATATACATATACATATACATATACATATACATATACATATACATAACAGTAAGATTTAACAACAATAAGATCATATTAATATATTTAACAACAATTTAATATATGACATTTATATGCAGCCTGCATGATACTGCTTTATCTCTTCATATCACTTTAATGTTGTTGATCATATTAATATGTTCAAGAATTTTGCAGTCCATTTGCTCATTTTAGAAATTCAAACATGGATTCTGCACTTAAATCAAATAGGAATACCATTTTTTTAATTCTTTTCTACCGAAGCCTTTTTCAACTTGACTTTTCCATTTTATAAATAGGAAGACACTTAAATATCATTCTACTATGCACTTGCCTTTCTAGTTGCGATGACCGGGTTGATTAGAGAACGACACCAACCCTGAAGTTACTCCTCCTACAGTAAACGCTCAAACCACATTCTAGCAAACCATGCCAATTCTGGAACATACACAAAATTTTGTACAACTTCTTAGCTAGCCACATGACCAGATTAAATCATCTAGACCTCCATTTTTAACCTAGAAAAAAAGATCTATCATCTTTTGGACAGCAGATTTAATATCTTATATCTATTAATCTGCACATGAAACAATAGTAAAACATGACATTTTCACAAACTACAAAAAGTTGTATACCTAGTTAGGCCAAACTACAAAAAACTCCATTAAAGACCTTTAAGGTTACCTCAGGGGAACGGCAGCGGTGACGGGGGGACGGCGGTGGCGACAGGCCCGAGAGAGGGGGACGGCGACGGCCTCGGGGGGACGGCGGTGGCGATGGGCCCGAGGAAGGGGGACGGCGACGGCCTTGGGGGGACGGCGGCGGCGACGGGCCCGAGGGAGGGGAACGGCGACGGCCTAGGGGGGACGGCGGCGGCGATGGGCCCGAGGGAGGAGGATGGCGACGGGCTCGGGGGACGGCGACGGGCTCGGGAGAGCGACTAAGTGGTTGGTATTGTAAATAACTACAGTGTACACGCAAAACTCTAGTGGGGGTTATATATAAAGGCTTATTACAGACGGTTCTATTTAAGAACCATCTGTGGTATCAATATCACAGACGGTTCTAAACTTAGAACCGTCTGTGATAAGCCTTTGCCGGCTGTAGTTATTAATATAAACACCAACCAGCATTCAATAAGACCTCACACAGTGTATTTCTTTACAACAGCTAGGTGTATTTCTTTACAACAGCCCAATGAACATAGAGATACATTTGTATGACTCGTTCTCAAAATTCACCTATATATCACACATTTTCATATATACGTAAATGCAAATTCACAAATACATCACACACATGCATTGTTGTATACATAAATGCCAATTCACATATACATCACATACATGCATTGTTATATACATAAATGCAAATGCCCACATATATGTCACACATTCTCATTCCACTTGCTTATTTCCTTTAAAAATTAGCCCTTCATGATGATCAATACGTACGTAACTAGTTTCGTCACATTGTTCGTTGTCGACTCTTATGCATTTCCAAAAGGAGGTAACTCGTCAAATTGAATGTATTATTCCTCGTCCACTACATTCTTTACTCCGACAATTCTCCTTTTTTCATGAAAAACTACATGGCGTTTCTTATTTGCCAGGTCGGTTACATAGAAAACTTGAACAACTTGGTTGGCGAGTACGAATGGTTCGTCTTTGTACCTGACACGTTGGAGGTCCACAGTAGTGACACCGTACTTGTCAACCTTCACTTGTGGGAAATGCACCCAACGGCAGCGAAATAAGGGGATCTTGAAAACCACGTAGTCGAGCTCTCAAATCTCTTCTATGAACCTATAGTACGAGTTTTTCAACCCATCAGTACTAAACACATTTATGCGGACACCGCTATTCTGGTTAGTGCTCTTTACATCCTGAGACTGTGTATAGAATGTGTACCCATTTATGTCATATCCTTGCCATGTCACAATTGTAAATGTTGGCCCTTTTGCCAACCATGTCAGTATCTCACTTGGCGAGCTCCTAGCGATTTGCTCCTTCAACCATTGGTTGAACCGACTGCTGTGTTGCCTCATGATCCAAATATCCGGCCGCTCCGGATTCTGTTGCCGAAGCACATCCTTGTGCTGGTCGACATAAGGCGCCACTTTAGTCATGTGTTGCAAGACCGTGAAATGGGTTTGAGTATACGTGTCCATATCTGGAGTGATTGCTTTCCTTTCGATAGTTCCGATACCCTTCAGCCTCCCCTCATGACGAGATTGAGGCACACCTATCGGTTGAATCTGAGTCATATAATCGACACAAAACTCAATGACCTCTTCGCTTGCATAACCTTCGACGATGCTGCCCTCCGGCCGAGATCGATTCCGTACGTAGGACTTGAGAATTCCCATGAACCTCTCAAATGGGCACATGCTACGTAGGAATACGGGCCCGCACATTTTTATCTCCCACACAACGTGAACAATGAGATGGACCATGATATCGAAAAACGAAGGAGGGAAATACATTTCAAGATGACATAGAGTCATCACCACGTCCTACAGAGCATCTAGTCCTTCGAGATCGATGACCTTCTGAACAATTGTGTTAAAGAAATAACATAACCTCATGGTTATCTCTCAGTCTTTTATCGGTAAATATTTCTAATTGCAATAGGGAGCATCTGTGTCATCAGCACATGACAATCATGAGACTTCATGCCATTTAACTTCAAATCTTGCATCGAAACAAGTTTCTTCACGTTGCCGGAGTAACCAGACAGAACTTTGACACCATGCAAGCACTGGCACAATTCTGTTTTCTCGGCCTTGGACAGAGTGTAACACGCAGGGGGAAGGTATGTTCATCCATTATCTATTTTTGTCGGTGCTAACTCAGGCCTGATGTCCATATCAGCCAAGTCAAGCCGTGCATTGACGACGTCCTTTATTTTATCACGAATGTTCAGTAAGAGACCAATCAAGCTGTCACATACATTCTTTTCTACGTGCATGACGTCGATGCAGTGTCGAACATCTAGGTACTCCCAATAAGGTAAGTCCCAAAATATTGGTATCTTCTTCTAGGTGTTCTTCTCTTGAGCCCTCAATTTACGTCACTTTCCGAGGACAACATCTAAATCCTTAACCATATTATAAACCTCTTTTCCCCTTAAATGCCTTGGAGCTGAACCGTCTTCCTTCTCTCCGTCAAATTGTTTCTTCATCTTGCGGTATGGGTGAGCCCACCGAAGGAACCGACGGTGACATATGTAGACGGTTTTGCATGAGTGTTTCAGCCACACACTCTCGGTACCATCTAAACAGTGAGTACAAGCTTTGACACGTTTTGTACTCTGGCCCGATAGGTTAGCAAGGGCAGGATAATCATTTATGGTGCAAAACAATAAGGAGCGCAAAGTGAAGTTCTCTCGTTTGTATGCATCCCATACCTATACCCCTTCGTTCCAAAGTACTTTTAGATCTTCCACCAATGGTGCTAGATACACATCGATATCATTCTCAGGTTGTTTTGGCCCTTGGATAAGTATCGACAGCAAAATATACTTTCACTTCATACACAACCAAGGAGGAAGGTTATAGATGCAGAGAGTCACGGGCCATGTGCTATGTCGGCCAGTCATGCTATTGAAAAGAATCATTCCATCTGTACTCAGTCCAAACCTTATATTCCTTGGTTCTGCACCGAAGTCTGCAAAACTGCTATCGATGTTTCTCCACTGAGCAGAATCAGCAAGGTGTCTTAGCATTCCATCCTTCTTGCGCTCCTCTGAGTGCCAACGCAGCAGTTTTTGCCTCCTTTGGATTTGCAAAAAACCGTTTCAAACAGGGAATTATAGGAAAATACCATGCCACCTTAGCAGGAGGTCCTTTCTTCACCGCTGTTCCCTCGCCGTCATTTGATTGATTGTTACGTTTGTATCAGGATGCGTTGAACAACAGACATACATGCATGTTTGCATACTCTTTACGGTAGAGGATACAATCGTTCGGACATGCATGTATTCTTTCTACTTACATTACCAATGGACAAATAATATTCTAGGCTTTATACGTGGTTTTAGGCAACTCATTTCCCTCCGGAAGCATGTCCGCTAAAAGACCTAGCAGCGCCATGAAACTCTTGTCGGACCAACCGTTGTTTGCCTTCAATTTCAACAGTTCAAGCACAGCCGACAACCTCATGTATTTTGACCTGCAGCAAGTGAACAAAGGTTTCTCCGAGTCCTCCATCACACCCCGGAATTTAACATACTATCTCTCATCATAGTTCTCTTCTACATCGCGAAGCATCTGATCCAGATTGTCATTGTGCAACTTATCTGAATCCGAACAACAATCGACATCATCCGGCGACATGTCATTCACTTCACCGGCGATGTCATCCGCCGGCATATCATTCACTTCACCGGCGATGTCATCCGGCGGCATATGATCATTGAGTTCACCATGACTGGTCCAACACGTATAACCCTTTTTCAAACCCCTCCGAATAAAGTGCGCTTCAATTTGCCCTCGGTTCTTAAACATCTTTAAATTCTCGCAATCAGTGCATGGACAGTACATATATTCTACCCCCTTATTCGACATATCCTCCTCGGCAGCTCTTGTAAAAGCAGACACGCCATTAATGTACTCTTCACTCACATGGTTCGCGGCAATCCAGCTTCGGTCCTACGTTATGTATATATATAACAATTTAGTATTAAAAATTAAATTAATTAATTATTACTGCATATATACCACATGCATTGAGGCTTTGCTAGCTTAATTTATATTATAAACACAACAGCTATTTTTCTCAGCGATCGCTAAAGGTATATAACCAACAATTTTGACAAATTTGGCCTCTCACATGAAGGGAGAACTTATCATGTATAGTCAAATAGATGCAAACCATCTTCAATAACACTCACCAAAACTTAGATCTAAATTGTAATGCAAAGAAAAATAAATTTCATTACTAACCATATCTAGAGCAACCAGGAACGTATGAATCTTCAAAGCTCAATCTCTGCCTCCTCCCACCAAATTAATTGGCCTGAAATCGCCTAGATTGCCTCCTAAGCGAAAGAGTGCAGCACCGACTAGATCTGAATCGAAATGAAGACAGATGCGGTTCTGAGCGGCGCAATAAATGTCTAGTGCCAATACCATAGACGATTTTTTATTAAAAACCCCCCGTGATAATTCTGAGATTATCACAGACAGTTTTAATACAAACCGTCTGTGATAATCAGCTTATCACAGACGGTTTTTTAATAAAAAACCATCTGTGAAAATTCCAGATTATCACAGACGGTTTTTACTAAAAACCGTCTGTGATACTAAAATATCACAGACGGTTCATCGGTAAGAACCGCCTGTGATACTCGTTTTCTTCGACGCCATCAACACAGACGGTGGTCAAAATAAAACCGTCTGTGTTAGTGTCGGTCACAGACAGTTTTGTCAAACCGTCTGTGATTTGGCGTCTAGTATTAGGCTTTCTGTAGTAGTGCATCTATGTTGTTGGTGTTGGAAAAAACGAGTATCATAGACGGTTCTTACCGATGAACCATCTGTGTTGCTGTGTTTATAATATGAATTAAGCTAACAAAGTCTCAATGCAAGTGGTATATATGTAGTAATAATTAATTAATTTAATTTTTAATACTAAGTTGTTATATATATATGCATAACGTAGGACCGAAACTGGATGTATGCCTTGAACCGTGTGTGTGAAAAGTACATTAATGGCGTTTTTTGCTTTTACAAGAGCTGCCGAGGAGGATATGTTGAATAAGGGGGTGGAATATATGTACTGTCCATGCACTGACTGCGAGAATTTAAAGATGTTTAAGAACCAAGAGCAGATTGAAGCGCACTTGATTCGGAGGGGGTTTCAAAAAGGGTTATACATGTTGAACCAGTCATGGCGAAGTCAATGATAAGTCACCGGATGACATCACCGGTGAAGTGAATGATATGCCGCCGGATGATGTCGATTGTTGTTCGGATTCGGATAGGTTGCACGATGACAATCTGGATCAGATGCTTCGCGATGTACAAGAGAACTATGATGAGAGAGTATATTAAATTTCGGGGCTGGATGGAGGACTCGTAGAAACCTTTGTCCACGTGTTGCAGGTCAAAGTACACGAGATTGTCGGCCGTGCTTGAACTGTTGAAATTGAAGGCAAGCAACGGTTGGTCCGATAAGAGTTCCACAGCGCTGCTAGGTCTTTTAGTGGACATCGGTGCAGAACCAAGGAATATAAGGTTTGGACTGAGTACAGATGGAATGAATCATTTCAGTAGCATGAGCAGCCGACATAGCACTTGGCCTGTAACCCTTTGCATCTATAACCTTTCTCCTGGGTTATGTATGAAGCGAAAGTATATTTTGCTGTCGATACTTATCCAAGGGCGAAAGCAACCTGGGAATGATATTGATGTGTACCTAACACCGTTGGTGGAAGATCTAAAAGTACCGTGGAACGAAGGGGTACAGATATGAGATGCATACAAACAAGAGAACTTCACTTTGTGCTCCTTATTGTTCTGCACCATAAATGATTAACCTGCCATTGCTAACCTGTCAGGCCAAAGTACAAAAGGTGCCAAAGCTTGTACCCACTGTTTAGATGGTACCGAGAGTGTGTGGCTGAAACACTCACGTAAAACTGTGTACATGCGTCACCGCCGACATATGTTTTATGTTATGTTATGTTATGTTATGTTATATTATAGGTTTTTACCAAAACACTGTGATTAGAAATTATTGGTCAAAACTGCAGCTCTAAACAGTGAAAAGTCATCATCAACTTATATTTATGAAAACACATGAGTAACAATTTTTTTCCATCATTCTGCACGTAGTCTGTTAATTTACAGTTTGTAGATGTGCAGTTTCACGAAGAATAGCAGTGTGGATTTATTATTGTACATGGTGATAAACACGCCGCTTTGTTAGCATTAGCAAGATGAAGATGGAACACGATCATGGAAATGGCTTACTTGTCTTGGTTCACTCTGGAGCCCATTCGACAATTGCAGTTCCAACGCGAAATGGACAAGAAACGGCAGCCATAAAGACAGCGCTTGTAGCTTCGAAAGCTTGCCCATCCAAAACTGTTGCAACGAAGGTAGTATCTTACTTTGGTGGTTTGCACTTCTCATGCAACTACCTTCCTATTTATACGCCCTTGGAAAAATGTGTCATCACTGCAGACATCACACAGACATGTACAGCTAGGAATAATATTTTGATTAATTCTCTCTAGTCCTCAACAATATCTTGCAGCAATAGAAAGAATGCCAAGATATTTTTCAGTATCACTTAAGTTGAATTGTTCCAGCTTGTTTTGATGAGCCAAACGGAGACGTTAGCAGATACTTAAAGAGATGATGGAGCCATTTGACTTTGTCAGCTATCAGTAGTTTTAATTTGCCGGTAATTGATCTCTCCGCACGTCATGATTTATGGATCAGCTTCTTATGACAAAGTCCACCTATAATATTCCTCTCTTTCACAATTAACCGGTCACGATTTTGAGACTGTGACTTACATAAATTGCAAATGTTTTGAAGTTCTCAAAGTGAATTGCGTTCAGACCTTCTGTGGTGCCATTTCAAGAAGAAAAAAAAGACGACCTTGTGTGTTGAAAAAGTCTTTATGTGGACATGCATTCAGATTATAGACAAACATTTGCAGGTTATTGCTAGTTATCAGATTAAGCTGTGTTGACTCCTCAAGTTGCGTGTTTTATTTTCTTGTATAGCAATTGTCAGACAAGTATTTTGATCAACAATTAAATTTAATCTTTAAGTGTGTAGGATCATCAACAGTAATCAACGGCTTTTTTTGCCTATGTCTTCTGCTGTTTTCACTTGCCAATCAAAATAAGAACTAGAAAAACAAAAACAGCCACTACTACAGAAATACTATTAGTACACGTCAAATCACAGATGGTTTAACAAAACCATCTGTGATGTACACTTTCACAGACGGTTTTAATTTGGAAACCGTTTATGTTGTTGGTGTTAGAAAAAACAAGTATCACAGACGATTCTTACCGATATACCGTCTGTGATACTGGAATATCACAGACGGTTTTTAAAAAAAAACCCGTCTATGAGTGTTATTGAAGATGGTTTGCATCTACTTGACCATACATGATCAGTTCCCGTCATGTGTGAGGCCAAATTTGTCAAAATTGTTGGTTATAAGTGGTTCGTCAATCGCTGGGGAAATAGCTGTTGTGTTTATAATATGAATTAAGCTAGCAAACACTCAATGCATGTGGTATATATATAGTAATAATTAATCATTTTAATTTTTAATACTAAGTTGTTATATATATGCATAACGTAGGACCGAAGCTGGATGTATGCCGCGAACCGTGTGAGTGAAGAGTACATTAATGGCGTGTCTGCTTTTACAAGAGCTGCTGAGGAGAATATGTTGAATAAGGGGGTGGAATATATGTACTGTCCATGCACTGACTGTGAGAATTTAAAGATGTTTAAGAACCGAGAGCAGATTAAAGCGCACTTGTTTTGGAGGAGTTTCAAAAAGGGTTATACATGTTGGACCAGTCATGGCGAAGTCAATGATATGCTGTCAGATGACATTGTCGGTGAAGTAAATGATATGCCGCCGGATGATGTCGATTGTTGTTCGGATTTGGATAGGTTGCACGATGACAACTTAGATCAGATGCTTCGCGATGTAGAAGAGAACTATGATGAGAGAGAGTGTGTTAAATTTCAGGGCTTGATGGAGGACTCGGAGAAATCTTTATCCACATATTGCAGGTCAAAGTACACGAGGTTGTCGGCCGTGTTTGAACTATTGAAATTGAAGGCAACCAACGGTTGGTCCGACAAGAGTTCCACGGTGCTGCTAGGTCTTTTAGCGGATATGCTTTCGAAGGGAAATGAGTTGCCTAAAACCACATATAAAGCCAAGAAAGTTCTTTGTTCATTGGGAATAGAAATAGAAAGAATACATGCATGTCCGAACGACTGTATCCTCTACTGTAAAGAGTATGCAAAAAATGCATGTATGTCCGGTGTGCAACGCATCTCGATACAAATGTAACCATCAATCAGATGACGGCGAGGGAACAGAGGTAAAGAAGGGACCTCCTACTAAGGTGGCATGGTATTTTCCTATAATTCCGCGTTTGAAACGGATTTTTTGCAAATCCAAAGGAGGCAAAACTGCTGCGTTGGTACTCGAAGGAGCGCAAGAAGGATGGAATGCTAAGACACCTTGCTGATTCCACCCAGTGAAGAAACATCGATATGAGTTTTGTAGACTTCGGTGCAGAACCAAGGAATATAAGGTTTGGACTGATTACAGATGGAATGAATCCTTTCAGTAGCATGAGCAGCCGACATAGCACTTGGCCCGTAACTCTCTTCATCTATGATCTTTCGCCTTGGTTGTATATGAAGCGAAAGTATATTTTGCTGTCGATACTTATCAAAGGGCCAAAACAACCTGGGAATGATATTGATGTGTACCTAGCACCATTGGTGGAAGATCTAAAAGTACTGTGGAATGAAGGGGTACAGGTATGGGATACATACAAACGAGAGAACTTCACTTTGCGCTCCTTATTATTCTGCACCATAAATGATTATTCTGCCCTTACTAACCTGTCAAGTTAAAGTACAAAAGGTGCCAAAGCTTGTACTCACTGTTTAGATGGTACCGAGAGTGCGTGGCTGAAACACTCACGCAAAACCGTGTAAATGTGTCACCGCCAGTTCCTTCGGAGGGCTCACCCATACCGCAAGATGAAGAAACAATTTGACGGAAAGAAGGAGAACGGTTCAGCTCCAAGGCATTTAAGCGGAAAAGAGGTTTATAATATGGTTAAGAATTTAAATGTTGTCCTCGGAAAGGGACGTAAATTGAGGGCTCATGAGAAGAACATCTGGAAGAAGAGATCAATATTTTAGGATTTACCTTATTAGGAGTACCTAGATGTTTGACATTGCATCGACGTCATTGTCGGATCCCAGAACCCTCTGTGTAAATCGCACTAGTCTAGGATCAGCTAGTGCACATAGTGATAACAGGGATACATATCAAGCAAAATGACAAACTTTATTAAACTGAATATGGGCCTGATGGCCAAAGTTTACATCAATGGTTTATAAACCAAAATTAAATATAAGTAGCAGCAGGAAAAACCGAAGCGGAAGAAGCTCACTGAGCTTGCCCACAGGCAAACGACAGTAAGACGCGGCCTATACGTTCTGATCCTCACCGAAGTCGAGGCTCTCCTCTGAAAAATGATGAATTGAGCAACGTGAGCACATAAAGTACTCCACAAGTTACACCAGGAGGTTTAACAGAGTTAATGCATGCATAAGGATTTTCAAAGGAAGGCATAATATGGTTATTTGCACAATAAACAACATTAGAGTAAATACCGTAAAGTAAGTGCAAAAGCTGGATTTGATACAGTATGTAAAAGCAATACTTGATAACTGAAATAATATCGTTAGTGCAGGCTCCAACCAAACACTAACCTAACCATGGGCATCTCACCCGGACCATCTTTATCAAAAAGATCTCACAAGTTTCCATCAAGCCAGATTTTATTAAAATCAAAGTCTAATCCGTGAAAAACTTTACTCAGCTTGCCCATGACTGTGGGCACGGCTATCCAGGATAGATTATACACTCTGCAGAGGTTGTACAGCTTTACCCACAAGACATGATCATCCCACATTGCCCCCGGATTAACACACTTTCTTATGTATGTGGCGAGGTGATCATGACAAGGCCTTTACAATACAAAGCCTTCAACCTGGCCAAGCCAACACTGAGGTTTCACCACAACTTGAATCCACAAGTTGAAGCCCCCTCTTGAGCCGAGTGAGACTTCTCATGGCCTCCGCCACGTTCACTTTCAATCTATAGCGAGACTCAGGTTGGGACATGCAAATTAATTAGCCAGGGCTGTCTCATACCAGCCTTGTGGTAGTACGTAGGGCTTTGCAACAGTAGCTCACAGACCGGTCCTTAACTGACTCAGGCACCAACCACATACTCCTTGCACCTAGCAATCAATATTGTGTCACCAAACAACAATGCATGCCAGCAAGCACCCACCACTCTAACCATTTGCCTAAGTCTAAACCAAGTTTTCATATTTTGTTTGAAAATATTTCATAATCCTTCTTGACTCACGAAAGTCAAGAATACATTTGAAATGCCTATCATTTTATGCGGAAAAAGGTATCCAAACCTATGATTATTCTAAACATGGCTAAGCTTTGCTATAAAATGTCCAGTTAATACTAATGTATTGTTGTAGGGGTGGCCCCCACCTAAACCCAGCAGACCTGTTAGAAGGTTATAGGGCCCAAAATAGGACATATGTAATGGCTTAAATACCCCTGGCAGGGAGGTACCGATGTAAGGGCACATTTGTAAAAGCACAGCCCATATGAATATATATACCAAGGGAAGACTAGAGGGAGGACGATCACTCTCTCCCAACTCCCCACTACCACATCTCTCTCTGTTTGGTCTGTAACCACAATATGTATCAACTAGGTTTTTCTCTATGGTGACAAGGCATAGGAAGTTCAATGTCAAATTTGGCCATAAACAAAGGAATTGGGTATAACTAGAATTTAAATCGAATTAAAACTAGGTTTCAATAAAAGTACGCATGCATAATAATTTTAAAAACAACATTAATAATTTAAATTACTGGGAGCAACATGATCAAAGGTGTAACTTGCCTTGCTCGAAGACTTGGTATTGCGAATCGTCGAAATCGAACTCTCCGGAAAAAGTCGAAATCTACACGCGAAGAACCAAAGCAAATAAATAAAAATAAAATCCAAAAATTATAAAATATATATTGAGGGATAGATAATGATTTTAGATGAATTTAGGAGAAAGAGTCAATGGATTCGGAGTTCGGACGACGGAGAACGAGTAATTGGAAAATTGAATGGAAGAGGAATTCCAGAAATTTGTAAAACGAGGAGTATTCCTGGGAATCAGATTTTTGTTGGAATTTTGGAAATTGTTTTATATAGTCTATAACAAGTGGGACCCGCTGGCCATTGGCTAAGCAAAATATTTTAAGGCTATGGAAAAATGGGGTTCAAGTGGTTCGATCCAAGGTCTCAAGAGTGTAAACACTTGCTTCCCTCTCATAACATGTTACTAGGAAACGGATCATCCCTCACGGTTCAAAACCGTTAGGAAAATACAGAAAACCGTCAGGCGGGCTAGGGTTTTCAGTCCCAATGGCGCGCTGCACGAAATTAACGGGCGGGCTGGATAATTAGCCTCACGGGCTGGAGAAGCCTCACGGGTTTATCTTCAATTATCCTCACGGTTCACTTAATACCGTCACAAAAATAGTGTATTTTCTTGGCGGCTTAAGGAGCCCGATAGGAAAATGTATTTTTGTGACGGTGATACGTGGGCCCGTCACAAAAAATTGATATCCCTCACGTTCTATGCGGACCCGTCAGGAAAATTAAAGCCCGTGAGAGATGATCCGTTTTCTAGTAGTGACAAACTAAGCAATGGTTCCCATGTAATACAAACTCAAGGGGAAAAAATGGTTAGAGGAAAGAATAGAGGGATCAGACCAGTGACGGCTCTGGCGTGGCAGCTCGCCGGCGATGATACCATATGTGTTAAAGAGAAAGATGATGAGTGGAAACAAAAGTGAATGAGTGCGCAGTATTTAACGCAAGCGTATTTCTGAGATGGCTTGATAGCATAAAACATGCCTAGAGTGAAAGAGACTATGTGTAGAGAGTGGAGTAGTGTGAACCTCGTAGTGAAGTGGAATGAAGACTATTTTATACATGATAGAGATGTTAAGTTTGAGACGTACTATGTGTAGAACATTTTCGTGTAGAACATTTAGAATGTGAAAGATATAAAGTGAGGTGGAAGACCAACACAACAAAGAGTAGCAGAGCATATAAAAAAACTGACGAGAATGTGAGGGATTAAAGTGTGACAAGAGAACCATGAGTGCAGAAGTGATGAGTAGCAAGGCGAAGACCTCAAACAGAAAGAGTGTCAAGCCACATCAGCTCGTCGGCGAGGGGAGGAGTGGGTGGCATGGCGAGAGGCAAAACGGAACCATGAAGCCTGGGGAAGAGGTGGCCGGATGTGGCGCCGGCCGTCATAGCCCACGACGGTGGCTGCTGCGCCAACAAACCAGGGGCGAAGCTAGAGAGAAACCAAGGGGGTGCACACTTCACCACACATATAGCACAGTACACAAAAATTTCGATGGACAATATATAGAAAATATGTTGTACCGTTAGTTTTTAACATATATAATATAACAAAGTGATTGACAATGAACAGCGAGTCGATGATAAAGCATTAGCAGCAGAAAGTACGTACCAAAATAAATAAATCCATTAATATAGGCAAATATATTATCTGAACTCAATATCCTTAATGGCCTACAACAAAGGAGAATAAAAACATGTTAATTTTCAGCTGAAAAACTATTAAAAAATCATGTGAAAATAGGCAATATACCTTTTCATATTGCATATTTGCGTCCTCTCATATTCATAAAACGATCAACCACAACCTTATTTGTGACTTTCTTCATTTCTTCTTTCTCGACGTAACAAATAAGGCTATGACTCATGTAGTCATCACCAATGCGATTACGTAAATATGTTTTCACAATCTTCATAGCTGAAAAGCACCTCTCAACCGTAGCAGTGGCAATAGGCAAAACTAGTACTAGCTTCAAAAGCCGATAAACTAAAGGATAGCAAAGATGCTTCCTTGTCTCCACCATTTTTTGAGAAAGCTCACCAATACTTTCTACATTAGAGAATCTACCATCTTCTCTCACATCAGCAATATAGAGGCAAAGATGATGTCGAAGATCAGCCAATTCACTAGAACTAAAATCATCAGGATAAAGTTTTGCCAGTCTCATCAAACTATCCACATTAAAATCATGAAATCGTTCTTTTGGATTGGGCTGGGGGTGCACAATTTTGGGCTGAGGGTGGTGCACATATGGTGAATTTGGGATAGTAATAAGTGTTTCTTTTTTTTACCCTGGTGCCAAGGAACCCCCTTGCCCCTATTGGGCTTCGCCCCTGCAACAAACCAAACGGTGATGGCAGTGGCTTCGGTTGAACTCAAGGCAGTGGAGAAATCTTAGGCATGGAATGAGTGATGAGAAAATCCCTGGCTCCAATTTATAGCCTGAGAGGAGGGAAGGAATTTGATCAGCCAAACAAAAATTGATGGCAACGGTTTTGAGTTGGAGACTTCACTGTGCATTGGTGTGGATGAAAATGGTTGAAGTAATGGCTAAAGAATTCATTTCAAGTAGTAGTTAAAGACATTTCTTACTGCTCTTAATGTCTTTAATGGGAGGGAAATGGTTTTTGCATGCATAGCTCGCTCGTGTGCTCGGTTGAATTGGCTGCGAGGAGACAGACAAGTAGGGAAGGCTGCTGGAAGATGAACAGTAGAGTAGAGAATAACATGCTAGTAATACATGATTTATTCAAAAGAACAAAGAGGGGAAAGTGGCAACTGTGGATTGGGAAATCACATGTTAAGCGTGCTGTTGATAGGGAAGATGTCGAATGGGTGACTTCTGGGGAAAGGTTTTCTTTCTCTTTTTATTTTTTTATTTTTATAAAAAGACAGAAATGCCAAGAAAAAAATAATAGCTAGTCCTAGAAAAATAGAACAAATATTTTTATGAATATTTTGAATTTTTTAAGATTTGAATTTGAGTTTTGGAAGAGAACTGAACATTTGGAATGGAATTGAGACTTGGAAAAAGAACTGGGTTTTGGAATTTGAAATTTAAAATTTTGGATTACCAAATAAACTTCAAACATTCAAAGTGATGGTAAAAATGGATATATTAGAATGTTAGAAGAATTTAGAAATTTGAATGGGTGCAATCGGAGATAAAATGAAGATATATGGGTTCCTGGAAGTTTAAAACTAAAGGAAAAGGAAAATGCTAATTTTCTGAATTATTTTTGTACTGAAAAATCGATTTATGACGTCATCAAGAAAAATGATTTTCAGAGGAATTATTTTCTGTGGAAAAGGAATTTATGACGTCAGGGTGACGTCAGCAAGGATTTCGATTTTCTGGTCAGATTATTTTTCAACAAAAAAAGGGTTTTATTCACTGACAGGTGGGACCGGCTTTTGTGGACTGGGTCCATGGACCGAGGAGAAGGCTGAGGTGGCACGCGGCTGGCATAGCGCTTGCGTGGCTCTCGGCTGCTGAGGTGGCGCATGGGGACTGAGGGCATCGGCGGATGGCGGCGCTGCTGGGGTCGGCGAGGGGTGCGCAAGAGAGAGGAGGACATGGGGAGTTCAGTGCACCTTGGCGCGACGCTCGGGAATGCTCGGTGGTGGCCAGCGATGAGAATGCAGGGGTGGCGGAGTGAGGGCGTTGGTGGCGGGGATTTTCAATGGCGGATTCGCTCGGTGGAGGGGCGGGGAATGCGCGCACGGGTCTGGCGAAGGTGGAGGCAACGAACGGCTGTCAGTTACACCGAGGTTAAGGTCGGCGCAAAGGCGAGTAAAGAGGGAGGTAAGCGGGGTTTAAAGTGGGGAAATGGTGGAGGTTGAATGCGGGAGTGATTAGGCTTTCAATTGTAGCAAATGCTCGGGCTAACGAGGAGAAACGACCAAATTTAAGAGCTCGGGCGAGGGCATCAGTGGCGACGGTGGAAGGCTGAAGAAGGCAAGGAGAAAGAAGAAGCTGACAGGTGGGGTTGGGTTGAGAATAAACTAGGCGAGGATGGATTGAATCAGAGAGCGACACGTGTTGGCCGAGGAGAGAGGTTGAGGATTAAATTTGATTTAGATTTTCAGAAACATTAGAAAGGTTTAGAAAACTTAGAAAATAGGAAATAAAGTCTAAAAATTTTAGAAAAAATTCACAGAAATCCCTGGAGATATTTTAGACATAGGAAAAATATTTTCAAATTAAAGTTGGTCTTTTAATTTTTACAAAAATACTTTTTAGCTTTGAAATTGATTTTTAAAATTCTGAAAAACTTAGAAAATATAGATAAAAGCCAAATGCTTTTAAAATAATTAATTCAAAATAGAATTTTTATAGAAATTCAAAATACCATTTATTTAAAAATAGTTTCATCATTTACTTAAACTAGTTTTAAAAGAAAAGCCTCTTTGAAAACTGAAAACAGGCAAATCAAATCTCCAAAAAATCAAGCAACCCAAGAAGACTCGATTTTATTTTAAATCAAATAAAATTTAAATATTTTTTTACTAAAATGTTTGAAATAAACAGCTGGGCTTTTACAGACATGCACGTAGAAAAGAATGTATGTGTCAGCTTGATTGGTCTCTTACTGAACATTCGTGATAAAACAAAGGACGACGTCAACGCACAGCTTCACTTAGCTGATATGGACATCAGGCCTAAGTTAGCATCGACAAAAATAGATAATGGTCGAACGTACCTTCCCCTTGCGTGTTACACTTTGTCCAAGGCCGAGAAAACAGAACTGTGCCAGTGCTTGTATGGTGTCAAAGTTCCATCTGGTTACTTCGGCAACATGAAGAAACTTGTTTCGATGCAAGATTTAAAGTTAAACGGCATAAAGTCTCATAATTGTCATGTGCTAATGACACAGATACTCCCTATTGCAATTAGAAATATTTTGTCGATAAAAGTCCGAGAGACAATCATGAGGCTATGTTATTTCTTTAACACAATTACTCAAAAGGTCATCGATCCCGAAGAACTAGATGCTTTGCAAGACGAGGTGGTGTGACTCTATGTCATCTTGAGATATATTTTCCTCTGTTTTTGATATCATGGTCCATCTCATTATTCACGTTATGTGGGAGATAAAAATGTGCGGGCCCGTATTCCTATGTAGCATGTACCCATTTGAGAGGTTCATAGGAATTCTCAAGTCCTATGTACGGAATCGATCTCGGCTAGAGGGCAGCATCGTTGAAGGTTATGCAAGCGAAGATGTCATTGAGTTTTATGTCAATTATATGGTTCAGATTCAACCGATAGGTGTGCCTCCATCTCGTCATGAGGGGAGGCTCAAAGGTATCAAAACTATCGGAAGGAAAATCAATCACTCTAGATATGGACGTGTATGCTCAAGCCCATTTCACGGTCTTGCAACACATGACTAAAGTGGTGCCTTATGTCGACCAGCACAAGGATGTGCTTCAGCAACAGAATCCGGAGCGGCTGGATGTTTGGATCATGAGGCAACGCAATAGTCGGTCGGTTCAACCAATGGTTGGAGGAGCAAATCGCTAGGAGCTCGTCAAGTGAGATGCTGGCATGGTTGGCAAAAGGGCCAACATTTACAGTTGTGACATGGCAATGATATGACATAAATGGGTACATATTATATACATAGGCTCAGGATGTAAAGAGCACTAACTAGAACAGTGGTGTCTGCATAGATGCGCTCAGTACCGATGGATTGAGAAACTCATACTATGGGTTCATAGAAGAGATTTGGGAGCTCGACTATGTGGTTTTCAAGATCCCCTTATTTCGGTGCCGTTGGGTGTATCCCCCATAGGTGAAGGTTGACAAGTGCAGTGTCACTACCATAGACCTCCAATGTGTCGGATACAAAGACAAACCATTCGTACTCGCTAACCAAGTTGTTCAAGTTTTCTATGTAACCGATCTGGTAAATAAGAAGCGTCATGTAGTTCTTCATTGAAAAAGGAGAATTGTCGGAGTAGAGAATGTAGTGGACGAGGACGAATACAATCAATTTAACGAGTTATCTCCTTTTGGAAATGGCAAAAGGGTCGACAACGAACAACGTGACGAAACTAGTTACATACGCATTGATCATCATGAAGGGCTAATTTTTAAAGAAAATAAGCAAGTGGAATAAGAATATGCGATATATGTGGGCATTTGCATTATGTATATAACAATGCATGTGTGTGATGTATTTATAAATTTGCTTTTATGTATATAATAATGCATGTGTGTGATGTATTTGTGAATTTGCATTTATGTATATGTGAAAATGTGTGATATATAGGTGAATTTTGAGAATGAGTCATACATATGTATCTCTATGTTCATTGGGTTGTTGTAAAGAAATATACTCTGTGAGGTCTTATTATAGTGCCTGCTGGTTGGTGTAGGTAATAACTCTAGTGCGTGGGAAGGAAAGGGCTTATTACAGATTTCAGAACCGTCTATGATATCGTTATGATAATTATATCACAGACGGTTCTCAACTAGAACCATCTGTAATAAGCCTTCCTATATATACCCTCAAGCTAGGGTTTTGCGCGTACACTGTAGTTATAGCTATACCAAACAGAGCATAGGGACATAACGTCGCCGCTCTCCCGATTGAGCCCGTCGCCGTCTCCATCCCCCGAGCCCGTCACCGGCCGCCTTCCCTGAGCCCATCGCTGGCCGCCATCCCCGAGCTCGTCGCCGGCCAGTGAGGTTGTCTTCGACAGCAAGGTCCCCGGCGGTGGCGGTGGTGACTTCTCCGGCGGTAACCGGACACAGGATGGGTAAACTGATGGGAAACAGTGAGCAATTGATTTGAATCTGTATGGTTCTTGTTGTTTGTCTGACACATTGTTGGGCATGTAATTTCTTGCCAAATTTTGTCGAACCGAAAACCTCACTGCGTAAACTCTTGGGCATGTGAGATCTCTCCCTACTCTCTCGGCAAATCTAGTTTATTCACTCTATTAAGGATTGTAGAATTAAAGAGGTAATTATTAAAGAGAGAAAATTTGCAATAGGCTCTGATTTGTTTTTGACACAAGATATCTAGTATTAGAGTAGCCGTGAGACAATAGGCTTGGTTTTGATACAAGAGGCCTTCCCTTTTTCCTTTTATTTTTAATTTTTTCTTGGCATGATTGAGGTCGTGTGGCACTGCAGGTATTGTCTACGAAGGCTCAATCTTTAGAATAAATGGAGGCTCTGATTTCTTGGCATGATCGAGGTTCTGTTGCACTGCAGGTGTTCTCTTCTATGAAGTCATGTATGGTCTTTCTCCTCCTGCTTGAATGAAGTCATATTCTCATAGAAGACTAACTAGGCACTAGGTTTCTTGCTCTTGAATGAAGTCGTATATGCTTTAATTGTAGTGAAATGTCCCTGTAACTAGCAGAATAGTTCTAATTTTGTGATTGCACTACCAAACTATGCTGATGGCAAAGTTCTTTACAAAAGAAAACAGTATGTGCACTATTTTGTTAATGGTAGCATTCCTCTTCTGTTGGTTGTCGCATTAGTTGAAAAGAAAACATTGGTTAATTTATGTTCTTTAGAAAAGAAAATAGTATATTGATCTTGATGTTGTAGCCATATAGGAATATAGCTATCGGTAATGTTATATGTAACATTTAAATCTTGCTTTTATGAATATATAGTTGTTTCATGAATATATGTTAAATCTTACTTGTTGTTGTTGTTGTTGTTTGTGTATATGTTGCTGTTAAATCTTACTGTTATGAATATATAATTGTTTCATGAATACATATACTCTATATATATACTACATTGCGCTTTTCATATATGAGAAGGCCAACATATCATCCGCACATTCTTCAACATCATCGTCGGATGCGTCCGCTCCAAAATCAAAACGTCAAGGAAGAGGACTATTGAAAAAGTCCGAGGGTCGATTTACCATCACAGAGGTCGATGGATCTGGGACACCTCTACTTCCTCGCCGAGCAGCATGCGCATTTCGAAGAATGATCAGAATAGTTGCACGGGAACGAATTGAGATCACATTTGATTCGTGGAAGACCGTGACTGAGACATGGAAACGTGAGCTACTGACAGAAATTTTTGCATCGTTTGAGATCCCAGAAGAACACCACGACTCCGTGCAATGACATGCCTTGCTAGCGGCGTGCAAAGCATGGAAGAATTTCAAGAGCGTGCTTGTCAAGCAGTATGTGGAGAAGGATCTAATGCCCTTTCATAAGTATTCATTCCTGCAACCACAATGGGAAGAGTTTAAGGCGATGAAGACGACCGAAGATTTTAGAAGTGCAAGTGCGGCGCACAAGGCCCTCCAAGCAAAAAACACACACCCCCACTGACTTGGCACAGCTGGGTATGTGGGTAAAATCCCACAGTGGAGGACGGAGGACGAACAGGCAATCCTGCGGGACACTTCCCCGCCATTCGCCATGATCCCGGATGAGCACGCTCGAAATTGGATTACAGCGAGGTCATCTACCACGTCATCAGGGGACATCTCCTTCCGAAACCCTGCAGACCAGAAAGTGTTCCACCGCCTGGTAAGATATCGATCGAACTACGTAGCTTGTAATTACTCCATAACTTCGTAGGAAGTGAAATGACATCTTGGGCTCCTGCAGGAAGCGCTGCATGAAGAATCTTCCCAGGGATCATTCCAGGCAACTAGGGAGAAAGATATACTCTCTGTGGCCCTGGGAAACAAGGAGCACTGGGGTCGTACGAGAGGCCTTGGGCTTTATGTTCCTTGGAAGCATGATTTCTTAGATGACTCCGAATTGTATCGGAGTAGGAAGAGAACCAATGCGGAGCGTGAGGCACGGCTACGAGAGGAGATCAAGGCATCTCTTAGAGAGGAGCTGGCTGATTATGTCATAGATGAGATGCGAAGATATACAAAAAATTAGCAAGCCGTCGTCGCTCCTGTGCTAGCCAGCCCCCCAACCGTCGGAGTAGTTGCGTGTCCAATCCTACGATGAAAAGTGAGGCCAGATTTCCTGTGGACAATATCCTGGTAATAATTATTATCTCTGAAATTCTCGATCCGTTGATAGGCCTATTGGAGTAGCTAATTTTATATCATTATCTAGGAGCCTATGAAGTGCAAGCTCCAAGTGAGATATGCCTCCGTTCCCTTATGCGCTGCTTGGGGCCAAGCATATCCGTCTGCTCATAGGGACATGGAACACCGTACACCTTTAGCACCAGGCTTCGAAAAAGTTCATGTGGATGGTGTTCATACCAATTTGGAGGTCGTCCCGCTACCGAAGCCCCCCAACGACGAGCTCGTGACTCTAGCGCAAGCCATTGGAACATTCACCTAGTGGCCCAAAAGCGACATCTGCCTGGAGGCTTCTTCATTGGTGGCACGTCCACAAGGGCAGTCCGAACCAGAGCTACATGCACTGGTGCCAGCTCCACAAGGCTTATCTCCACCACCGCTACCTGCACCGGTGCCATGTCCACCCCCAGTCGGTAACAAGTATTTTGTACTGATAATTGGTGATTACAATAGATATATGTGGATTATGTTGTTGAAATCCAAGCATGAAGCTTTCCAAACCTTCAAGAAGAACAAGGTAGTAGCCAAGTTTGAAGCAGAAGAAAAATTGAAAGCACTTTGCACGGATCGGGGAGATGAATTTAAGTCAAATGAGTTCATCGCCTATTGTGAGGAGATGGGCATAAGAAGATACATGACTAGCCCGTACTCTCCTCAGCAAAATAGGGTAGTCAAGCGAAGAAACTAGACGATTGTCGCCTTGGCGTGCAGCATGATGAAGAGCATGAGCATGCCCAGCAAGTTCTGGAGTGAGGCCGTGATGACTGTGATGTATATCTTGAACCATACTCCAACCAAGAGCGTGGTTGGCATGACGCCGTATGAAGCCTGGTGCAAGTAGAAGACGATAGTACACCATCTTTTCACCTTTGGGTGCATCACGCACGTGAAGAAGGTGGGTGGCCACATCAGCAGGCTCGAGGATCACTGCTCCTCAATGGTGTTCATTGGGTATGAGAGTGGCTCAAATGTGTATTGCACATATGATCCTGCTACCAAGCAGGTGCGTATAATGCGCGACGTCGTCTTTGAGTAGGGGGAAGAAGTGGGACCTGTAGGCAGATGAGATCCCATCTAGTGAGGTGTTTCATGTGGTTATGAACACATTGAGCTTGCAGATTTCGACAAGAACACTAGTGAACCAAAAGCACAACAGGCATCATCCACTCCAAAGCATGGGATAGTACTAGGCGTGGAAGATGATGCAGAGGGAGCAGCCACACTGGTATTACCCACTACAACCATAGTGGTCTCGATGTCTGGCACGACGTCAGCTACATCCATGGTGATCTCAGCGGTTGACGCCACGCAGGCCTCACCATGAGAGGGGCTGGTGTGGATGCACACTTTGCATGACCTATATGATGCCATCAAGTTGATCCAGCCCGAGTACTCTGGCTTGTGCTCACTGGGAGCAGAGGAGCTAGCAACCTTCTAAGAAGCCGAGAAGGAGGGGAGCTAGTGGTGCACTATGCAGGAGGAGATAGACTCCATCCACAACAATCAAACATGGAGTCTGGTTGATCCCCTCGCAGGACTATGAGCCATAAGGCTCAATGGGTCTATAAAGTAAAAAAAGGACTCAAATGGCGCAGTGGTGAAACACAAAGCGTGTCTAGTAGCAAAAGGGTACTTGTGGAAACAAGGCATCAACTTCGAACAAGTGTTTGTTCCAGTTGCCAGAATGGAAACAGTGAGATTGCTCGTTGCTCTAGCTGTTCAAGAAGGGTCGCGACTAAACCATATGGATGTTAAGTCGGCATTTTTGAATGAGAAGCTAGAAGAAGAAGTGTATGTGAGTCAGCCTCCTAGTTTTGTTGAGAAGGGAAGTGAGCATAAGGTACTAAAGTTGCACAAGGCCTTGTATGGTCTACGATAATCCCCTAGAGCTTGAAACTCCAAGTTAGACAGCACCTTGGTGTCACTTGGATTTGAGAGAAGCCCACTTGAGCATGCAGTGTACAAAAGGAACAGAGGTGAAAGTTGTCTCCTAGTTGATGTGTACATGGATGATTTGGTGATCACAGGGGCTTGTGGTGAGGAGATTGTGAAGTTCAAGCAGCAAATGAAGGAGTTTTTTTTAAGATGAGCAACCTTGGCTAATTGAATTACTACATTAGCATAGAAATTCATCAAACGCCATGTGGTATCTCTCTTTGTCAGGAAACATATGCAAAGAATATTCTTGAAAACTTTGGCATGGGTGATTGCAATCCAACTCAAGCTTTGAAGGAAGTGAGGCTTAAGTTAAGCAAGAAAAGTTCATCACCACCAGTTGATCAAATCATGTGCAGAAGTATAGTAGGGAGTCTAAGGTACCTCATAAAACCTAGTAAGAACCTGATGCATGGTAGCACGCATAAATATAGCAGAAGTAGTCAATCGTCAAATGTCTTTAGAAAGCGATCTTTGGAAGCCGGTCATCCTCTAGCGATAGCCGATTATCATCTCCTCGGATTGTCCTGATCAGCATCGCAGTTACAGTAGTACCTCTACCAAAGTCCACACATCTAGGATATAACGTTGTGTGCTGGTGTGTTAGGACCAGCGCACACAGTTGGAGCTTTGGAAGGAGGCGGCTAGGGTTTTGGTAGGTGGTGTGGTGTCTCTATCTTTCTCACCAAAATCCCATAGTCCGATGCTCCACATTATATAGAGCCTCTAACTAGATCCTTATCGAATACGAGTAGACATCGTATCCCACTTGAAGAGTCTCCGATTGGATCCTTATCCAATACGAGTAAATATTGTATCGCACTCGGAAAGCCTCCAATCGGACCCTTTACTATTCTAACCCATTAAGTGTGTGACCTATAAGTTCATGTATACTTGGTTGTAACTCGAAAATATCTTTTCTATCACTAGTCAGTAGCGGTCCCTAGCAGGATATATCGGCCCCAAATATACACAAAAATTAATATAGATGAACCTTATGCAATATGATCTGTAACCAGATTCTAGTCACTCATGATCAGTTCATAACTTCTTACGACCAGTTCGTATCTGGTTATAACCAATCTATATCTCCATACGACCAGTTTGTAGACCAGTCTGTGATATATCTGACCAGCCCATGACCAGTTAGTATACCCATACGACCAGTTTGTATCTGGTCGGACTAAATGACCTGCTTGCGTATTCTCCTTTTTGCCTCATGATATCTGATCGAACTCCAGGTAAGAAGCGTGTCATCCATAAACAGTTCAATCTTTTTCTGATCTAGTGAAAGATAATTTTATGTAGTTGACTCTTCAACCACTCATGGTATGGCCATGTACTTTTTTTTATCCAACCACTCCCCTATTTTTTAGGAGGGTCAAATCCTATATCCGACCAGTCACATTTCTCCACATATTCATAGCATAACCGAAAGGTACATTTATAACTACCTAGTTACGGAGTAGCGTTTGGCAACCCCTAAATGCACTCTTACATATTTAGGAAACTATGCTAATTTCATGTACAAGAATTATACATCATCATTGTTTGGGATCAACTGATAACATATGAAACGTAACAATTTCAATAGTGTCTCAAGGTGGGCCAATCGAACACCATATTCTCTAACATATGTCCATATTATTAATTTGATATCCCCATATCCATGATCCGCGAAATATGATCATCTATTAATACATGTTTTGATCTATAAATTATAATTGTCACACATAATGATATAAGATTAAAGATAATTTAAAATAACATCAAAATATAAATAAAGAGTTGTATGAACAAGCAACATACTTCATTATTATTAAAAGGATTTTAGGTAGGAGTAGAACTTTATATTAGAAAAAAAACCAAACAATATTCGGGCCATAAACTCAACACTTACTTTGCACGTATTAGACAATTTCTCTCGACACATGGATGCAATTAGGGGTGGAAACGGATCGGATACAATCAAATAGTCTCAAATACGAATACAAATCTATATTTTTAAAATGAATGCGAATACGAATATTCTCAAATAGGGATACAAATATTCTTGAATACAAATACGGATATTTTCGAATACGGATTTTCTCAGATACGAATATCGAATAAAATGGATTCCTAGAGGTTTTACTGATTTTTCACCGGTTTTTGACTGGTTACCGGTTTTAAACTGCCTAAATTTAAATTTTGAATCACAAAATTCGTACGGATTTTTCATTGGTTCTAGAAACGGATTGAATACAAATCGAATAGTCTCAAATACGAATACGAATATTTTCGAATACCAATTTTACTTACCACATTCGCATTTTCTCGGATACAAATATCAGATAAAATGAATAATCCGTTACCGTTTTCTATCCCTAGATGCAGCGTACACTACAGTGCTTATGCAGATGACAGAGATTACACAAAACAAATGACCACAGAAGATTTAGTCCAACAAGTGGGTCCCCGAGAATGTTTTTTAAGAAAAAAAATCCATGGAAAGCGCCTTCGCTACTGATTTTAGTCCAACAAGTTCTTACGTCACCTTTGACTAGAATGGAGCCAAAGCATGAATTGGCTATGTTGTAGGGGTGACCCCCACCTAAGCCCAGCTGGCCTGCTAGAATGTTGTAAGGCCCAAAATGGGATATGTACAATGACATAAATACCCCTGAAAGGGTTACTTGTGTGTAGGGGTATAACTGTAAAAACACTCCCCCATGTGGATATATGTATACGGTAGAGGCCATGGGGAACCCTAAGCATTGCTCACCTAACTCTCCACTACCATACCCTCTCTCTCTGTTTGGTGTGTAGCCACAACAGTTGGCGTCGTCCGTGGGGAGGACGAGAGCAAGCCTCAAGATCTGAAGGATGGCACCGAAGAAAGCTTCATCATTGGCGGCTAAGAAGAAGACAGGCGCGACGGGGTCCCGCGTCAACACCAGGGCTTCGGCATCGGCAATCGCAAGCGGGGACGACGGCGTGGGCGCGGCAGCCGCGAACGTCGATGCTCATGGCGCGATGATTGACTCTGCCACTGCTGGCGTGACGGCCAACCTCAATGCACGTGTGACGGTCGCCCCCACTGCAGGCGCCGCGGTCAACCCCTCCGCTGGCATCACGGTCGACCCCTCCGCTGGCGCGACGGTAGACACCGGCATCACCAACCAGGTAGGCGGGGGTGGTAACGCTGGCGCCCATGTCGGCACAGCCGTCATCCCCGCACTCGGCGCAGGAGCAACGAGTGGCTCTGGCGGCAACGCTGGCCTCGTCACCAACCCCGGAGTCCACTACGCCAGCACAGCGGGCAACCCAGGAGCGCAGGCCATGATTGCCGCTGTCCTGGCAGCACAACCAAGTGTGCCAATCGCTCCAGCTGCGCCGACGGTGGAGAGCGCCCCGCTGACGACCATCGGCACGCTCCAGCGGGAGTTCATGGATCTCTGGGGAGCCGTGCGGGATATACAAGAGGCTCGAAGTGTAACATCCCAAAATTCAGGTATTTGAAAATATGGAATTTTTAAAACTTTCCTTGCATTTTGCTGGTGTTCAGAATTCTTTTTGAGCAGTTAATTGAAATTTCTTGAGTTTTGTGGCATGCGAATTACTAATCAAGAATAATTTTCCCAATGCAAATAATAACGAGATAAATAATAAAAATGGAAGAGGTCATTACAGGTCATGACTTCAAAACACCAAAAACCTTAAATTCCAATGCAGGTCAATACAATGAATCAAAAAAAATGTTAGAATATATCCCTAAGTAATTAAACCAAAAATATTTTCCTTCAATTCAATTAGCAAACCAAAGTCCAAGTCTGAATATTCAAAAACTATATATATACAATTCATAACAAAATAATATAAACATCGAAATTCGAAGGCAAATCAAATAACATAGAGAATGAGAAAATATTAGGTTTTGGTATCCAAATAAATGAAACAAGATTAGAAATTAAATTGAAATCAATAATGTTGAACAGGAAATAGAAATTAAGTTAAACATTCAAATCCTAGAATTATGCTTAAAATTTCCCCTCTCACTAGCTTGCGGGTCCCTCTCTATATTTTCCCCCTCTCTTTCCTCCCTCCCATTCCCTCTCTGCCCGCTGGGCCCAGAGCACCCGCCTCTCTCCCTTCCTTCCCTCTCCATCCCCTGCGCCAGCTCTTGTCCTCCACCGTGCGCTCGTCATCCCAGCCCCGCCCCCTCTGGCGCCACCTGCTCCCATCGCCTCACCATCACCGCGCCATGCACTGCTCACGCTGTGCTCGATGTGTACGCTGTGATATTAGGCATATGGTGTGATGCCATATGTATGGAAAAATCATGTTAATATTCCTTGAACATTATGTTTTGTTCCAAAGCTGCTAGGTCTCAGGAAATTTTATGTATTGTATTTCAAATAGTGGCATTTCTATTCTTACAAAAATAACATATGGGTGGAATAAACAGGGTCGTGAGTAAAGGAGATGGATGTTTGTAGTATGCACATAAAGGTATTGGTGGATTCAGGTCGATCATGAATAGGAAATGATAGTGTGGGTTCTGGGAGAAATAAATTAGTGGGGTCCAGTTGAATAGATAGGCTAGATAAATGATCTAAATTGAATTTTCAGGAATTTGGAGGTATAATACAAGTATTGGATTATAATTCTTGATTAGTGATATTCTTGGTGGATATATAATGGTGAATCGTAGGCTTGATCAATGATATTCTTGGTGGAGTTGAATCAATAATAAAATGGATTGGATTGTTAGAAAATCTTGATGGGAATGTTCGGTGGATGAATTAGATGATGTCACCCGTTGTTTGGAGATTAGACAGCAAACAATTTGGAAAGAGTATGTTTGGTGGAATATCTAAATAATTTCATATGCTGTTTGGAGTTTTAGACAGCAATAAATATAGAAGGTGTATAATCGGTGGAGTAATTGGATAATGTCACTTGCTGTTTGAAGTCTTAGACAGCAACCAATACAGAAAGAATATGATCGGTGGATTGAATAGAGGATGACACATGTTGTTTGGAGTTTTAGAGAGCACTCAATAAAGGAAGTGTAATTTCGGTGGATTAAGTCAATTATGGCAATCGCTGTTGGGAGTCTTGGACAGCAGTTAATAAAGAGCGTGAGTCTTTGGTGGATTAAGTCAATGATATCATTTGCGGTGAGGAGTCTTTAGGTCACAAAAACAACAATATGATATAATAATAGAAATGCTACTAAACGCGTTTTTATGGCAAATAAAACAACCCTAGCCTCTCCTTTGACAAGCCATGCATACTATTTATTTGCATTCTGTGTATTGGCTCGCGGAGCACGGGGTTGGAGTGCTCACACTCGCTTTTGCGACAAAATTCAGAATCAGGAATCAAATCACCTCGCCTCAGCAACAAGATTGGACAAGCTCGCAGAGAAGATGAAGATGTCAAGGCCTAGATCGCGAACCTCCAGTTGGCTGCCTGTGGGCATGTCCTGAGGGTTCACCTATGTGCTTCGTTTCCGCTGCTGCATTTTTGTCGATTTCGGCCCAATCGGCCCATGAGTAAGTTTACTATTATATTTACGCTTCCACATGATATGTACTTGATATTCAGAACTTTAATCTGTGAGCACTATCTACTGATCCAGGGAATAGTGCGGTGGAATCACAGAGGATTCCGGATGGTATAATCTGGGGTCCGACACGAAGTCAGCAGACCCCGTTGATGGTCGCGTCGGAGCCCCCACATCCAGCCGCGTCCCACTGGGATGTGTGGACCCAGAGTCCCCACTCTCTGCGGGCCTACAGCAGTCGGCATGGCCGGAGGACTTCAAGTTACCTAGCGCCATTGAGCTGTACAAAGGTGACACAGACCCTCGGGAGTTCGCGCGTGTGTACGAGACTGCCATCGAGGCTGTAGGCTACAGACGGAGACGACACCACAAAAGCGAAGGGACTCCCCCTCGCGCTGCAGGGAGTAGCGCTCTCTTGGTTTTTCACCATCGAGCCAAACTCCATTTATGCATGGGAGCAGATCCGTGACCGCCTCTATAACAACTTCCAAGGGAACTACGTCGAGCGCATAGACACGGATCAGCTCTTCGCGGTCAAGCAGAAACCCTCGGAGAAGCTCCAGGAGTACTTTAAGCGATTCGCGAAGGTCCACTGCCAGGTCAAGGACGTCAACGAAACAACCATCATCATCAACGCAGCGGTACAGGGCCTCGGCCCGGGGCTGCTGGCCGAGTACAACGCCCGCAAACCAATCAAGACGGTGGCAAAGCTCTTCGACAAGATGGAAGAATACGCGACACCAAGGCGGCAAACCAATCAAGACGGCGGCACCAAGGCGACAACTCCGACACCAATCAGGCGGAGGACACGACGAAGAACGGAGACTCGCCGAAGTTAGGCTCCTCGAAGGGCAAGCACAAGCAGGAGCCAGCGAAAGACGCCACCGAGTGCAAGGATGCTCAGCACAAGGACCCGTCGAGCGACAAGCCTAAGCACGGCCAGCAGAGGTCTCGGAGAGCCCACTACGTCTTCGACATCGAGGGCGGTTCCGAAGACAACGCCCTCGCCGACCGCGGCGGCAGAGCTCGCCGAGGCCGGGGCCGGGGGCGCGATCGAGGTCACGATGATAGAACCCACGCGGAGTACGATGACCAGCACTGCGGCCTATGGTGCGAGGTACATGGTCGAGGCAACCACGACACGCGGGCATGCACCACCATCGTGGCACTTCGACAGAGCGTCGCCAGGGATAGGAATCTTGAAGCGTGCTCGCCCATTGTGGCCCATGTCCAGCAACCCCTGGAAGGCCTCACGCGGATCCAGGGTCAGGGGTTGTAGCCTCAGGAGGGCCCCTATGGATTCAAGCCCACGTACAGCAACCCTAGGAGGGCCCCTGCAGATTGAAGCCCCGGGGGAGTCCAGCGCAGAGTTATAAACGTCATTTTCGAGGGCTCCTCGCTGGAGTTCGCCTCGGCGCGACAACGGAAGACCTATGCGCGGAGGCTACCGCCGGAGTGGGCGCGGCACGAAAACACCTTCACGTCCGCCGACGCCAAGGGTGTAGAATTCCCCCATCAATACCCCCTGTTCATCCAGGTCGCCATCGCAGGATGCGACGTGAAGCGTGTCCTAATCGACGGAAGAAGCTCCACGAACATTTTGTTCGCAGCGGCCTTCGACCAGATGGGGATCCCCCGAAGCCGTTTGGGCCCCTCGGGAATTCCGCTGCAGGGCTTCGGAGGTCAGCCCCTGAGGGCGCTGGGCCAGATATGCCTGCAGCTCTCCTTTGGCCGGGATGACAACGTAAGGAGCGAAGATGTCACCTTCGACGTTGTCGATATTCCGTACCCTTACAACGCCATATTAGGGCGGCCAACCCTCCATTCCTTCGGGGCAGTTCCACATCACGGCTTCCTATGCATGAAGCTCCCAGGCCCGCGCGGTATTATCACTGCCCACGGCGACCAGGATATGGCCCGGCTCGCAGAACTTGGTACCCAAGGTCCGCACCATGAGGTTCGACGGGACTCTTAGGCCGAGCGCGTCCACGCAAGGGCACTTGGCGCCCCCAAGAAGCACTCCACTGGGCTCTTCCACGGATCACACCGGCGGTAGAGATTTCCAGCGTGCTCTGCCTCGCCGTCGCGTCAACGGTAGTTGTTGCTGTCCCCGCCCTCGAGCGATCAGTGGTTAGTATCCTGTCTTTTGTAATAGCTTACCCGCGCAAACGGGAATTCAATAAAGTTCACCGTTTGCGAAATTAGTCTTGTTTTCAACAAAGACATGCATTCGCGCGCGCACTCTCTGTGAGTATAAACAAAGACACGCGTTCGCGCACGCACTCTCTGTGAGTATAAACAAAGACGTATGGGGGGACGCCTCCACACGCACTCATCGAGTATAAATAAGACGTAGCGTCGAGGTCTGCCTCCGCACGCACTCTACAGAGTATAAATAAGATGTAGCATCGAGGTCCGCCTTCACACGCACTCTATAGAGTATAAATAAGGCGTAGCGTCGAGGTCCGCCTCCGCAAGCACTCTACCGAGTATAAATAAGCCATAGCGTCGAGGTCTGCCTCCGCACGCACTCTACGGAGTATAAATAAGACGTAGCGTCGAGGTCCGCCTCTGCACGCACTCTACGAAATATAAATAAGATGCGGATGTTGTCCCTGCGCACTCTACTGAGTATAAACAAGACGCAGATGTTCCCGTGCACGCATAGGCGTTCCCCCTGTGCGTACTCTCTGGAGTATAAATAAGACATGGTTGATGGTCCCACGCACTACACGGAGCGTAAATAAAACGCGGATGTTGTCCCTGCGCACTCTACTGAGTATAAACAAGACATGAATGTCCCTGCGCATGTGGGGGTGTTGCTCCTACGCGTACTCCCCAGAGTATAAACAAGACGTGGTTGATGATCCCACGCACTCTATAGAGTATAAACAAAGTGCAGCAGAGGCTTATCTCCGCACACACTCTGCGGATCATGCATGTGGTACAGCAAAGGCTTGCCTTCGCACGCATCCTACGAAGTGTAGGTAAGGCGCGGAGGACATTTGCCCCTACGTGCCCCTACATGCCCCCATGGAGCACAAGACATGTGGCCACCACTTCGAAGGGTAGGGGACGGAGCGCTCGTGCATCTACCTCGACTAGTCACCAGCTCCGCTGCCACCACTTCGAAGGGTAGGTGACGGAGCGCTCGCGCGTCTACCTCAACTAGGCGCCAGCTCCGCTGCCACCACTTTGAAGGGTAGGGGACGGAGCGCTCGCGCGTCTACCTCAACTAGGCGTTAGCTCCGCTGCCACCACTTCGCAGGGTAGGGGATGGAGCGCTCGCGCATATACCTCGACTAGGCGCCAGCTCCGTTGCCACCACTTCGAAGGGTTGGGGACGGAGTGCTTGCGTGTCTACCTCGACTAGGCGCTAGCTCCGCTGCCACCACATCGAAGGGTAGGGGACAGAGCATTCGCACGTCTACCTCGACTAGGCACCAGCTCCGCTGCCACCACTTCGAAGAGTAGGGACGAAGCGCTCGCGCGTCTACCTCGACTGCGCTTGCGCGTCTGCCTCGACCAGGCGCCGGCTCCGCTGCCACCTCTTCGAGAGATAGAGGGCAAAGCACGCGGCGGCCTACCTATCGTATAGGCATCGGCGAAACAATGCTCTACGAGCCTACCGGGCGCCTCCACTCCGAAAGGGAGGGGAAGGAGCGCTCGAGCTCCTACTTCGACTAGGCACCGGCTCCGCCGCCACCACTTCGAAAGATAGGGGACGGAACACTCGAGCATCCACTTTGACTAGACACCACCTACGCTGCCTCGAGGGGGGACCGAGCGCTCGAGCGTCTACTTCGCCTAGTACTACCGACAGATGAAGTCAAGCGCAAGAGGTCAGAACAACGAACACACATACTCCAATCAATGCCTCCTCTGCATTACTCGACGGCTGTGTACAAAAGGGTACAGCAAGAATAAAATGTACAAGGGTCCTCGGATGCTCCGAGCCGCTACTCGACTGGTTCCTCCTTAGCATGTGTCCGCGCGGAAGCCTCGCTTGAGGAGGCCCGGGCCGCCCAGAAATCCAGCGATTCTTCGGCCCGCCACCAACATCGAAGACGTCGTTGGGCCACCAGGTCAGAAACAAGCGGCCGGTCCCTATCAAGTAGCTGCTCAAGCATAGCGACACACGCGGTCAGAATACTGTGGCAGCTTCCACTTTATTCACGAAAACAAAGAGGTGCATACATGGCAATGGACACCTACACACCGGAACCCTGGTATCACACCTGTGGGTCCGTGCCCTGCCCCGTGGCGGTAGCATCGCCTTCACCGCGTCGAGGCACTTCGTCAATCCATTGACTGAAGTTCTCCTCGCTGCCTATGGTCCGTCATAGCTCTAGCTTTGCCGCGGCCTCTCCGATGTAGCCCTAGATCCGACTATAGAAGCTCTGGAGGGCGGGCTGAGTGGCGTGTACGGCACAGGACAGTGCCCCGGCTTCGGCTGGCAGATCCAGCTGGGAGTCGGCCAGTCCGTTGACGTGCTCGCACCCTCGGGTGTGGAGCATGGCGAGAGCAAGGCAAGCACTGGAGAAGCCGCAGTGATCGCCAAAGGCCCGGGCACCGCGAAGGGCCAGGCTCGAGCCCTCTTCGATTCGTTGAAGCATCTGCGCCAGATTCGCGGGGCTGTGGGTAAGGTCCGGCACGTCAACGGACAGGTCTCGGAGGGCCCTCTCCAAAGACTCCATCGCCCCCATGCCGCTAATGACGCTTCGCCCAAAGTCCGGTTCCTCTCCTCAAGGGACGCGGTGAGCTGGGCCTTCTTCGCCTCCAGCGCGGAAATCTACTGAAGGAAGCCGGCGCGCTCCTCCGCCGCGGCGCGCTGGGCCTCCTCCATGGCACGTTGTGCCGCTGCCATGGTGCACTCCGCACTCGCAGTACGAGCCTGCGCATCGAAAACTGCCCTCGCGCTTTCCGCCTCCACCGTGCAAATATGCGCGTCCCTGGCGGCTTGAGCCTCGTCGGCAGCGCGAAGCTGCCCCTCCAATACCCTCCGCTTGCGGTTGCGAGTCTCCTCCAGGGCTCGGCTGAGCGCAAGCGTCTAAAAACAATGCGAGTATTAGTAAAGTACTCGGCGGCGGTCTAGGCCGTTAACCTAGGCACTTACCCTCATCTCTAAGGCCCCCAGCGCGAGCGCCAGAAGATCGCCCCCGCACGTCGACAGCACCCATCGGTCCAAGCTCCCGTCGGCGCACTCTGCGACTTCATGAAGGACACGAAGCATCTCCAGCCTAGGGATGAAATCGGAGATGGCGGGCCGCCGCGTCTCCGCGCCAGCGGTTTCGGCAGCACTAGGCGTCCACATCGTGTCCTGCGCAACAAGGCCGGAGACTTCGCGGACGTCTCTGTTGCTCAATCCTTAACCGCGTCCGGGAGACCTCGTCTCGCCTGATGTCGACGACGGAATGAGCGAGCAAATCGGAGAGAGCTTCACGAAGTCACGGGGGGAAAAGGAGTTAGGCCTACCTTCAACATCCTCCACCACGGCATGGGGAGGTATCCGATCAGTGCGCTCCCGTCTGAATCGCGGGGGCCCCGTCGGCTTGGGGAGCGACGACTTCCTCCTCGGCCTGGATGTCTTCCCCCTCGGGCTCCAGGGCCCCGGTGATCACGCCCGCCCCATTGAACCACCCCCTCGAGGGTAGGGTGACCCTATCTGGGGGCGCTTCGCCCTCGGGGATTTGGGCAAAGCCTCCTCGGCCGCCGCAGGCGGTAGATCCTCGGTGGTCGATAAAGGCAACGAAGACTCATCCTCGGGGGCGTCGGCACCAAGGCCCGTCGCCCCACCGCCGCCTAAAGCCTCCTCGCCAGGGCCACTGCGCTCCCCCAAACTGGCATGTTCGGACTCTACGCTGATCGCGCCCCCGGTCTCGGCGGTAGCAACCGGAGATACGGCTGACGGGCTGGATGCAACGGCATCAGGGTGGGCCCTGCAGCGAGAAGGTGACGCCGGCACCGCGCGTTCGGGCACGGGAATCCCCAGGGCCTCGCATACGCGGTTAACCTGCCCCTGCTTCGTCGAGGCGGTCGCAGTTTGCCGCAGCTTGTGCTCCTTGGCCGTGTATGGCCCAAGGAGCGCAACTACCGCGCACTCCGCATCCTCCAGCCACAGCCCTACATGCAAAGATAAGGCATTATTCATAAGCGACCGCATGCATGCATGTGCTCGTACACAGCCTAGGGCAGGACAACTTACAAGGAGCGGAGGGCTTCGTAAGGGAGGAGACCGTCGGATGAATGCCATCTCGCCGGGTGCGATACCGATCGTACTTCCACCGCAAGGAAAGTGGAGACACTCGGCACATCGTGAACTCTTCGGCGAGGTCGCGCATGTTGAACCTGAGGGCGACACTGGCAAGCCTCTGCGCCTTCTGTTCGTCGCTGCCCTTCGGACTCAACCCCAGCGAGCTGTTGAAGGATATTGGCCCTCCCCAACACCGAAGACCGCTGGTGCTCGTCACATGGTGGTAAAACCACCGTCTCATCCAACCGGATTCCCACTTCCCTCGCGTCACCAGAGCGGGGGAAGAGCTTCGTGCACTGCGACCTCAGCACGAAGCTGACGCTGCCAAAGTTCGACATCGCCCCCCCTTCGACCTTCTACGGCTGGCAGCGCGCGTCATGCAGAAGGGCGAACATGTTCGCGTTGGGGCGGACACCCTCCGTCCACGCTGCCCGCGCATAAACAGCCAGGCAGACTATCGCGTTCGGAGTTAGCTGTGCAAGCTCCAAACCGTATGCCCGCAAGACCTCGCCAACGAAGAGCGTCGAGGGCATCCGAAACCCGGCATCAAAAAACGCGACGAAGACAATCGCCTCCATCTCCCCCGGGTGCGGCTCCGTCTCGTCGCTGCGAGGTAGGCGAGCCCCCGCACGATCCTCCAGTTTCTTCTCTCGGACGAGAGTTTGGATCATTTCCTCTGTAGCGAGACTCTGCCCTAATACACGGGAGCAGCGGCCTTTCGGAAAGTGTCTATGAATAAAACAAGTGTCATGTAAGCTTTCATTTGTTTCCTTCGGCAAGGATAGTCCAGGGCTCTAGGCCACTAATCAAAACAGAACTAGGTCCCTCGAAAGGCAACAAAGGAACAATAGAGCACGAATAATTGCCCAAGCGGATGAACAGTAGATGCAACTGGACGATCCAAATAGGCCCTAAAGACTTTTGGCATCTCACAAACAGAACAATGTCCCTATCTGAATTACTACATAAAAAAATTCATAGAATTATTGATAGCAATCAGATATATGAATAATTATAATCTATACTAGAAGCTTTTTGCACAATCCTACGGCCTTATGCTCTGTCAATCTGTCAATCACAGTAAAAATATAAAAAGTATAAAACATGTCAATCACAGTAAAAATACAAAAAGTATATAAAAAAAAGCAAAAGAATGAGAAAATAACTTTTTCCCTGGTACTATAGCAGGTTGCTACAGCAGATTACTGTAGCAACGGCTTAGAAATTAAGCCGTCGCTTTCATTGGCGCTTTTGACTGAAGGTTGCATCCTGATTTTTTTTTCCATTAGACTGCATGCTGATTTAGTGATTTTTTGCTTTATGCTAGCACTTGCTTTCGGTTTGATGCATGCCCACAAGTCTTGCTGGGACCAAGGTATCGCACAATTCTATTGAAAATAGATGATATGTATTATAATATGGATCAAAATTAATTAGTATTGTAATGAGATCGCGATTCTACTCATAGAATCGTTAGGATCGGATATGATCACAGTAGGATTACAAATTACAGTGGGATCGTGATCCTGACAATAAACTATATTAGTATATAAATATTTAATATTACCTATTGCAAGTTTAAGTTGCATTAGTTTAATTTGCTTTGTTTTATTGTTTACATGTTGTTCTAAGATAAAAAAGTATTATCTTTGACAAATTACGTTATTAGATTATTATTTATTAAAAATAATTAAATAAGTTTCAAAATTCGACCTTAAGTCAGTATAATATGAATAAGTGTACTCAAATTACAAAATTAAATTCCAAAATCTACTATAAATTTGTATATTTAGAAATATAATTTAATTTTTATATAAAAATATATATATTTTTAAAAATTTAATAAAATTGTGATTCTATGATCGATTTGGTGAGACGAAAAACGATTTTATTTGATCTCATTATCACAACCTTGACTGACTAGACTGCAAGCTAGCAGCAGCATCGGTGGGTACGCGACGCCAGAGCATGGAAGAGAGAGTTCATAGGAGAGAGAAAGAGAAGAATACTATTATACTAGTATCTGGTGGTGATCGGTTCGGCTGAAAATCTCGTGGCTTATGGTTGAAAACACTGTAGCTGGCTGAAAAAAGCACTGTAGCTGACAGAGGCTTATTTACCATAATTAAATTTAAAAAAATTTAAAAATAGAAAAAACATATTAGCCCATCACGTATAATGTAAACAAATACGAGGAAAAAAACCGGTAAAAAAACTCAAAAAAAGCCAAAAGTTCAGAAAAAGATAAAATTTATGAATAGTACAAAAATAAGCTGAAACCATATTGATCAGGGCCCAGCTCCCCAAATTTCTCTGGTATGATATGTCTACTCTCGTCTTTAGCAGTTAGCACATGGCGTGAAGCAACGAAAAAGGAGTACGGAAACTAGGGGGAATCCCACTGCTGCGTCGCGTTATGATGACCGTGCAGGATGATGGTGTTGGCGACGACCATGACTATGATGGTGACGATAAGATTGATACGTACACGGCCTCTTCTCTGTTGCACGAATGCGCGCTGCCTGAGAACACGACGCGAACAGATCAATTTTTCCCCAGGTCGACGCGACGGATTTGTTTAACAGATCTGATTCAATTGATGGCTTCATATTTTTATTGTTTCAAAATGTTCTTATGGTACCTCATTGACCCTAGTACAAAAAAATTTATCGCTCAGCCTCTTTTTTCTTAGATTAGCCTCTAACATCATCTTCATTTATAGTCTAAGATCTAAATCATAATCTTATATATAAAAATATCAGATTTTTTTTCTAATATCCAAATAAAAGACTCAAAACCCTTATGTAACATATGTTTTTCATACTACCTAATTTTAGACACTCCAAAAGTATCACGGGTAGTAGCCTTCAGACCACACATATGTAGCTCCAATATACATCATTCATCTTTGATCTCCTCGCGTCCCAACTCGAGCACGACCGTCTCCTCCAGTATTCTTGATCCTCGGAACCATAACTTTACACCAAGTCAACTCCAGATCCTCGCTGTAAACCACGATTGCCTCCGAGTCATTCCGCACATATAAAAATCAAAGCAATATTTTGTTCCAGCACAAGTTATTTCTAACTTGACCGATATGCATCCACACACACATTACATATCTCAAATAACATCAATATGCAATATTATCAATTATTTATCATCACAAATATTCTAAACTAGTCAAATGGCTTAACAAAATCTCAAAAAAATTAGTTACAACTTACAACAGAACAAGCAGTTCCACAGTCCACACCAAGATTGAGAGCACAAGAGCTGTAAAACAAAAAACAAATAGAAACAAAGACACTTAGGCACAAGAGACCAATCCAGCTTAGGGTCTGTTCGGCAGGCAACAAGCCGGCTGGCTTTTCGCAGCCGTTACAGTACCTAACTTTTAAACGGAGTATTTTCTCAAGACGGACTCTACAAGTTAAACGTAGTACACGTTAAAAGCCTAACATCTGTACCAGCCAAAATCGCAAGTGAGTATCGATCTCTCCGTAATCTGTACCGTAAACAACTAAAATTCAAAATTTTCAATCAAAAACCATAAACCACAGAAAAAAAAAGACCCTTATACATGCATCGGTCCATCAAGGTGCAGTCTCCTCCAAGCTGCCATGCTTTATCCATCCATCAAGATCAGTACAGGACTCACAATCATCTCCATGCTTCTCATATGCCACAGGGATTGCATTGTTTCCCGTGAAATACCTGCGAATTTTTTGTGAAATACAAGCGCTCCAAACATGCTGTTATGCAGACATAAATTCAGTTTCTCTGAACAAGGACGTCTGCTGGGGGCTGATCAGTTGGAATTTTTTGTACGAATAATCTATTTTTTATTTGAAATTATAGAAATATATCTACGGGAAATTTTTTTACAAAAATAGCCTCTAGTCGCCTAATGAGAGGCGACTGGAGCTAATCGCCCAACCAGGGGCCGACAGAATCTCTGTCGCCCTACCCTCGGGCGACTGCAACAAGTCGCCCCCCCCATTGGGCGTTTGCACTCAGTCCCTTGTGAATTTTTTAAATTTTATCAATTTTGTAGTTTTAAACTGGAAAAAATATGGTGGAGTTGTAATAAAAGTTTATATTCATTGTATGTTGTAGGTGCGTAAAAAATTTTGGGAAATTTTTTTAGGAACAATTGACCGTAGAACGATCGGTACATACGATGGTAAGTAATATTTTGATGTTACTGAGAATTCGTGTATGGAGCAAAGCTGCCCTCTTTTGTCATGTCACTGAGCAAAACTGCCCTCTTTTGTCATGTCACTGCGCAAAGCTGCACTCTTATGTCATGTCTCTGCGCAAAGCTGGCCTCTTTTGTCATGTCACTGCGCAAAGCTGGCATCTTTTGTCATGTCACTGCGCAAAGCTGACTTCTTTTGTCATCTCAATAAGCAAAGCTGCCCCGTTTTGTCATGTCATTGCGCAAAGCTGCACTCTTTTGTTATGTCTCTGCGCAAAGCTGGCCTCTTTTGTCATATCACTGCGCAAAGCTGCACTCTTATGTCATGTTTCTACGCAAAGCTGGCATCTTTTGTCATATCACTGCGCAAAGTTGGCCTCTTTTGTCATGTCACTACGCAAAGCTGCCACATTTTGTCATGTCACTGCGCAAAGCTGATCTCTTTTGTCAGCAATACTCCATTGCACTAAGTTCTCTCTTTCTATATAAAGAGCACGGGTGCGGTCCCATAAAGGTAGTAGTAGAGAACCATGTAAATCGAACGAAGAAGTACCTTCTCCGTCGAGCAAATATATACCATAGCGGACGCCGAGGGGTCAGTCGGAGCGGGGTCACCAAAGGAAGACCTTTCCTTGGAAAGGAGAGAGAACTTCGGTCATAACGACCGCTTGATACCCAGGAGGCGTGCTCAACTAGTGTGGCCAAAATGCAGACACAATGAGGTCGCGGTCGTGCAGGTCGTCGAAGGCCATTTCGATGGCGGGCGACGTTTTTTCGATGCCCACACTCCAGGGTACAAATTGCTAATATACATTTTTCGTTACTGCTTATAGAGCCTCTTTGTTTACCGTCATTTCCCGCAGATGGCAAAATGCGATTTCACCCGCTGGATCGACCCTCCTCATGAATTGTATATTATCAACTACGTGGATACATTATGGGATCGAATCTTTGAGTTGGAGGAGCGACTCGACACTCTCAATGAGGAGAACAACGACCTCCGCCAACAGATGCAACGTGATAGGGGCAACGAGGAGGTTGTCAATATAGGAAGCTCGTACGATCCGACATGTTGTTGTGCAAACCCTAGCTATATATGTGCGTGCCACTACAACGACGGCCAGCCCCGTCCGAGGCAGCCCCCTCAGCAATACTCCATGTGGGTGCCACGAGGCTCGTTTGGCATATAGGCAATGAGGTGTATGGTTGTACCGTAGTATGTAGGAGTGTTGATCGAAATAATGTGCAATGTTGTTAAGCGGCCCCCTCAGCAATACTCCATGGATTGGTTGTTATCTTCGTGTGGTTGTTATCGCAAGCCATAAAAATATCGCATTTTAACTAATACCAAATAGAACTAGTAAGTAAGTAAACAGAGCAATACTAAGCTACGAGCATAACACCAACTACATTACAGAAAAGGGGATGTAACATAACAGTTTTACAAATGGTACATGAAATATACGATACATGTAGTATGACATTTCGGTCGTCAGAAGTGCGTACAATGTAAATTTAGTTGTAGTCTCCAACAACTACTAATCAGCGCATGCATTGCATCGTCTAGCTGTGTACCCCTCCTGACCGCATCGCCCGCAACGTGCACCAAATGTTCTAACTTGCGATTTGTCCATATCATTTCTAATACGCCAGCTCTGTCACCGACCCTTCCCACTCTTCAGCATGTTAACATCTGGAATCCAGGTCCTCGCTGCAATGTCCAAGGTGGCGAAGTTTCTGACCACCCTGAACCATCGGAGCTCCCCACACCAAGCCTGCAATACCCTCTCCTTAAAGAAGTACTCCGACATGAAGTTCGAATGATCCATGCCCACGGTCCCACATGCAGCGAGGACATGAGGGTATGGCTTGTGTAACAGCTTCAGCTTGTTACACGTGCAGCTAGGTTCGTTTGCTTGATCTCCAAGGCATACCTCGTGGGTAACAAGGGAACGAGTCGTCCCAAATACAGCTCTATCACGAAGTATCACGTCAAAACGGTGCTCCCTGTTGCCCATGACCCGCACTGTGTGCAATTAATCCTTCTGTGCCTTCGTCTCCATGTATGCCGTAATTTTCGAGAATATAGGGCTCGGGGATTGGTCGCATGAAGTGCGGCTCTCACGTGCCTCTCCCTGAAGTAGCCGATTGTGCTGTGAAGAACACCTTCCACGATAGCGATAAGGGACTGAGAACGGAGGCCCTTGAGAACCCAATTGTACACCTCGGCAAGGTTAGTTGTCATTATGGCGTACCTTGTGCCGTCCGTGTCGTGCAACAGCGACCACTTCTCCAATGGTTCCCTCTCGATGAACTGCGAGAAGCACTTGATGTTTCGTAAGCTCCTCCATCTTGGACCAGCTGGGTTAGGCTCATCGAGTGCTGGCAAGCATTGCGGTTGTGCCGCCCCAGGAATGACCAGCCCCTTGCTCCTCTCATTGACGTTCTTCCTGGTGTGCTCATCCAACAACGCCCACAAAGCATCAAATTTCCTCTACTGGTTCTGCATAGCCAGCCTCTTGAATAGCTTCATCAAAGGTTATTTCGGGAATTGCTTGAAAAACTTAGCCCCTAAGTGATGAATACACCACCTGTTCCTCATGTCCAGCTAAGAAAAGGGCTCCTCGGAGTCTTCCAGAAGTTTTCTTATAGCCTTTATAATGCCAGCGTGGCGATCATGGATTATGCACACACCAGGACGAGTGCCGACAACTCCAACCCACAGCCAGCTCTCATAATTCTCACTTTCCATGAATGCGATGGCTAGTGGCAATATTTGGTTGTTGCCATCAATGCCTATGGCCGTCAGGATTTGCCCTTTGTATTTGCCTGTCAAAAAGGTCCCGTCAACTGAGATCACCAGCAGCATGTGCCTGAATGCCTCAATGCAAGCACCAAATGCTAACAAGGCTCTCTGCAACACCGCATATCCTGGTGGACTTGTGGATGGCTTGTCTTGCATAGCGACATATGTGCCTAGGTTCCTATCCTGCAACACCTTAAGCATACGAGGAAGATTGTCGTACGCCGCCTCGAAAGACCCGAAACGTTTTTCCAACACCTTCTGCTTGGCACGCCACGCCTTCGCATAGCTAATCTTATACTTGAATTTATTCTTGATAGATACCACGATATGCATGGCATCCATATCTTTCTTCTCCACTATCTCTTCATACATCAAATTAGCTATAAAGGTGGACGTTAGGTTACAATGCCCCACCAAAACAATGTTGAGAATGCAAGAGTGTGGCTCCACCTTCGACACAACCCAGTGAGTCTCATACTTGGGTCTACGTGCGTGCACCCTCCAAGGACAATCATCCTGCTTGTACTTCACAGTGTACTGCTCCTGGCTTGATTTCACGACACGAAATGTTCGCTGCATTGAAAGGGCCCACAGCTTGATGGCATCCTGCGGTGTTGCCTTGTCAGCAAACATAGAATGTAACCGAACTTCTGTGTCATGATACTCCCACACTGATTCAAGCTCATCATGTGCGAAAATACCCTCAGTGTTAAATCGGTTCCATTCATGCGGGATAGGAACTTCATCCTCATCCGAACTGTCCTCATCGTCGTCCTGTACAGCTTCCTCTTCAGTCCATGCCATCTGGTCATCACAGTCCATCTACTGCACGATGTACTCAATATGCTCCCTATTGTAGGGGTGGCCCCCACCTAAGCCCAGTAGGCCTGTTAGAAGGTTGTAAGGCCCAAAATTGGACATGTATAATGACATAAGTACCCCTACGAGGGACACTCCAATGTAAGGGCACTATTGTAAAAGCACTCCCCAAGAGGGTATATGAATACAATACCAGCTAGGGGGAAGCCCCAAGCCATTACTCATCTAACTCTCCACTACCATACCCTATCTCTCTGTTTGGTTTGTAACCACAACAGTTGGCGTCGTCCGTGGGGACGACAAGGTAAGCCTTCAAATCCAAAGGAGGATGGCACCAAAGAAAGCTTCATCATCGGTGGTGAAGAAGAAGGGGGGGCGACGGAATCTCGCGTTAGTATCAGGGCTTCGACGTTGGCAGCCGCAGGTGCAGGTGGGGATGTGGGTGCAATGGTTGTGAACACCGACGTTCACAACACGACACGTGACCCCGCCACCACCGCCGCGCCGCCGGACCCCGCCGCCACCACCAACGCCGCGCCGATCGTGGCGCCGGGCGCACCGACGGCCCTAACCACGTCCACGGTGGAGACCGCCCTACTGGCGGCCCTCAGCGCGTTTCAGCAGGAGCTGATAGACCTCCGCGGGGCTGTGCAAGACATGCAAGAGGCTCGGAGCCAACACGCCCCACCAGCGGTTGCATCAGAGCCCACTCCGGAGAGGGTGGATAGCCGCGACGCCCTTACATCCAATCGCGTCCCACTAAGACGCGTAGACCCGGAGTCCCCGCTCTCTGCGGGCCTGTAGCAGGCGGCATGGCCTGAGGACTTCAAGTTCCCGAGCGTCATCGAGGCGTACAAGGGTGACACCGAACCGCGAGAATTCGTGCGCGTGTATGAGACCGCTATCGAAGCCGCGGGCGGAGACGATACCACGAAGCCAAAAGGACTCCCCCTTGCGTTACAAGGGGTGGCACGGTCATGGTTCTTCACCATCGAGCCGCAGTCCATCTACGCGTGGGAACAGATCTGCGATCGACTCTACAACAACTTCCAGGGAAACTACGTTGAGTGTGTCGATGCGGACCGGCTCTTCGCAGTCAAGCAAAAACCCGAGGAAGGACTCCGGGATTACTTCAAACACTTCGCCAAACTCCGCTGCCAAGTCAAGGACGTTGACGAGACAACCATCATCAATGCAGCGGTGCAGGGTCTCCGCCCGGGACCGCTCGCCGAGTATAACGCGCGGAGGCCACTCAAGTCGGTGGCAAAGCTCTTCGACAAAATGGAAACGTACGCCCGGGCCGAGGAAGATGCGCGGAGACGCAACGGCGACAGCTCCGATGCCGGTCAGGTGGAGGGGTTGTCGCAAACAAGTGTAGGAGATGACCCGAGGACAAAACGCAAGCAAGCATCCGTGGGGGACGCCCATGGACATGTCGACGCCGGGGTGCACCAAAACTCGCCAAGCGACAGGCGCAAGCCCCGGCGTAACCGGCGGAGGCCCCAAAAGGCTCGCCGCGTCCTCTCCGCGCAAGGCATGCAAGGCGCTCCCTGGGAAACCACTTTAACCCTGCGCACCAGAGGGGGACGCAAAAGAAGCCACGATGAGAAGCCGCGTGCGGAGCAGGAAATCCTAGAATACGGCAGATGGTGCAAGGTGCATGGCTACGGGGACCATTTCACGCGGACATGCACCGAACTCACGGCGTTGCAGCAAGCGATGGCCTGGGTACGAGCCTCGGAGGTGCCGCCCCCCGAAGTAGCCCACGTACAGCAACCGCAAGGAAGTCCTTCGCGCGCTGGGCCCCTGGGGGAGACCCAGTGTCGCCATGTTAGCGTCATCACTGGAGGCTCTTCGTCAAGCACTTCCCCAGCACAATTGCCTCTGGTGACGTCACATCGCAGCATCACCTTCACGTCAGCCGATGCCCTGGGCGTGGAATTCCCCCATCAAGATCCCTTGGTCATCCGGGCCGACATCGCAGGCTGTGACGTCAGGCGTATCCTCATCGATGGAGGGAGCTCCGCAAACATCTTGTTCACAGAGACACTTGATCGCATGGGGATACCTCGGAGTCAATTAAAAGCATCGGAGGCCCCTCTCCAAGGCCTCGGAAGCCGGCCACTGAAGGCTTTAGGTCAAGTACGCCTCCAAGTCTCCTTGTGCCAGGCCGACAACGCCAGGACCGAAGATATTGTCTTTGACATCGTGGACATCCCGTATCCATACAATGCCATACTGGGCCGGCCTGCCATCAACTCTTTTGAGGCGGTCCCGCATTACGCCTTCTTATGTATGAAGCTCCCGGGCCAGCGGGGCATCATCACCGTCTTCGGCGATCAGGATATGGCTAGGAGTGTCAAAACCGGAGCTGGGAGCCTGCATCGCAAGGTGCACATCCTCACCGACAAGTACTAGGCGGACGCGCCATCAACCTTAGGGTGGACACCTAAGCCTCACCCGGAGGGCGGAGTTAAAAGAGTGCCTCTCCAGGCGGAAGGGCAGTTCGTGTCCATAGGCGAGGACCTCCCGTCGGACGTAGAGCAAGATTTGCTCCGAGTTCTCCAGGCAAACACGGACGTCTTCGCGTGGTCCCTGGAGGATATCAAAGGTGTGGACCACACCCTCATCGAGCATAACCTGGCGGTCCGCCCTGACGCCAAGCCGGTCAAGCAAAAACTTCGTCGTATGTCTATGGACCGACAGCAAGCGGCTAAGGTGGAGGTAAGGAAGCTCCTTCGGGCGGGGGTTATTCGTGAGGTCCAACATCCGGACTGGCTCGCCAATTCGGTGCTGGTCAAGAAGTCCAGTGGTGCCTGGCGTATGTGCATCGACTTCACCGCTCTCAACAAGGCATGCCCAAAGGACGACTACCCTTTGCCGCGCATAGATCAGCTAGTTGACGCCACCGCGGGGTGTGAGCTCATGAGCTTCTTAGACGCCTACTCCGGCTACCACCAGATCTACATGGCCAAGGATGACGAAGATAAGACTAGCTTTATTATGCCAGTTGGAACCTTCTGCTTTGTCAGAATGCCCTTTGGCTTGAAGAATGCGGGCGCAACTTTCACCCGCCTCGTCGCGCTGGCCCTAGCCGCTCAGCTCGGGAGGAACGTGGAGGCCTACGTGGATGACGTGGTCGTAAAAACTAGGCAGCTCGCCTTCCACAGTCGGGATCTCCAGGAGACTTTCAACAACCTCAGGAAGGCGGGCATCAAGCTTAATCCGGACAAGTGCATTTTTGGCGTACAGGCGGGCAAGCTTTTGGGCTTCCTTGTGTCCGGGCGAGGCATCCAAGTGAACCCCGACAAGGTCGACGCCATCCTAGGCATGGAACCACCCAAGACGACAAGGGAGGTCCAAAGGCTAGCCGGCCGCATGGTGGCCCTGAGTCGCTTCCTGTCCAGGGCAGCGGAACGGGGCTTGCCATTTTTCAAGACCCTACGCGGTTGCGACGGGTTTCATTGGGACGACGACTACGCGAAGGCCTTCGACGACCTCAAAAAACACCTCGAATCCCTGCCCACTCTGGTGGCCCCAGCACAAGAGGCTCCCCTCTTACTCTACCTCGCTGCCTCGGCAACGGCGGTCAGCGCCGTCCTCGTCCTCGAGGAGGGTGCCCTCCAACGACCCGTGTACTTCGTCTCTGAAGCCCTTCAGGGCGCCAAGACGCGGTATACGGAGCTCGAGAAGCTTGCTTACGCGCTGGTCATGGCCTCAAGGAAGCTCCGACATTACTTCCTGGCCCATCCGATAACGGTGCCGTCCTAGTTCCCCCTGGCGGAGATGCTGCACAATAAGGAGTCCACGGGCCGAATCGGCAAATGGGCGGCCGAGCTCGCTCTATTCTCCTTAACATATGCTTCCCGAACGGCCATGAAGTCCCAAGTCCTGGCGGACTTCCTCGCGGAATGGACCCCTCTAGCTCATCATATCCTCCAATCGGAAGACCCGGTGTGGATGCTCAACACCGACGGACCTTATGGCGTCGCGGGCGCAGGAGATGGCGCAGTTATTACCACACCTGAGGGGCAGCGTCTCTTGTACTCGGCACGTCTGGCATTTCCTGCCATGAACAACACGGCCGAGCACGAGGCGTTACTCTTCGGCCTCGGGAAGCTCAAAGTGATGGGTGCGAGGCGCGTCCTCGTTCGCACCGATTCACGGCTGGTGGCGGGTCATGTGGACAAGTCATATCAGGCCAAAGACCCGGAGCTAGCCAAGTACCTAGCAGCCGTACGAGCGAAGGAACTGCACTTTTCGGGTGTCACGGTGAAGGCCATCCCTCGGGCAGACAATGAGCAAGCCGACGTCCTAGCAAAGGCTGTCAGCCAGCAGCTCCCAACACCCGGTGGGGCATTTTACGAAGTCCTGTCAGCGGCAGCCATTGCGTAGGATAACCGCGACGTCGCCCTCGTCCACCAGATCACCCAGCAGGGCGACTGGCGGGAGCCCCTTTTTGGTTTCCTACAGGGCATCGCGGAGCCCGACGACCCCATTGAGCTCCGGCGTTTATAGCACCGCGCTAGGTCCTTCCAGGTGCTCGACGGGGTACTCTACAAAAAAGGGGTCTGCGCACCGCTTCTGCGGTACCCCTCGCGCGAAGGAGGAAAGCAGCTTCTCGCAGAAATTCATGCGGGGCTCTGCGGTTCGCATCTGGCACCAAGATCGCTGGTGGGCAAGGCATTCAGGCAGGGTTTTTATTGGCCAACGGCTGTCGCAAACGCCCAAGATCTCGTGCGCCGTTGTCAAGGTTGCCAATGGATGGGACAGGCCATCCGCAGGCCCCCGACGAGCCTCAATCCCATACCCCCGGTATGGCCGTTGGCGTGATGGGGCATCGACATCGTGGGACTGCTTCCCAGGGCCCCAGGTGACCTGAGGTTCGTAGCGGTTGCTTTGGAATACTTCTTCAGGTGGCCGGAGGCGATAGCCCTGGCCAAGATTACCTCAGCAGCCATGCAACGCTTCCTCTGGCAGAACATCATATGCCGATTTGGCGTGCCCAGGGAGATCACCGTCGACAACGGTTTGCAATTCGACGCAGCCCCGTTCAAAGAATTCTGCGACAACATGGGCATCACACTCCGATTCGCCTCGGTTGGACACCCACAGTCCAACGGCATGGTGGAACGGGCAAACGGTGCTATCTCCGCCGTGATCAAGAAGCGCCTTGTCGGGCTACCAAAGGGGAAGTGGCCGGGCGAGCTTCACAGCATCCTCTGGTCCCTTCACACAACGGTCACATGCCCAACAGGGTTCACGCCATTCAAGCTCCTCTTCGGCGACGAGGCAGTCACACCCGAAGAAATAAAGGCCGGCTCGCAAAGGGTCCTCGTCCAAGCACCAGAAGAGGAGCGCCAATTGTCCATGGACCTCCTAGACGGAGACTGGGCAAGCGCAACACAGCACGTCATAAAGTACGCGCGACAGATGGTGCGCGGTCGGGATCGTTCGTTGTACCCACGTGAATTCAGACCAGGAGACCTTGTCCTTAGGATGGCACTTCACGCGGAGACGGTAGGCAAGCTCGAATCCAGGTGGGAAGGCCCATACATTGTCGCGGAAGCCCTACAGAAGGGAGCATACCGCCTAGCCACGCTGGATGGGCAGACGTTCTGCCACACGTGGAACACGGATAGACTGCGGCGGTATTACGCCTAAGCCAAGGGTGCGAGCGCAAAGACCTTTCACAGCTTCGGGCCACGCCTCATCACCCCCTGTGCGAGCCGCTCTAGCACTAGAGGCTCGGGACGTGGGCAGCTTCTCCACCAGGCAGCGGTGGCTGCAATCGTCTCCACCTTCAAGTGGTCGGCGATTAGTGCCTCGCCCCTTGTAACCGCTCGCCCGCGCAAACGGGAATTTAATAAAGTTCACCGTTCGCACAGATTCTCTTTTCCTACAGAAAGCGCGCAAAGGATTACCTTTGCGCACACTCTTCATGAGCATAAGCAAAGCCGCGTGGAGGGACGCCTCCGCGCGCACTCCACGGAGTATAAATAAGATGTAGTGTTGAGGTCCGCCTCCGCACGCACTCCACGGAGTATAAACAAGATGTAGCATCGAGGTTCTCCTCCGCACGCACCTTCACCGCCCGCAATGCACGGAGGTTCACCTCCGCGCGCAGTCTACGGACTCTAAATAAGACGTAGCGTTGAGGTCCACCTCCGCACGCACTCCACGGAGTATAAACAAGACGTAGCGTCAAGGTTCGCCTCCGCACGCACCTTCACCGCCCGCAACGCGCGGAGGTTCGCCTCCGTGTGCAGTCTACGGACTCTAAATAAGACGTAGCGTTGAGGTCCGCCTCCGCATGCACTCCACGGAGTACAAATAAGACGTAGCGTCGAGGTCCGCCTCCGCACGCACCTTCACCGCCCGCAACGCGCAGAGGCGAACCTCCGCGCGTAGTCTACGGACTCTAAATAAGACGTAGCGTTGAGGTCCGCCTCCGCACGCACTCCACGGAGTATAAATAAGACGTAGCGTCGAGGTCCGCCTCCGCACGCACCTTCACCACCCGCAACGCGCGGAGGCTCGCCTCCGCGCGTAGTCTACAGACTCTAAATAAGACGTAGCGCCGAGGTCCGCCTCCGCACGCACTCCACGGAGTATAAACAAGATGCAGCGAAGGGACGCCTCCGCGCGCACTCTACGGAGTATAAATAAGACGTGGATGTTATCCCTACGCACTCTACAGAGTATAAACAAGACGCGAATATCCCCGCGCACGTGCAGGCACTGTCCTTGTGCGTACTCCCCGAAGTATAAATAAGACGTGGTCGGAGTTCCCACGCGCGTAATCCCTAGTAGGTCGCCGTGGCACATCCCCCTCGTCGTGCAGCGTCCGCCGCAACGCCACCGTGGCAGCATCCTCTCCGATGTAATTCCAAATCCGATTGTGAAAGTTTTGGATGGCGGGTTGGGCAGCACTAACCGCATCAGATATCATCCCGGGCTGGGCGGGCAGGTCAAGCTGGGGGTTCGCCAGCTCATTGACATGCCCACACCCACCAGCGTGCAGCAGGGCGAGGGCAAGGCCAGCACTCATGTAGCCGTAGTGGGTGCCGAAGGCCTTGGCGCCGCGAAGGGCGACGCTCGAGCCCTCTTCGATTCACCCCAGCGTCTCCATCAGATCTTGACAGCTATGAGTGGCGTCCTCCACGTGCACAGAAAGTTCCCGGAGGGCCTGCTCCAAAGACTCCATCGCCTCCCACGCGGATGCAGACGCGTTGTCCCAGGATAAGGTCTTCTCTGCAAGGGAAGCGGTAAGCTGCTCCTTCTCAGCCTCCAGCGCGGAGATTCGATGCAGAAGGGCGGTCCGCTCCTCCGTCGCGACGCGCTGAGCCTCCTCCATCGCGCGTTGGGCTGCTAGCGCCGTGCTCTTCGCGTTCGCACCTACCAACTGCGCGTCCGAGATAGCTTCATCACATTCCGCCATCAGCACCCGAATGTGCTCGTCCTTGGCGGCGTGGGCATCGTCAGCGACGCGCAGCTGGTCCTCCAGCGCCCTTCGTTCGTGCGCGCGAGTCTTCTCGAGGGCTTTGCTGATCGCAAGTGTCTACACGGGCACAACGACAGGGGTTACCCATCAACTAAGCAAAAGACATGGAGCGCGAGCAGGGATACTTACCCTCATCTCCGAGGCACCCAGCGCGAGAGCCAAAAGGTCACCCCCGCAGGCCTGCAGCGCCTGCCGATTCAGGTGGCCGTTAGCGTACTCCGCCACCTCACTCAAGGCGCGAAGCGTCTCCCACCGAGGAACAAAGTCGGAGATGTCCATCCCCAGAGCCCCCGCGCCAGCGCCTTCGGCAACAATTGGGGCACACACAGTCCCCTGCTCAAGTAGGCCAGAGGCCTCGCGGGCACCCCCGTTACAGCACTAGTCCCAGATCAAAGCTAGTGCACACAGTCAAACAGAATGGAAAACATCACTATCAACGATTTATTACAATAAATAAGAGTACTGACCACAGGGTCTCATTATTACATTGGAGGTTTAAGACCTCGCACACAAGAAATAAAGCGGAAGCAAAGATAACTCGAGGACGACCCATGAATTCGCCACAGGCAATTGACTGGGGAAGCGCGACCTAGTCCTCCGGGAAGAATCCGTCACAGCCACAAGCGAAACAGTAGTCGTAGTCACCTTCTTGAGCTTCAACTTCCTTTGAGATTTATTTTTAAGGGCAACGCGTGAGTACATAAAGTACTCCGCAAGTCTTGGGAAAAATGCATAGATGCAAGGCTTGACAAAGGAAGGTTATATGGTTCTTTTGCACAAAGCAATATTTTAAATTCAATTACTACTAATTATTTTCGAAGGCATCAATTTAATAAAGTAATGTTTAACAGAACTATCATTAATTCTTTAGTGAAGGTTCCATCTACCAACACTAGTCACTCCGGTCTAACTGACCAAGTTTAAAACTGCGGGTTCCATCCACCCTCTCTGGCTCCATCCGCCAGGATTCCCTTCCGAGAGTTCCCTCCACTCTTGGAATACAAAACTTTTAATTTTAAAACCAAAACCAGAAATCTACCATGTGAATGCAATCCTTGCCCGCCCTTGACCGTGGGCACGGCTATTCGAATAGTTTTACACTCTGCAGAGGTTGTACAACTTTACCCACAAGAGATAAATTATCCTAAAAGTCAACACGCTTCCTTTGGCATGAGACCCAGATAAAATATCACAAAGCCTTTACCTCACTCTAATCTAGCCAGACACCACCTGCTGAGATTTCACCGCAGAAGGGTTAAATCCGCCCAATCTGAAGCCCCCTCTTGCGCCATATGAGTACAGTAAATCCCTATCCCTCACTGTGAATAACCAGTCCATCCCTGGCACCCACTTTCCACTGGTGGCACCTAAACTAGACTATCATAAGTTAGTCAGCTAGGTCGTACCCATATAGACTTGTGGTTGTACGGTTAATGCTCAGTCTGGACAAACACAAGCGTCGGTCCTTAATTGACTAGGGTGGAACATACACTTTACAAGATCTCGTGCTTCCTGCACCAAACCACACTAACCATCCACCCTAATCTAAACCAACTTTCACACTTTAGTTTATTTTAACAGAACAGCGGTAACTCCAATTACCACTAAATTTGTAAACACAAGGCTATTACAATAAATCATAATTTCCCATTTTCAAGAGTTTCTAAAGATATTAGATAGCATGACTAAGCATTATTCTACCATTCTAATATTCACAAAGATTAATAGTAATCTCATTATTGAGACAAAGGAAGTTCTAGGGTGACAAGGTACATGGCAATCAATGTCAAATGAGGGCATAACAAAGTTGGAATAACTAATTCCTAAAGATTTGAACTAGTGATTTTATGTAAATAGCAATGCACATAATTTAAAATATTTAAAACATTTTAAAAGCATAGGTTCAAGATGATCAAAGGAGACTTGCCTTCTTGCAGGATTTCTGGGTCTTCTTGTTGCTGTGAAGAGGGATCGTTGACAACGTTGGAATCTACGCGAGAAAAGACGAAGCAAACAAAGCAAATAAATACAAACAAAAATTCAAATAAAATCCAAAAATTCAACAGAGGCCATAGTTGGATAGATTATGATTTTAGATGAATTTAGAAATTTGAATGGCTGGATTTGGAGTTAAAACGAAGGAGAACGGGCTCTGGGAAGTTTAAATTCAGAGAAAAAGAAAAATCTGAATTTTTGGAATTATTTTCCTAAAGGAAATTGGAATTATTTCGTCAGCACTGAATTTCCTTTTTCGGCTGAATTAATTTCCTGCGGGAAATTCGGGTTAATGACGCCAGCATGACATCAGCCCGAGGGTTGACCCACTGACAGTGGGCCCTCGGTCTATAGACCGGGTCCACGGCCGAGGGGAATGACCGAGGTGGCGAGGGTGGTGGGCTGGCGCTGACGGGCAGGGGAAAGCTGACGCGGCGGGGACGTGGCGTGCCACGTAGCTGCCACGCAGGCCGGGGCTGGCTGAGGTGGCGCGGTCACCGGCGGGAGCGCACAGGGAAGCGGGCCTCGCCGGCGCTCCGGCGGGCGGCGGCCGGCGGCGAGGGCGGAAACCGGGAGAGGAGGCCGAGGGGAACTCGGGGGAGGGGCGCAGGCTCACCGTGGGTGACCGGAGGCGGCCGGCGGCGAGAGGAGGCGGCGGCACGGTTCGGGTCTCCGGGGAGGACGGTGGTCCGGCGATGTTCGAGGCCGGGGAAGTGGCGGGGGAGGTTCGGCGTGGCACGGGGAACCTTGGGGTGGCGTCGGCCGGGCGCGAGGGCGACGGGGGCGACCGGAATTCCTCACCGGAGGAAGGGGCGGCGGAGGCGGCTCGGTCTCACGCGGTGGTGGCACTCCGGTGGCGGAGAGGCGCGGATGAGGGGTGGTCGGGGTGCGCACCGACGCGGCGAAGGCGGCGGCGGGGTTGGCAAGGCGCGGCGTGGCCCAAGGCGGCGGCGATTCCTCGCCGGAAGAGCTCGCCGGTGCGCGCACGGGGCGAGCTTGGAGCGGGGCTGCTCGGGCACCGGGGAGAGGGAGACGGGAGCAGAGGGAGGTGGGGGCGAGTTGAGTCGGAGCCGGTGGGGAGGTTTATATAGGGGCGGAGGGGGGAGCGGGGGCGCTATCCCTCGCCGGAGATGGCGGCCGGAAAAAATGGAAGGGAGAGGAAGAAAGGAAAGAGAGGGCGAGAAAGGAAGGGGGGCGCGGGATTGGGGGGATCCGGTCGTGGCGGCGATCGGATTTCAAAACCGATGAGAGGCGGGGAAGGAAAGAAGGCGCGGCGAGATTTGGTCGGCGGCCGGAAAAAGGAAGGAGGCGCGCCGGAGGAAGAAAGCGGGCGGGGAAGACGGAGCTGACGGGTGGGCCCGGGCGGTCAGCGGGAGAGGAGGTGCGGGCGCGGCTGACGGGCGGGGCCCGCGGGGCAGAGAGAGGCGGAGGGAATGGCGCGGGCGGCGGAGATGAGGCCGCGTGGCGCCGAGCTGATCGGGCGGTCGAGAGCGTTAGTGGGAGTGGGCGGGTGAGATGAGCCGAGGCGCGACGAGGCGGGCCATCTGGGCCGGACAAGTGGCAAGCAGGGAGGAGGGGGAGGCGGGATCCGGCGCCGTCGTGGGCGGCAATCTGGCCGTCCACGTGGCGGCCGGAGGGGGGGAGGGGGAATTTGTTTTTGATTTTTGATTTTAGGTTTTCAGAAATTGCCAGAAAATTCATTTAGCCTCAGAAAAATATGAAATAAATTCTAAAAATTCCAGAAAAATTCACAGAAGTTCCTGGATAAGTTTTGGACTTAATAAAAATAATTCCAACTAATGTTGGTATTTAATTTTTATACTTGAAATACTTTTTATTTTGAAAAATAGGTTTTAACTCCAGAAAATCCAGGAAACCAAATAAAAGCCAAATAACTCCAAATAATTAATTTGAATTAGGATTTTTATATAAATTCAAAATATCTTTTTATTTAACAATAATTTTTAGGTTTTACTTAAAATACTTTTCAAATCCAGCTTTTTTCAAAAACAGAAATTCAGGGCAAATCCAATTGAAACTCAAATACTTTAAAATAATTAATTTGAAATTAAATTTTTTAGAAAGCAAATTTTGGGATGTTACACAATACTTACGGGGTGCGGAGGGCTTATGGAGCGAAGACACTCCCGGGTGGATGCCGTCCTTCCGATTGGGCCCCCGCCGCTCGTACTTCCAGTTACAGGAAAGCGGAGCTATTCCGTACATGGTGAACTCCTCAGCGAGGTCACGCATGTTAAAACGGAGGGCGATGCCAGCAAGTCTTCGCACCTGTTGTTCGTCGCTGGACCGAGGCTTCACATCCGGACAGCGGTTGAATGATATCGGCTCCCCCCGGCATCGAAGACCGCTCGTGCTCGTCACAAGGTGGTAGAACCACCGACGTGTCCAGCCAGACTCCCACTTTCCCCGCGTCGCCAACGCGGGGAATAAATGTGCGCAATCCATCCTCAACACGAAGTTCACGCTGCCGAAGTTCGAATACGCCTCCCCTTCCATTTTCTTCGGTTGGCACCGTGCGTCGTGCAGGATGGCGAACAAATCGGTGCTGGGACGGGTACCTTCCATCCGCATCGCCCAAGTGAAGATGGCCAGCCGGACGATCGCATTCAGAGTGAGCTGCGCCAGCTCCAACCCATAAGCTCGCAGCACTTCACGGACAAAGAATGTCGACGGGATCCGGAGCCCGACATCGAAGAATGCCACAAAGACGATTGCCTCCGATTCCCCAGGGTTCGGCTCCGTCTCGTCAAGCCCAGGCAAACGAGCCCTGGCACGGTCCTCCAGCTTCTTCTCCCGAAGAAGGGTTTGGTCTCCTCCGTCACGCGACTCCGCCCCAGCACACGAGAGCAGCGGCCCTTTGACTTCTTCATGGCATCCCAACGATGGTTGGTTTGCCCCTTGTCGCGCAGAACCAGGCGATACTCCGCTGGTGGTGGCATCAGGCAGCGTTGGCTCGACGAGGTGCTCCCGCTAAGACGGCACGCAGGATCGTCAAGGGCGGCGCCACTGTCGGCTGGGCGGTCGTCGCGCGCAGCCATTTCTCCCTCCCCGCTACGATGACAAGCAGGAGTGGACGCGGAAGCAGCAGTGAGGCGCGCAAGAAAACGGAGAAGAAACCAAGGCACAAGCGCATGTAAGCAAGCAGCTAAGAGCGCTTGCGTGCCCACGGTGACACATTATAAACTCCCGTCTTCCCCGCAAGCAGAAGGCCAAACGACAGAATTACAGCGGTTCGGCTACCCACGATCGGGCAGTGCAACCGCTGGCAGCCGCGGCAGGCGGCGGTAGGTGGGCGACCAACCGATGCGCTCCTGCCGCATGTCCACTTTCCCTGGGGAAGAAGCAAACGGTCGTGGTCATGTGACCACTGACATCCCACAACGCTCCAATCACAGCCCGCCGCGTGCCCCCTCCCAGCGCAAAGCAGATAGAACGGTCGCGACAGTCTGCCCCTGACAAGATAAGGGCCGGCGCGATTCTGGGCGTCATTAAAGTGCACTCCTAGGCCACGCAGCCACCTCCCCGCGTTGGCGCTACATCACGCGGGGCACTTCCCAAAACCCAGCTGCCCGGGGTAGCCGCCCAAGCTCCACTTCGCGCCCACAGAGATTCGGGACGCGGGGTATGTCACGCCCTGGCTTCGGCCCCGTCGAGGCCTTCGGCCTCCCTAATATCTTTGACCTCGAGGCCACACAGCTCCGGGAGTGGAAGACACGCCGGCTCCCACATCATCAGCGCGAAGGAAGGTGTATTTAGTCCATCGAGCGTCACAGGCCGATGGGACGGAGGGGGCCAAAGGGCTCGGCAGCATGGCTTCGGCCCGTGAAGCCCTTCATCATGAGAGGCTCCTGTTGTAGGTGTGGCCCCCACCTAAGCCCAGTAGGCCTGTTAGAAGGCTGTAAGGTCCAAAATGGGACATGTATAATGACATAAGTACCCCTATGGGGGACACTCCAATGTAAGGGCACTATTGTAAAAGCACTCCCCAAGAGGGTATATGAATACAATACCAGCTAGGGGGAAGCCCCAAGCCATTACTCATCTAACTCTCCACTACCATACCCTATCTCTCTGTTTGGTCTGTAACCACAACACTCCCCTTCGTCGGCTTGTCCAGTTCCCTCTGTATGGCTTCACCATTGTACCTCTCCTCCATGTACCGCATCGGTTTCATCACGAACAACTTGATCATCTTCGCCAACATGCGGCCCGCCCAAGCTGCTAGCACCTCCCGAAGCAAAGGCGGACGCATGACCTTGCGCACCTTCTAGTGAGCACGGTTGCACAAGCAGGACACACTCGTATCCACAACGCTGGTACCCTTGCACAAAGCCCTTCCAAGCAGTAGTGCACACCAATGTCTTCAACTCACATCTGATATCCGTGGGAGATCGGCTCCAAAGCCCTTGCACGACGACGCTACACACCTCGGTGTCCAATGAAAAACTCCGGGTCAGCCAATGTAGCACATCTGGGATCCGAGCATTCTCGCCATCCGGATGTACTAGAGTGACTTGCGGAAAACCGCTCAAATCCACACCATTCGGACCTTCATGAACGGTTCCAGTACTGTAATGCACTCTCAATGTAGTGGCTATTGCCATTGCTGATGTTGGCCTGCATATATGTTTCAATGTTGCAACATGTCAAATAACATCGCACAATACTCAACTTTTTATACTAAAAATTGTACTAAAATTTCTATACTCAAAATGTTCCATACTAAAAAATGTATACTAAAAATTTCATATACTAACATTTCTATACTAAAAATTGTACTATATTTTCAACATCTACAATTTTTACTAACACTAACATTCGTACAAAATAAATACTACAAATACAATATACTAAAAAAATACCTAGATCTGAAGATATGAATGGATGGAATAGCTCATACTCCTTCCTTCCTCTCCTCTCCTCCTCTCCCTTTCCGCTTCTCCCCCTCCTCTTCTTCCTCTTCTTTTCTCTTCTTCTTTCCTTTCTTTTCTCGGCGCTGAGCGAGTGAAAAAAATGATGAGCAGAACGGCGGCGACCAAGCGTGCTGCCTTTTTAACCCCCCTATCGCCCGAGCGTTGGGCGACTAGAGTTCCAGTCGCCCAACTATAGAGTGACTGAAACTCCAGTCGCCCAACGCTCGGGAGACAGCAATAATTCGCTCAACCGTTGCCATATTCCCTACGTGTCGCTTCCCAGTTGGACCATAGGCTCCAGTTGCCTCTCTATTGGGTGACTGGAGTCTATTTTTGTAAAAAAATTTCCTGTGGGTATATTTCTGTAATTTCAAATAAAAATAGATTTTTCGTATAAAAAATTCTGATTAGTTGATCCCCAGGAGCTACCGATACATATTCCAGACAATTGACGTGACCACCATGCTAGATCCCCACGACGGCATATTCCTTTCGAATTTTCTACACGAAAATTAAGCAGTCCATACTTCATGAGTAACTTCACAATCTTTTCTTCGTTTGTCCCACTACCACAGAAAACAGTATTATAGACGGTTCAGAAACGTCATCACAGACGGTTTTCTGAACCGTCTGAATTTATGGGTCAGTGATAATGGAAGCTTATCACAGACGGTTTTTGAGTAAAAATCCCCTGTGATATATCAATATCACAGACGATTTTTAATTAAAAACCATCTGTGATATCTGATAATCACAGACGGTTTTTACTTAAAAACCGTCTGTGATATTTCTTTCAACCCCTAAATTTATTTCTGTTTATTGACTACCCTCAGGAAATGCTAGCCATGCCCTCTGAAATAAGCAGATATACATGCAATTTCTGACAAACATACAACATTCAATGTGTATACAACATCCAATTCACATCGCACTTCATTTGACAAACATAAGACATCCATTTGACAAACATAAAACATCCAATTCGCAAATCAATTAATTGAAATGAAATAAAATATCCATTAACAAATATACAATTACAAAAGATGTACGTTGCATTTCCACTTAGATGGTAACAATTACAAAATCAATGTGCGCAGTGGAACTCTCCATCTAATCTTATGACTTTAGACCACAAAAACCAAGCGAACTCTTCTCAAATTTGTGCAAAGTCTGGCTGTTTCAATGCAGTTGTAGAGATGGGCGCAGCCTGTCGATAGGAATATCAATGCACGTACATATATAACCTGACAAGTATGAAATAAATGTGGGAAGATTGACAAACCTTAGAATTGGTGATCTTCGAGAAATCGAGGAGTAGTCTCATATGGTGGCACACGTAGAATCCACACATGTTGCCCGGCTGCTGCTGGTGGCACTGCAAAAAATAGAATGTGTGAAATCAAGAGGCATTACTACTAAGTGTTGTATAGGATTAATTAATGTGTAGCTAGCGAATACCCAAAAATTGTGAACATATTTCAAGGGCTTGGCCCCTGTCGTCGAGCCACATGTTTGTTCAACGTATGTGGCGAACGACCTTCGTTATTCGAAAAAGTTAGATTAGTCATTCGGAAGGAAAGAAAGAATACAATGTACAATGTAATTACCTATCGAGTATTTGGGCGATAGCTGTGTACTTGGATTTGTTCTTACTTACAGAATTAAGGTATATAGCCTTATTACATTTTGGTATAATTACAATTAAAATCCAATGGAAGTGCTCATTGTATGGCATAAGAACAAATTCCTTATCGCGGTGAGCTAGCAGTGTTGATGTAATATAGCTCTCGACGAAGGATGCATCCTCGTTGATGGTATCAATGGCGACCAAGCATAGATCCAGGAAACCAATTGGTGATTTCGATGATCTAGCTTCGGTCAGCATGAATCTATATATATACACAGAAAAGCAACAAATTGTGACATATATCGATATTACATGAACAGAGACTGTGATTGTACAAACTTACAGCGTCCAGCATCGAACGAGTGAGACGTTGAGAGCGTTGAGCGTGAAAAGACCAAATATATCGTCAAAGGTCACCACGAAGACACATTCCTGAAATGCGTGCTAGAAATGATCCCGCCTGAATTTGACAGTGATACCTGAGCGCCGTTCTGCCTCTGGCTTATTGGACTGTTCCATATACCAAGCGTGTAATGTTTGGCAACCAAGTCCTAGGGTTAAGAGGTGCTCTTCCGGGATTATCATCGGCTCGCCTAGCACAAATTTGTGGGCCAATGGCAGGTACGGGATATCATCATTATCCTTCGTTTTTGATTTGCCCTTGCCACTGCCTCGACTGTAGGTCAACTTTATGGTAGTCGACTGTAATAGTAGTATTGGTGCAAGTTTCTTTGGCGAGAATAGCACCCGTGGAGATAGCACCGGTGCAGGTAGCTCTGGTTCGCACTGCCCTTGTGGAGATAGCACCAGTGCATTTAGCTCTGGTTCGCGCTGCCCTTCTGGTCCGGCCAGCGGTGAAGAAGCCTCCAAGGAGATGTCGCTTTTGGGCCACTGGATGAATGTTCCAATGGCCTGCCCTAGAGTCACGATCTCGTTGTTGGGGGGCTTCGGTAGTGAGACGACCTCAAAATTGACATGCACACCATCCACATTAACTTTTGCGAAGCCTGGCGCTAAAGCTTGACCGTGCACCATGGCCCCGATACCAGACTGATATGCCTGGCCCCAAGCAGCGTACAAGGGAACGGAGGCACATCTCACTTGGAGCCTGCACTTCGTAGGCTCCTACATAACGATACAAAATTAGCTACTCGAATAGGCCTATCAATGGAGCAAGCATTCGAGAGATAATAATTATTACCTGGATGTCGTCCATAGGAAATTTGGTCTCGCTTTCCGTCGGATTGGACGCGCAACTACTCGGACGGTTGTGAGGGCTAGCTAGCACAGGAGCAGCGGCGGTGATGGTCTGTTGACTTTCTGTATGTTTCCGCACCTCATCTCTGATATAATCAGTCAGCTCATCTCTTAGCTCCTCTCTAAGAGATGTCTTGATCTCTTCTCGTAGCCGCTCCTCACGTTCGGCTTTGGATCTTGTCGGGACCCCGGATTTCCAAACCCGGACCCTCTGTGTAATACCGCACTAGTCCCAGATCAAAGCTAGTGCACACAGTTAAACAGAAATGATTCATAACCAACAACGGTTTATTACAATAATAAAGAGTACTGACCAACAGGCCTCATTATTACAATTTGAGGTTTCAAGACCTCTCACAAACATGAAACACAGCGGAAGCAAAAATAAATCAGCGGAGAGCCATCAATACGCCACAGGCAATTGACTGGGGAAGCGTGACCTAGAACTCCTGGAATTCTTCGTCAAATCCACCCAAGAAGTAGTCGTAGTCTCCCTCCTGAGCTTCGTAATCCTCTGAGCATTATTTTTGAGTGCAGCATGTGAGTACATAAAGTACTCCGCAAGTCTTGGGAAAAATGCAATAGATGCAAGGCTTAACAAAGGAGGGTTATATGGTTCTTTTGCACAAAGTAATATTTTATGTCAAATACCATTAAGTAATTTCAAAGGCATTATTTTAACCAATTAATTGTTTTAACTGAAACTAATAAGCACTGCATAGTGAAGGTTCCATCCACCAACACTAGCTAACCAACTTTAACCGATAAGGGTTGAAACTGCGGGTTACATCCACCCTCTCTGGCTCCAACTGCCAGGATTCCCTTGTGAGAGTTCCCTTCACTCTCGGAATACCAAAACTTTGATTTTAAAACCAAAACCAAGAGTCTACCATGTGAATGCATTCCTTGCCCGCCCTTGACCGTGGGCACGGCTATTCGAATAGTTTAACACTCTGCAGAGGTTGTACAACTTTACCCCCAAGAGATAAATTATCTTAACAGTCACCACGCTTCCTTTGGCATGAGACACAGATAAAATATCACAAAGCCTTCTCCTTACTCTAGTTTACCTAGATACCACCCGCTGAGGTTTCACCGCAGAAGGGTTAAATCTGCCCAATTCGAAGCCCCCTCTTGCGCCATGAGTACAGTAAATCCCTGTCCCTCACTATGGATAACCAGTAAGTCCCTGGCACCCACTTTCCACTGGTGGCACATAACTAGACTTTCATAAGTTAATCAGCTAGGTCGTACCCATATAGACTTAGGGTTGTACGGTAGTGCTCAGTCTGGACAAACACAAGCGTCGGTCCTTAGTTGACTAGGGTGGAACATACACTTTACAAGATCTCGTGCTTGCCGCACCAATCCAAGCCAACCATCCACCCTAATCTAAACCAATTTTCACATTTTATTTTATTTTTAAACGAACAGTGGCAACTCCAATCACCACTAAACTTGTGAACACAAGGTTTATTACAACAAATCATAATTTCCCATTTTCAAGATTTCAAAGGTATTAAATAGCGTGACTAAGCACTATACTACCATCTAATGTTACCAAAGGATTATGTAATTCTCATTATTGCGTCAAAGGTATTACTAAGGTTACAAGGCTACATGGCATTCAAGTTCAATGGAGGGTATAACAAAAGTTGGATTAACTAATGCCTTAAGATTTGAACTAATGTTGTAAGTAAATAGCAATGCACATAATTTAAAATAATTAAAACATTTCAAAATCATAGGTTCAAGATGATCAAAGGAGACTTGCCTTCTTGCACGCTCTCGGGGTCTTCCTGCTGCGGAGTGGAGAGATCTTCGTCGACAGAGGAATCTACGCGCGAAAAGACGAAGCAACAAAACAAATAAATACAACCAAAAATTCAAATAACCTCAAAAATTTAAATAGAGGGCATAATTGGATAGATTATGATTTTAGAGGAATTTAGGAGAAAGATTCAGCGGATTTGGGGTTCACACGAGGGAGAACGAATATCTAGAAGATTGGTTGGGAAAAGAAGTTACTGAGATAATATTTGGACCAAGGAAAATAGAATGGATTTTATGGAGATTTTGCAAGATTTGAATTTAAATTTTGAAAGTGCACAGAAAATTTGGAATGGAACTGCAGCTTTGAAATTAACTAGGTATTGGAATTTGAAATTTAAATTTTGAAATATCAAATAAATTTTAAATATTTAAAAGGATGGAAGAAATGGATAGTTTGGAATTTTTGATGAATTTAAAATTTTGAATGGGCTCAAACGGAGTTAAAATGAAGGAGAACGGGCTCCGGGAAGTTTAAATTCAGAGAGAAAAAACTGGATTTTTGAGGATTATTTTTCTAAAGGAAAATTAGAATTATTGCGTCAGCACTGAATTTCCTTTTTCGGCAGATTATTTTTCAATTGGAAAACCCGGATTATGACGTCAGCCCCGGGGAGGGATTTCGGACATGCCACTGACATGTGGGCCCGTGTCTATGGACCGGGTCCACGGACCACAACAGGCGCTGAGGTAGCACGGGAGGGGTCGGGTGCGCACGTGGCCCGACGGGGCAGGAGCGAGGCCGAGGTGGCGCTGACGCGGCACCATGTCAGCAGCCACGCAAGCACGCCCGAGCTGACGTGGTCGTCTGGCGAGGGAGGCGCTCGGGGCAGCCACGGCTACGGCGCTCCGGCGGGCGGCGGCCAGCGGCGAGGGCGGCAACGGGAAGAGGAGACCGAGGGGGTCTCGGGGGTGGGCGTGAGCATTACCGGGGGCGGCGGAGACGGGCCTGCGGCGAGAAGGGGCGGCGGCGGCTCGGGTTTAACGGCGCGGCTGAGCTCCGGCGGCGCTCGCACCCGGAGAGGGGTGGACGGTGGTCACCGTGGCACGGGGAAGCGGAGGGTGGCGGCGGTGGAGGCGAGGGAGCACGGCGCGAGGGCGAGGGGGAAGCTCAGGAGAGGGGGAAGGTGGCAGAGGGGGCGGAGAGAGGGGAGGCCGAGGGGGGTTTTTATAGGGGTCGGGGAGGGGCACGACACGGGGAATTGCTCGTCGGTGATTTCGGGTGGCGGGGACAGCCGGAGGCCGGAGGGGAAAAAGGGAAGGTGCGGGGGTGAGGAAGGAAAGGAAACGCGGGGATTGGGGAAGGAGGCGAGCGCGCGACTTGCGGGGGAAGAAAGGAAGGGAATCAACGTCCCGCGGGAGAAGAAAAGGGGCGGGAGAAGCGGCGATGATGGCGGAGGCGGCCGAGCGGGAGGAGGAAGAAGAGGCGCGGGGGGAAGGGATAACAAGCGGGCCCGGGCGGCAGCGAGAGGGAGCGGTGGGGTGGCTGACGGGCGGGGCCCGCGGAGCAGAGAGACGGAGAGAGGGGGGAGACGCACCGACAGGCGGGGTCGGGCAGCAGTGAGAGAGAGGGAAGCGGGGCGCGGGCGGACCGAGCGGTGGTCGCGCCGGATGGGCCGAGGAGGCGGCGTGGCGCGTATCGGCCCGGACGCGTGGCAACCGGGGAAGGGAGGGAGGCGGGATCGACCGGGGCGCGTGGGTGGAATCCGGCCGTTCACGCGGCGGCCGGAGGGGGAGGGGAGGAAATTTTATTTTTTTTAGAATTGATTTTGTATTTTCAGAAAAGCCTGGAAAATTATTTAAGCCTCAGAAAAAAAATGAAAATACTTCCAAAAATTCCAGAAAAATTCACAGAAGCTCCTGGAGATATTTTGGACTTAATAAAAATATTTCCAACTAATGTTGGTATTTAATTTTCATACTTAAAATACTTTTTAAATTGAAAAATACATTTTTAAACTCCAAATAAAAGCCAAATAACTCCAAATAATTATTTTGAACTAGGATTTTCCTATAAAATCAAAATATCTTTTTATTTAATAATAATTTTAGGTTTTACTTAAAATACTTTTCAAATCTAGCTTTTTCAAAACAAAAATTCAGGGCAAATCCAAATAAAACTCAAATACTTCAAAATAATTAATTTGAAATTAAAGTTTTCAAAAAGCGAATTTTTGGGATGTTATAGATCTCTTCCTACGCCGATACATTTCGGAGTCATCTTGGAAACCATGTTTCCAAGGAACGTAAAGCCCAAGGCCTCTCGTACGGCCCGGGTGCTACTTGTTTCCCAGGGCCACGGAGAGCATATTATTCTCCCTTGTTACCTGGAATGATCCCAGGGTAGATTCAAAACTCAGCTCTTCCTGCAAGAGCATGACATGTCATTTCACTTCGTACGAAGTTGTGGAGTAATTACAAGCTACGTAGTTCGATCGATATCTTACCAGGCGCTGGGACACTTGCTGGTCTGCAGGGTTTCGAAAGGAGACGTCCCCTGATGTCATTGTAGATGACCTTGCTCTAACCCAATTCAAGCGCGGTCATCCGGGATATTGCCAAATGGCGGGGCGGTGTCCTGCAGGACTGCCTGTTCGTCCTCTCTCCTCCACTGCGGGATTTTACCCGCATACCCAGCTGTGCCAAGTCTGTGAGGGTGTGTGTGTTTTGCCTGGAGGGCCTTGTGCGACGCACTTGTACTTTTGAACTCTTCGGTCGTCTTCATCGCCTTGAACTCTTCCCATTGTGGTTCCAGGAATGGGTATTTTTGAAAGGAGGTTTCGTCCTTCTCCACGTAGTCCTTGACAAGCGTGCTCTTGAAGTTCTTCCATGCTTTGCATGCCGCTAGCAAGGCTTGTCGTTGCACGGCGTCTTGGTGTTCTTCTAGGATCTCGAACGATGCCAAAATATCTGCCAGCAGCTCACGTTTCCGAGTCTCAGGCACGCTCTTCCACAAATTGAATGTGATCTCAATTCGTTCTCGTGTAACTATTCCGATCATTCTTCGGAATGCGCTGACTGCTTTGGTTGGAAGGAGAGGGACCCCAGATCCATCGACCTCTGTGATGGTAAATCGGCCCTTAGGCTTCTTCGATAGCCCTCTTCCTTGGCATTTTGATTTTGGAGCGGACGCCTCCGGCGATGATGGTGAAGAATGCGCGGATGACATGTTGCTCAATTTGTGGGTCTATTAGGATAAGAAAGTGATCATATTGAATTGGAAGATGAGGAAGCAAAAAAAGTGAAACATGATGCTCAATGTTAGGAAGAGAGGGGAGAGGAGTAGAGGGTAGGGGGAGAAGGGAGGGGTGATGTGGACAGAGAGAGGGGTGATGTGCCTATCTTAGCACCTACTTTAGTTGATAATACTATATACTAACACTCACAACAAGCAAAAGATAATTTACTACAAGAAATGAACATTACAAAATAAACCAAATAGCAAACTATGCATGAAACAAAGCAATTAAATATATCGCTTTAAGATTGCTCTCAGAACAGAGTTGCACAAGATTAAAACTCTTGGCCTTCTCATGCTATCACTGAAATTCATCATTAAATGTCTGATAACTAAAAACCGAGATTTTGAGTTCTGACTATGATTCTACTGCCAAGGTTTAGATAATCAGAGACAGTTCAATATATCACTTTCGGTCTAAATGTTCATGAACAATAGAATTAAAGCAGTAAACAGACTGGATGACAAACTTATAGCATATAGAGTAAACCAGAACTATAATATGCAGTATCACTAATGCCCTGATAGTGGAAATCAACCCTCTAGAACTCAAAACCCTAGTCCAATTACCAGATCTACTTTAGAGATCAATTTGTTCATCACAGAGCATGTACTCCGAGCCCACAAGCAAACATGTCATATACCAGTTCATCACAGAAACTACCGACAAAGTTTGCTAAAAGTTAACAATACTCACAATGCAGACGGTAATCGAGGGGAGGCGGCCGACGAGGGGCTCGGGGGAGGTGGCCGGCGAGGGGCTCGACGAGGGGCTTGGAGGAGGTGGCCGGCAAGGAGCTCGACGAGGGGCTCATGGGAGGTGGCCGGCGATGGGCTCGACGAGGGGCTCAGGGGAGGTGGCCGGCGATGGGCTCGACGAGGGGCTCGGGGGAGGCGGCCAGCGACGGGCTCGACGAGGGGCTCGACGGAGGCGGCCGGCGATGGGCTCGGGGACGGCGGCGGCGACGGGCTCGATCGGGACTTCGGGAGAGCGACGGAGGAGGAGGAGGCGGCGACGGCTTCGTCCGACGTAAAGAGTTTCACAGCAACAGGGGACGAAAAGTAGATCTATCGCTGCAGCATACGCGGAAAACCCTAGCTTTGGTTATTTATAAGAGGCTTATTACAGACGGTTCTAGTTTAGAACCGTCTGTGATATCAATATCACAGACAGTTCTAAGCATAGAACCATCTGTGATAATAAATATCACAGACGGTTTTAAGCACAGAACCGTCTGTGATAGTATACATATCACAGACGGTTCTAAACTGAGAACCGTTTGTGATATTTATTATCACAGACGGTTCTATTCTTAGAATCATCTGTGATATTGATATCATAGACGGTTCTAAACTGATAACCGTCTGTGATAAGCCTTCCCCCCCAACTGTAGTTATTAATACAACCACCAACCAACTGCATTCACACAGTGTATTTCTTTACACATTTTCTCAATCTCAAAATTCACTACTTTCATCAACCTCACATAATGTATTTCTTCACACATTTTCACATATACATAAATACAAATTCACAAATACATCACACACACATGCATTGTTGTATACATAAATGCCAATTCACATATACATCACATACATGCATTGTTATATACATATATGCAAATGCCCACATATATATCGCACATTCTCATTCTACTTACTTATTTCCTTTAAAAATTAGCCCTTCATGACGATCAATGCGTACGTAACTAGTTTCGTCACGTTGTTCGTCGTCGACCCTTATGCCATTTCCAAAAGGCGGTAACTCGTCAAATTGATTGTGTTCTTCCTCGTCCACTACATTCTCTACTCCGATAATTCTCCTTTTTTCCATGAAGAACTACATGGTGTTTCTTATTTGCCGGGTCAGTTACATAGAAAACTTGAACAACTTGGTTGGCGAGTACGAATGGTTTGTCTTTGTACCCGACACGTTGGAGGTCCACAGTAGTGACACCGTACTTGTCAACCTTCACCTGTGGGAGATGCACCCAACGGCAGCGAAATAAGGGGATCTTGAAAATCACGTAGTCGAGCTCCCAAATCTCTTCTATGAACCCATAGTATGAGTTTCTCGACCCATCGGTACTGAACGCATCTATGCGGACACCGTTGTTCTGGTTAGTGCTCTTTACATCCTGAGACTGTGTATAGAATGTGTACCCATTTATGTCATATCCTTGCCATGTCACAACTGTAAATATTGGCCGTTTTGCCAACCATGTCAGCGTCTCACTTGGTGAGCTCCTAGCGATTTGCTCCTTCAACCATTGGTTGAACCGATTGTTGTGTTGCCTCATGATCCAAACATCCGGCCGCTCCGGATTCTGTTGCCGAAGTACATCCTTGTGCTGATCGACATAAGGCGCCACTTCAGTCATGTGTTGCAAGACCGTGAAATGGGCTTGAGTATACGTGTCCATATCTGCAGTAATTGCTTTCCTTCTGATAGTTCCGATACCCTTCAGCCTCCCCTCATGACGAGATCACAGACGGTTGAATCTGGGCCATATAATCGACACAAAACTCAATGACCTCTTCGCTTGCATAACCTTCGACGATGCTGCCCTCTGGCCGAGATCGATTCCGTACGTAGGACTTGAGAATTCCCATGTACCTCTCAAATGGGTACATGCTACGTAGGAATACGGGCCCGCACATTTTTATCTCCCACACAACGTGAACAATGAGATGGACCATGATATCGAAAAACGAAGGAGGGAAATACATTTCAAGATGACATAGAGTCATCACCACCTCGTCCTGCAGAGCATCTAGTCCTTCGGGATCGATGACCTTCTAAGCAATTGTGTTAAAGAAATAACATAGCCTCATGATTGTCTCTTGGACTTTGATCGGTAAAATATTTCTAATTGCAATAGGGAGCATCTGTGTCATCAGCACATGACAATCATGAGACTTCATGCCATTTAACTTCAAATCTTGCATCGAAACAAGTTTCTTCACGTTGACAGAGTAACCAGACGGAACTTTCACACCATGCAAGCACTGGCACAGTTTTGTTTTCTCGACCTTGGACAGAGTATAATACGCAGGGGGAAGGTACGTTCGTTCATTATCTGTTATTGTCGGTGCTAACTCAGGCCTGATGTCCATATCAGCCAAGTCAAGCCGTGCGTTGACGTCATCCTTTGTTTTATCTCGAATGTTCAGTAAGAGACCAATCAAGCTGTCACATACATTCTTTTCTACGTGCATGACGTCGATGCAGTGTCGAACATCTAGGTACTCCCAATAAGGTAAGTCCCAAAATATTGATCTCTTCTTCCAGGTGTTCTTCTCATGAGCCCTCAATTTACGTCCCTTTCCGAGGACAACATCTAAATCCTTAACCATATCATAAACCTCGTGTCCCCTTAAATGTCTTGGAGCTGAACCATCTTCCTTCTCTCCGTCAAATTATTTCTTCATCTTGCGGTATGGGTGAGCCCTCCGAAGGAACCGGCGGTGACACATGTAGATAGTTTTGCGTGAGTGTTTCAGCCACACACTCTCGGTACCATCTAAATAGTGTGTGTAAAGCTTTGGCACCTTTTGTACTTTGGCCCGATAGGTTAGCAAGGGCAGGATAATCATTTATGGTGCAGAACAATAAGGAGCGCAAAGTGAAGTTCTCTCGTTTGTATGCATCCCATACATGTACTCCTTCGTTCCACATTACTTTTAGATCTTCCACCAACGGTGCTAGGTACACATCGATATCATTCCCAGGTTGTTTTGGCCCTTGGATAAGTATCGACAGCAAAATATACTTTCGCTTCATACACAACCAAGGAGGAAGGTTATAGATGCAGAGAGTCACGGGCCATGTGCTATGTCGGCTGCTCATACTACTGAAAGGATTCATTCCATCTATACTCAGTCCAAACCTTATATTCCTTGGTTCTGCACCGAAGTCTGCAAAACTCCTATCAATATTTCTCCACTGGGCGGAATCAGCAAGGTGTCTTAGCATTTCATCCTTCTTGCGCTCCTCCGAGTGCCAACGCAGCAGTTTTGCCTCCTTTGGATTTGCAAAAAAACCTTTTTAAACGAAGAATTATAGGAAAATACCATGCCACCTTAGCAGGAGGTCCTTTCTTCACCTCTGTTCCCTCGCCGTCATCTGATTGATTGTTACATTTGTATCAGGATCCGTTGCACACCAGATATACATGCATGTTTGCATACTCTTTACGGTACAGGATATAGTCGTTCGGACATGCATGTATTCTTTCTACTTCCATTCCCAACGGACAAAGAACCTTCTTGGCTTTATACGTGGTTTTAGGCAACTCATTTCCCTCCGGAAGCATTTCCGCTAAAAGACCTAGCAGCGTTGTGAAACTCTTGTCGGACCAACCGTTGCTTGCCTTCAATTTCAACAGTTCAAGCACGGCCGACAACCTCGTGTACTTTGACCTGCAGCACGTGAACAAAGGTTTCTCCGAATCCTCCATCAAGCCCCGGAATTTGACATACTCTCTCTCATCATAGTTCTCTTCTACATCGCGAAGCATCTGATCCAGATTATCATCGTGCAACCTATCCGAATCCGAACCACAATCGACATCATCCAGCGGCATGTTATTCACTTCACCGGCAATGTCATCCGGCGATATATCATTCACTTCACCGGCGATGTCATCCGGCGGTATATGATCATTCACTTTGCCATGACTGATCCAACACGTATAACCCTTTTTGAAACCCCTTCGAATCAAGTGCGCTTCAATTTGCCCTCAGTTCTTAAACATCTTTAAATTCTCGCAGTCAGTGCATGGACAGTACATATATTCCACCCCCTTATTCAACATATCCTCCTCGGCAGCTCTTGTAAAAGCAGACACGCCATTAATGTACTCTTCACTCACACGGCTCGTGGCATACATCCAGCTTTGGTCCTACGTTATGTATATATATAACAACTTAGTATTAAAAATTAAATTAATTAATTATTACTACATATATACCGGCCACATGCATTGACGCTTAATTTGCTAGCTCAATTCATATTATAAACACAACAGCTATTATATAACCAACGATTTTGCAAACCATCTTCACCAATTACTTAGATCTAAATTGTAATGCAAAGAAAAATAAATTTCATTACTAACCATATCTAGAGCAACCAGGAAAGTATGAATCTTCAAAGCTCAATCTCTGCCTCCTCCCACCAAATTAACTGGCCTGAAATCGCCTAGCTTGCCTCCTGAGCGAAAGAGTGCAGCAGTGGCTAGATCTGGATCGAAATGAAGACAGATGCGGTCTGAGCAGCGCAATAAATGCCTAGTGCGATTATCACAGACGGTTTTTTTATTAAAAATCGTCTGTGATAATTTCAGATTATCACAGATGGTTTTTAATACAGACCGTCTGTGATACTTTAGTATCACAGATGGTTCATAGGTAAGAACCGTCTGTGATACTCGTTTTCTCCAACGTCGCCAACACAGACGGTGTCGTATCACAGACGGTTCATAGGTAAGAACAGTCTGTGATACTCGTTTTCTCCGACGTCGCCAACACAGACGGTGTCCAAATTAAAACCATTTCTGTTAGTGTCGGTCACAGACGGTTTGACAAAACCGTCTGTGATTGGCCGTCTAGTATTAGGCTTTCTGTAGTAGTGTCCATTCAGTCGGCGCTGCTGGTCTAGAATTTGACTTCATTTTATCTCAAGCTCGAACAGACAAAGTAGCTAGCTTTTGTAAGGGACAAAAACATAATTCCAACTCTATTTTAATGCCAAACACCATGCATATACGTTTCTTTACATAAATTTACCAAATACATCATTACATTATAGCTATCACCACTTCACCACAACTTTGAGTTACAAGTACTATAACATAGACAGGGAGAGTGTGATGAACCTTATTTCATCGGGGTAAAAACCGTCAGTAGGCCGACAGCCTCAATTTGATTGGGATGAGGAGCAAGCTATAAATGAGGAAGAAGAACCTTAGGAGAGAAACTAGATTAATTCTTCTTCTTACTTCATTGCTTCATTTCAATAGATGACAAATGCTTAGTTTTATATAGTCGGCATAAGAAGATTAGATACAAATAACTAATTCCATCTATAAGATAATTTGAATCTAATCAAATTATGTCTTCCTATTCTTAAGGGATTGATATCTAATCAAATCATAACTAATAATATCTTTTAACTAATCTGGTTGCTACCCTGTCCTTATGTGCCAATGCAACTAGCCCACATGACATGAGCGGTTGCTACAGTACCGCATGTATTGTTCATGCACACACAAAACAGTAACTCCAGGACGTGACAACTTCTCCCTTTAAGATAGTTTGTCCTCAAGCTATGGTGATGGCCATGGCTGCAAGTCTTGGTAGCTCCATTTCGGTGAGCAATTGCAATGTCTTGTATGGGAACTTGGGATGGTGTCGACGATAGTTGATAGCGAAGGTGTGAGGGCCTTAATTCTGCTCGATATCGAGAAAGTTGCTGATGGCGAGGGCTATCGGTGTGGGACAACAATAGCATGCTTTCTGCCACAAGAAGTGATGAGGATGAGAGAGACACAACAGCATCACGATCACCCACATGACATTTACTATGCACTGCATCTCTAATCGCATAGTGTTGGCCATGATATGGAGAAAGCCATTTGACCAATGAGGGCACGGGCACCGGAGGTGATGATAGCGACGCGACCATACCTATGTTACAATTTGCCTCTTTTGCCTTGTTGCTTGCCGCGATCGTCTTCTCTAAGATGGCCTTCATCTTCTTGACGGTGGTCATCATCTTGTCAGTGGTGGCCATCATCTTGTCGGTGGTGGCTATTATGTTCTCACTGGCAGCTTTCATCGAGGCCAACAACTCAGTAACAGAAGTCATGGTGAGTGGCTCTAATACCAAATGTGATGAACCTTAGTTCATCAGGGTAAACATTGTCAGTAGGACAGTTGGGCGGCATCGGCTTGATTGGGATGAGGAGGAGACTATAGATGAGGGAGAAAAACCTTGGAGGAGACTAAATTATATCTTGTTACTTCATTGCTTCATTTCAATAGATAACAAATGCTTAGCCTTATATAGTTGGCATAACCAGATTAGAAACAAATAACTAATTCCATCTATAAGAGATTAGAATGTAATTAAATTATATTTTTCTATCCTTAAGCGATTGATATCTAATCAAAATTTTAAACGGGTGCTTAATAGCCTCCAGAGCGCGGGCATTGTCACATGCTAGAAAATTTTAAACGGAGGCTCAACAGCTTGTGAAACGTACGCACATGCAATACCACTGACCGCACATACATGTACCTCTCTAAAGAGTACTAGATAATGAGAGAACCTGGGCTGGAACCCAGGCGGCCGGACTGCTCACCTGGCAGCCCAACCGAGCATAAGCTCGGTCCTCAACGCAAGTGGATAATTAGGCCAGTCTCAGTGGGAGTTTCATCTGCATTTAATAGGCTGCCACATAGGCATTTTTGATGACATGGCAACATTTTTAAGAAGAGAGAGAAGAAGTGAGTTTCATCTAGATGAAACTCTCTTGGCACGATTACTAACTCTATATGAGTCATGAAATTAAATGTCTATGAAATAATAGAATGAAACTATGCATTGAGGATGGATGTTTCATCCATGTTTCATTTCATTTTACATGATGTGCCAGTCTTGGAAACAACGCCATGAAACTCTCCACTGAGAATGGCCTTACCTTTAGCCAAGTGTACAATAGTTGCTAATTTAATTTGCAAGGCTGAGTGACTAGCTAATAAGCAAATTAAGAAAGGAACATATTGAATGTTATTGGAGAGGATGACAAAAGGATCATACTTCCTAACCTTAACTTTGTTTACACAATAGAAAGGCGATTAATTTTGTTTGCTAAGAACGTTTCAATGCTGAATTCACCGTGATGTGTTACTGAACATTTGTCAACACTAGCGAATGGTAACTTAGAAGTCAAAAAGCTCCATCTAAGAGCATACATACATATATACATGCTTCTTTGCTTTCCTAATCTTGCATGCGTATGCATCATTTTTGTCTGGCAACTTAATTACCTATGATTGTTCGTCCACTCTCCCTTCCCACCTTCCACGAAAAATAGTTAAGAAAAATGTGAAAAAAGCATTTTTCATAAACAAGTTCCCAACTTGTTCCGCAAATAAAACTTCCATCCTTATCATTGTCGACGCCCAACATCCCCGCAAAGAAATCCGCATCACATCTCATACCACACTAAAATTAGTTTTAATGATAGATCATAACAATATGGAGGCCTTTGACTATTTTAATCTAAATATGGGGGCCTTTGACTATTTCAATCTAAATATATTAGCGCGGTAATTATGGAAAACTGCTGTGATGTAGCTCATTGAATAAGTTTCAAGTTGCAAATTTAGCACTATGTTTACAACATTAACTAAACTTCCATACCCGCCCATCCATGAAATGTCCTGATCAAACAAACAATAAACAATAACAAATGACTTCTTATCTTGATGCTTCAACCAAAAAAGAATCCCATCTTGTCATATGCATCATTGATACTTTCAAACCGGCCTGGTCGAGCGATATATAATGCAGCAATATTGGAGAGGCTTGATCCTTGGGAGTTGTCCATCACTACCATCGCTGCATGCATGCTGTGCAATTAGTAATATAACTAGTTGTGTAACAATGGCTGCAATGGCCAAGTTCTCAAAGCTGTGAGTAGTTTCTCTAACACTGGTATTCCTTGCAGCCCTGCAAATTCCACTGCAGAGGTCATATATGTGCTCGGCCTGAAGGATGAACCTAAAAAAGTATGCAATATTTATTAATTTTTTTTTTTGCTTATTGGATACAGATCCTCTACCATTTCTTTTTATGTGCATATACTGTCGATCCTACTGGCCAGGTGGACAGTCCGGATCATAATCCTGCTCGGTTGGCATCTCATAGATGATATATAGATCTAAACTGTCCACTGTCAACTGGACAAGCGAATATGATTAAGTAACTAATTGGATTGAAGTACCATTAATATTTGGTCTCATGGCATTTGCCACACATGCATGCATGCAGCTCTACATTATGTACTTAGGAAAGAAGGCAGCACGAAGATCCAGACAAGACCACTAAATCACAACATGACATGCTCACCAGGCTCGTTGGAAAGTAAGTATAGTACTAATTCTGCAGTTCTAATGATGTTTTTTGTGGACGAAAAAAAGTAATAGTTTTGTTCAATAATATGCAGCAAGGGCGAAGCTCATGGTTCGATGATCTACAGCTACAAGCATGCATGGTTTCTCTGGATTTGCAGCCATGCTTACAGAATCCCAAGCAAAAAGCGTACGTAGCGGGTAATTTTGTTGTTGTTTGTTGGCAAATCTCACGCATATATCTTCCTAGATAGACAAATAGCCAGACTTTTTTTTTTGAAAAGGATTAGGTACTTTCATTGCATTCCTACATACTAGTAGTGTGTCCGTGCTAACGCTACGATAAAATACAAAATAAGATAAAATTTGTAAAAAATAAAACGAACAATCAGATTCATTAAGATTCATTAAGTCTCAGCAAAAAAGAACAACCCATTATTATTGTATCAAAAGGTATGGAAAAAAGGAACTATAGAACTAACAGTAACTCCAGCAGCTTGTGCATTCTTCTTCATCCCCTCACCAAACTTGTCCTTTCCAATGCAACCCATGTAACTTGTTGCACCAGGAATTTGAAGCATCCACTGCAAAGCCATGACATACAGTAAACAAACAGACCTAGCTACAGCAATTGGTTGCTTATGACTTTAGTGGCTTCAAAGCTTACTTGGGCAATCCTGATAGAGTTCTGGGTGGCTCCTGGAAGAAGAAAAGCAAGTGAAACATAAACAATCAGCAGATCCACCAAGATGAAATATTTTATCATATTATATGTGCAAATTATGACATATTGGACATATTTTAGTTTCTGGTTAAAACTCTGTACTTGCCAATTTTCTTAATAAAATTAGGGGCTAGAATCCTGATTTGAAAAACAAAACACGTGCAGGTTAAGAAAACATTACCTCCAGCAATATATTCAACATTGCCCTTGCTGGCCAACTCATCATACCTGCAAAGAAAAAACCCGGATTATTTAGTAATTGCTTGCACAACATGAGAATGCTATATGTCTTCTAAAAAATGTCATGATCACATGATCACATAATGTCATTAATTAAAAAACAGCGCAGTGCATTGGCAGACATTTCACTAAGTGCTGACAGTATGAGCGCCTTGGCACCCTCATCCAAGAGCACAATAGATCCATCAAGCAACTGAATGTAGGCACTTCTCTCTAGCAATACTGCTCCCTGCAAGAGTACACTTTTACCATGAAATAGGACAGAGAAAATGACATGACCAACAAACATCACAGGCAACAACATAACATGACACTTGCCATCATAGAAGCAAATAGAGAATTCAATGCCAAGTGGTAGCTGCGTCCATAACTAACTGAAGGAAGCAAAATACAAATAGGCGTTGATAGTATAGAATTATAGATAAAGAGAATTGATAATATGCAAAAAGCTTCAACCCTAATTTCAGGACGAAAGGAGTACAAAAAAGGAACTGTGGTTCGACCAAAGCAATCCACAAGTATGTTGTTTCCGGCATTATAAAGAATAAAATAGGAGTATAGCAAATTTCAGAAACAGATTAATGCTGTGCATTAGGACACTTATGATACAAAAGAGGAACATATGCTAATTTTGCAACAGAACTAAATGATATGAATTCAGAATACCTTGACAAGCAGCAAATTCTTTCCTGAGTCTGCTTTTTTCACAATAACTCCCATTGATTTTCTGGTACGATCAACTTCCAGAGTTGCTACTCTCTTAGCAGCATTGTTCCACCATTGACAGCACCCTTGAACAAACAAAGAAAGCTAATTATTCCTGATTCTATGCAAAAGGAAGCTAATAATCCCCTCGGATTATATTTTAGACTGCACAGAAGAAATCAACATACTTAGCAAATCAGATGAATCCAGAGATGGAGTATATCCACCAGGAAGCCCCATTTTCTCAACCAAAACCTGACACATGTATAACACAACCACTCAACAGTGTAAAATGATCAAACAATTATAAGTTAACAGAAACAATGTCATCTTAAGAGCTTTCCAATTATAGTCTAGAATCCGCTAGTAGAAGCAACATGCAACATAAAACTCTCTGTTTTCCAACATCCACCTGTGCAATTGTTCCTCGAAAGGCTAACAGTACCACAAACTGAATACCAGGACCATATAGAAACTCAATAAGTGAGCAGCAAATGATATGATGCTCTTGAAAAATGGATAAGACCTCCTGCCATTAGTAGGACTTAAGGTTGATAAATATCAGAGAGAAACTGACCAAACCGCTAATACTGTATACTGTATTGCTTGTACATTTAGACTACTCTTGGTAGGTAGGGAGCACAGGGCAGAATCATGAATTATTTTTTCTAGAAAATAATTTAACATACCTCCCTGTGTCTAGCATTTTCTTCATCCTCTGCATCATGTAGTTCCTTGGATAGCATCACGATGTCCTCATGGAAATTCTGCTCTAGACCTTCAAATGTACGAGGAAGATTATAATCTGCATACCTTGCTTCAATCCTATCAGTATGAGGCTGGTCCCTCAATTCCTTGCTAGGCTGCTTTTCTAGACCAACCTTCAGATCAGATCTCTGTCCGTCGTAAAAGGTTGCACTCTCAGCACCTTGACCTGCATCAATTATCAATATCGATCAGCACAATATAGCATAAGTGTGACCAAGAAGCAATAGTTTACATCTGCCTCAACATTCTCACACGTAATAGCAACTTACCATTGCTGCACAACTACTCCTCTTTGCAAAATATAGTTATTTTGCAACAGATGAAGCATGTTATCTCAAACGAAAAAAACACATGCCAAACTAAGCAGCAGTAGCACATACCTTCGTTATATGCATATGTTGGAATCTGATTCGGGATGTTTGGTCCACCTCGATCCCATTGACTCTGTCTTACCTTTGGGGCAGTATACCGATGCTCCCCAGCAGCTTGCCCAGAATCTCTTCCAGAGTAGCTATTATCAGGGTGTTGCTGAACCCTTTGCTGTGCCTGGTAGTGATGCAACTGGGAAGCCAACATGGAGTTGACGTCTGATTCACCGTACTGCCCCTGTCCCTGTCCCTGTCCCTGTCGCCTCATTCTAACCTGAATGCGCATGGTACCAAATTAACAACGTTGGCAGCATCTATTACCTACATTCACAGCAATATTAATTATATAATAACAACTAAATAATAAAATGCTAACACAAGGAAGCAGAATCCTATATTATCATCATGAACAAACACTCCGAATCTCCGACAAATTTCCAAGTGTAATAAGCTTCCAAGTATGACAAATGTCGGCGCTGACCCCAGATTTCACCCGCGATTACCGACAGAACAAACCGACAGAGATTATGTGAATTTGAGAAAAAAAATACAGCATGAAATAAATGAGAATTTTATTTTTGGTTCCATTGTGCTCTATCCTGTTATGACGTTATTTCCACTCCAGCCCTTTGTTTCCCCATCTCTCCTCTCCTTTCCTCTATAGAACTTAGGCTCACAACAGTATAACTTGTAGTAGAATAGTTCCAATATAAAAGCAAGCATATTGCGTACTCATCCAACAGAAGAATAGGCTAGGTTGGTTCGGTTGTACATAATAATTTAACTATAAATGAATAAAAAACACCTAATCACCTCAAACAAATTATAAATGCTACTTTCGCTTAGAGACTATCCTGCGTGGGGAGAAACAAGCAACAATTCTGTAATAAATTAATATCAATGGAGCATTAAACTAAAATAGGGGAACAACATGATCTCAACATGTGTCCAATATAATAATTCAATATTTTACATATAAATCTAGCCCATAACATGTGTGACTATAGGTTATAGCTAGAAATGTAAATGTTCGTGACTCACATGTGAAACTAAAAGAAATACAAACTAATAATGGGTAAATACAAACAGTGGAGATGCATGTTCATTCCTGTAGGCTATGTATTGGCATTATTGCTAGAATAACAAAAAAATGTCTTAATTGAAGCAAACATTCGGTCATTTAATCCATATAAGAATCAAATTTTACAAATATGTAGCAGAGAAAATTAAAATGAGATGGGTAATCGAATGGTGAAGTATATGCATGTACCGGATTTGGGTGGATGGTTCTGAAACTCCGCCGGGGAGGCAGCGAAACCGCCCGGGCGACGCCACGCTGCCGCAGCGCCCACGACGTCCGTGAGTAGTAGCACTGCGACCTCGCCATTGCCGCCGCCGTGGAAGCCATCTCCGCTGCCTTTCGCCGGAGAGCTGCGGCCACCTCCAAGAAACCAAACGGGCAGTGAGTCAGAAGGGCCCAGATGCGATTTCGGGAAGTTACAGGGGGAGAACCTGAAGCCATCTCTCTCCTCGGCGCGGCGGCAATCTGGAGACGAGAGGGGCTGGAATTGTTTCGTTGTAGTAGTTACACTGTAGTACTATTTCTTATGGTTCGCATTTTGTTAAGAGGATGACATGTTCGGAATTAGCTATGTAGAGTGCCTCCTCATTAGAGTTTGGTGAGGAGAAATTAATGGTTTTGGGGGCATTTCACATTGATCCTTTGTCTGTGATATGATATGTAAGTTCATGATTATATAGAGAGTATTTGTATACTGCAACTGAACCAGCGACATCCCCAGTCGTTGGAGCAAAATGTGCAAATTATAGGAATGAAGTTACTGTGGTTGTTACCAGATAATAAATGACAATATGTGGCTGATGATATCTTCGTAGTTCTTATCGTTTTATTAAACAAGAACATAAGGAGTATATGAGAGTTACACTTCCATCTCCTGGATCTGGTGCTGGGTGTGGCGGTGGTAGCGCTTCTTGCGCGGCCGCTGGTTGGGGTCCTGGTCGTCCACGGAGATGCCATCCACGTTCTCGCTGCCGGACTTGCTCTCGAACTCATCCCCAAGCGGGTCCAACACCCGGCCGCGGATCATGTTGTCGCCGCTCTCCGCCGTCATCGCCGGGTTCTGGCCAACCTCGCTTGGCGCGCGTCGGCGACGACCGAGGTCGAGCAGCGGCGGCCTCGCCTGACGCGAGCGACGGTGGCCTCGCTAGGCGCGCGTGGCGGCGGCGGCACCTCCAGGAACCCTAGATGGGTTTTGGGAGGAGAGAGAGAACTCTTACCTTTTTGGAAAGAATTTGTGAAAACGTTTATGATTTCTTTGCACGCCCTTACGATGCCGATCTTCCACGGGTGGCGATGGTTGCGTATTGTGATGTGATTGTTTCTGTTTTTGGAAAGGGGAAATCAGGAGGAGAGGTGGCGTCCAGGTGATCTTTTTTGGAAAGGGGATTGGGCGCGGAGGACGCGCTCGGGTGGAGACGGGTATCGCGGGGTGGAGGCACCGCGAAGGGGCTGGGGTTCGGTGGGAGCGGGGCGGAGGAGGCGGCGGCAGGTGGGGGAGGGGAGAGCTCGGGCTGCTGGGGGAGCACGCGGAAGGAGGAGATCGCGGCGCGGAGGAGGCGGCGGCAGCTAGGGGCGGGGGGGGTTGCGGTGACGGCGAAGAAGGCGCGAGGTGGCGGCCGCCGCCGCCGCAGCCATGGTGGCGTGGCGAAGCGAGGGGAGGGGAGGTTTGGGTTAGGGTTTTAATGGGGTGGGAGGAGTGGCGGCGGAGGGGACAACGGGGGGAGCGGAGGCGCAGGGGAGAGGTGGAGATGGGGGAGCGGCGGTGCGGTGGAGGACGGGGGAAGCGGAGGGAGTGGCGGAGGAGGAGGCAGCGGCGGCGCGGGATGGGGAGGAGGAGGCGAGGGCGGCGCGGCGGCGGAGGAGGGAGGGGAGGAGGCGAGGGCGGCGTGGCGGCGGAGGAGGGAGGGGAGGAGGCGAGGGCGGAGCGCCGGAGGAGAAAGGGGAGGAGGCGAGGGTGGCGCGGCGGCGGAGGAGGAAGGGGAGGAGCGATGGCTCCGTGCGAGGGAGGCGGAAGAATGAGGTGGGGGAGGCAGCCGCACGGATTCACCGGGGGGGCGCACGGATTCGGGGGGCATCTCAATGATGTGCATGATCCAAATAATTTTGGTCTTACGATCTTCAATGAGTAAGAGAAAAAAACTTGAGGAGAGATCCAGGCCATTCATTTGTATGGAGTTGGATTATTTGGTACACAATCTAGGTGGACTTAGATTAGACATGACTGTGGGGGAGGTTGAGGGTGGTGGATTTAGCAAAGAAAATTTTGGTGTATTATAGAATAGGGTAGATACGGTGGAAGTTAATAATCAACGTTACACGCCGCGAAGCCTTGCGCGCAGTCTGAGGCTCCATTGAAAACCTTGTGTGTCATCGCAATTTTGAGTTTTAAGAGTGCTAACGGTTCCAGCTGAGGTCAACAATATTAACTTATAACTTATGACTTAAAATTTTGAATTCTAATTGTTCACGAGAGACAGTACGTAGAGTAAAATAGTCGCATATAATTTTATTCACTACAGCTGAAGTTAGTATAATTTTTACTATAATCTTCCTTTTAACTTTGTCTTCAAAAATATACTATTTGAAAACTAGTTACCGTAATATAAATCATAAGTTACAAGTTATAAGTAAAAAAACTAAAATACTGTTCTGCCACAGTGAATACCCATATCTTTGCTGATGGAAATAACACGTACCAAGCTTTCAAATTAAAGCATGTGCTCCAACAATACAAATCGACTGGCTTTTTATCCTTGCCACGTAACATTTTCCCTGTTTTCACGTGGAATTTTCGCTGACACGAAGGATAGAAAGTGAGGAGAGAGCGCGCGTGGGGAAGCTAAGAGGGCGCGACCTCGTCAAGCATCATGCAGCAGCTAGGGACTACTCGTCAACTTTGGTCTTATCCTTATAACTTATAATTTATCTAAACAAATAAAGAGCAAGATTTTTTCATCATTTTTTAAACGACTTATCAAGTCAGTCTTTTTAAAATAATTTATCGGTTCATTAACATTTAGTTCATTTGTACAATCACTTATAATAGTACCAAAAGCCATCGATCACGATCATAAACATAAGTCGTAGATAAAAAAACACCAAGTTGAATGCCAAGCTGGCCCTCCATCACCCGATATGGTTATGTTTGTATTGGTTTCTAAAAGCTGCCTTTTTATAGTAAATTATTTTTCTATAGTATCTAAATTTCAAACGAAGTGTCTTTTTAAAGCAGAGACTATTAATCGTTTGTAATATATACTGTAGTAACTTTATTTATATCGGTTAAAATCATATACGAGTGTTTTTATAAATTTTTTATAAATTATTACTATTTATAAACTAAAACCAAAATCTTATATAGAAAAGCACATGGACGTGGGGCTCACCTTCTCTCCGCACTTGTCACAAGGCACAAAACTGACGACAGAGACGCAAAACTGGTGTCCACGGTGCCGACGGTCATGGGTAAAAAGGCAACATTAATTATCAAGCGCCTACAGCGTGCAGAGGAGAAGTGAGAGAGACATGATTTTGGTACCGCTCAGTTAGGCTGAAATAAATTGATTTATAACTAAAATTATACTGTAACTGATTAAAATTACACTATAACTTATGGTGGCTTATTTGACGTAACTAAATTTTAAAAAATTTAAAATAAATAAAACAGATTAACCCTTCACGGACAATGCAAATGAATACGAAAAAAGCAAAAAAAACTAAAAAGCAAAAAAAAGGCAGAAAAGGACGAAATTTATGAATAGTAAAAAGCTAGAAAATGACGAAGTTTATGAATAGTAAAAAATAAACTAGAAGCCAGAATCTCAAGCCGAAAGCCGAAATTTATTAGTGGATAGACGTAACATGTGGGTCTAGCCTAGATAAAGAAAATATATTATTTTTTCGTGGAGTTTGTGGGCCTATGCTTGTAAACTACAAATTGCTTGTTTCTGTTTCTAACTTTCGGTTTTTTAGAAGTTAGAAGTCATTTAATACATGCCAGTTTTTTTGGGTTTTTTCTTTTTCTTTTTATCATATTTCTTTGTATTGTCCGTAAAGATACAACAATGTTTTTTGTCATTTTATATGTTTTAATTAAATAACTCAGAAAAAGTTAACCACCATTATAATACAATTTTAATTAAAAACTAACAGCCACAGCCAAAAATCGGAAGCTAAAGCTTATTGGAGTAGGTTGCCTCTAGTGGCATCCAGATGATGGGAATGCTTTGTAGAAAACCTTTGCAGATGCTTCTATTCCTGTATAAGTTCCATGATTCTTAAGCACGAGAAGGGTACTCGCATGATTCTTAGGGCCTGTTTGGGACTGCTCCACTCCAGCTTTTTCAACTCTGCTCTAAACTTGTCTAGCCAAACAGGTCCAACTTCAAGAACTCTGCTCCAAGAAAAAAGTGGAGTTGAAGGCCTACTCCACATTTTTTCTGGAGCTCCTCAAGGGGTACTTCAGAAACTGAAGTTTTGTATCTCCTCATAGAGTTAGGAAAAAATTACACACCACTACCATTACACAACTCCTCTCCTCCGTACCGATTCCATTTCTTTTCCTTCTCCTCCACACCCACCCGGCCACCCGCGCCGCTCCTCACCCACCCGCGCCGCTCCTCTCGGGGACTCTCTCCTCCCCACCCACCCGCGTCGCTCCTCTCCTCCGCCCCCGACCCGCGCCGCTGCCTTCAAGAGCACCAGGCCGAGGCCAGTTTCTTCTTCGAAGACCCAAACTTTTTCCTCTGATTTGATCGATCGATTTCTCCCACGATTTTTGGATGGAGTATTACTCTTCTCATAAACGGGATGCCGTGTCGCCGAGCTCAATCGAGTCCGCTTCTCCACCAAACACACTCCGATTTCTTCTACGGCTTCTGCTTTCCAAATCAAGAAACCAGTGCAGGTTACAACAACTCGTTATCCCTCTTCGATCCCATCATCCCACCTTCCAACCCAGCGCTTCCCACTTGCTACTAATACCATCCGATTCTTTTCTCCAACCTCTCGCCCTGGCATCCTCAATTCCCAGAGAAAAATCCCCACCTTGATCTGTTGCATTTTTGTCTCTTGAGCTTGTTGTTCTTGGGCGATAGCTCTCGCTTCTGTCGAATCTTTGTGCGATTCTGTGAGAAAGGCAGCTCCTTTGGCACCGTGCTGCTGCCATGAACGCGCTTGCCGCCACCAGCCGCAACTTTCGGCAGGCCGCCAGGCTTCTCGGCCTCGATTCCAAGCTCGAGAAGAGCCTTTTGATCCCTTTCCGCGAGATCAAGGTGCTAGCTCGCACGGATGTGCCGTCTTCTTTCGTGCTTGATTTCTTGCATGTGCTGCTTGTTACATGGGCTTACTGAGTTATCGGCCTTTGTTCATTGATTCATTGTTTTGTGGCAGGTTGAATGCACCATCCCTAGAGATGATGGTACCTTGGCGTCATTCGTCGGATTCAGGGTACAGCACGATAATGCCCGTGGGCCGATGAAAGGCGGCATCAGGTATCACCCTGAGGTGAGGTGTCGTTCAGTTGTTGTGAAAGTTAGCGTGCTTTTGTAAATACGGTTGCTGGTAGTAAGCAGTTAGGTTAGAGGTGGGACAATCAGTAATTTTGGGCAATGGCTTTGTGGCCTGTTTTGCTGGTATAAATATTTGTCGTACCCATAATGCCAATCTACACCTTTTTATGTGGCATCCGTAGTTTTATACTGCGTGCATAGACAATTTTCTCATGAGGAAATTTAAAGTACGGTGTCAATATGCACTTTCCTTTCAATCTTTGATCGTCTATTCATTACTAATCTGTAACATACTTGTTTTGATTTAGCTGCAACAGCCAGTCTTGTGGTTTCTACTGCAACTGGGGCTTTATAATATTCCCCCTTTGAGACATTAAGAGTATATGTAAGAGAGTACAAAGTGATTATGTCAATTATGTTTGTTTCATAGCTTTGCTGTCACCAACAGTATGAATGATGAGTGGATTTCCGAAATTGCGAGCAACCAATGCTTTTGTTACTAGTATCGCATTTTCTATCCCTTTAATTCATTTATAAAATGGCTTATACCATATTGTTGCTCTTTACTACCCAAATTGTTTGTCCCAAAATTCATCAATTTCCCTAAGTAGTCTTAATTCTCCACAGCTCTAATTGAACAGATGGTTGATTGATTGTGGGTAAAATAATATGAGCAAGCTGTCAGTGTTGCAAATAGGATAAAAAACTCTAATTAATTCCCTTTACATGGTTTTGTTCTCTTAAATTGGATTGAGATAACATATCATGCCATCAGCAGAACACTGCCACTGACAAGCTAGCAGGGTCATTCATTAACTTTCAAATATTTCATTGACAGGTTGACCCAGATGAAGTTAGTGCACTTGCTCAATTGATGACGTGGAAGACTGCTGTTGCAGCAGTACCTTATGGTGGAGCAAAGGGAGGGATAGGGTGCTCTCCTAGTGAATTAAGCAGTAGTGAGCTGGAGCGTTTGACTCGTGTGTTTACGCAGAAAATTCATGACCTCATTGGAACTAATACAGATGTTCCAGCCCCTGACATGGGAACAAATGCTCATGGTTTGAATACTTTGTTGCAAATAATACTTTGAATGCTCATGGTTGTATGCAAAAATTTGATCTGGTAAATAAGTACAAAAGGTATAAAACCAAAACTGGTATGGTACTTATTCAGAAGAAGTATGTGACATATTTGTATTCGAATGATTTGCCATAAGGGACGGTTATTGTGGCTGTTGTTCTGTGATTAGTTAATTCATCTGCTGCCTTTGTTGCCCTTGATTCATGGATATGTGGAGTATCTAGTCTGGAGATCAGGGAGGTCTATAATTGTAGGAACAAAACTTTCGGAATTGTGCCAATGTCATTCTGTGTAGTGTCGCTTATGCTTTCTCTGGACTTTAGATTGCTTGTGATTACTCTTGAGGAATGGGTGTCCGGAATTTGAGTAGTGATCATTTGGGTGGTCCACTGTAAGTCAGTTGTTATCTATGGACAATTATTTGTATTCGAATGATGGACTTCGTTAATTATCTATCATGCACGTTGCAATTTATGGGACAAAAGGGTGGAATTCTTTGACCAAAATATTTGTTTTTTGGTTTTCTCGAATAAATTAATTGCAATTATAATATTTAAAATTGTATTTCAATTGGCAACAAAAAAAATTCAGTTACATATGCTCCGCAGACATGAAAACATACACCAAACATCATTCAGGGGCACATTGGACCTTTCTCAAGGAAACCTCACATTCCTGGAGCTGGAGCTAGCTGCGTGCCAAACAGGACCACCTGCTCCAGGAACTCCACAGTGGAGCTGCTCCATGGTGGAGTTGGTGGAGCAGAGCAGTCCCAAACAAGCCCTTAAGTTCCATGGCTGCCAAAAGAAGAAGAATGTGCGGACGGTAGTCTCACGAGAAACAAGATAGTGGCTGAGCTCGGGCTCAAGAGCCCAGTTTTAAATCGAAGCTAGCATTAGCTAGAGCCGAAAATTAGGGGGTGTTTGGCCCAAATATCCGTTCGAGCTTTAAAATTTATCCAGTTGACTAATGCAATTTGGGATCAGTTGACTTCCTCCTCTCCCGTGAGGGCAAGGTTGGTATTTCCCCTACCAAAATCAGCTGGAGCCCATGAAGCCACCCCTTCCCTTGCTTCTCTCCTAATGCAATTTGGGATCAGCTGATGCCGAGCTACTGTGAAGCCGGGCTCCAGAGCTTGGCCAAACGGCACCTAAGATGAAGCACCGTAATCTAGTTTAGTTGTGGGCCATAATCCAGTTTAATTGTGGGCTAGCCAAATGTTAATGAGAAAATTCTTTATTTACTATACAAAGTTACCAATTTCCTTGATATGCCACCGAAAAATTACTCCTTCCTCCAATACCACCAGCTAAAATTTTGTTGTCCTCACATGCTACTTCCCTCACCCTATTAGTTCAACCCGCTGGTAGTTCCCTAGATCTTGTTAGGATTTTTTTAGAAATGACCAATCTACCCCCTCTACATTTATTCATCCTTCTCCACCATCCTCTCTCTTTTTGACGGTGAGGTCAGCAGACATAAGGTTAGGGCTGAATCCACCGGGGGCTTCTTTAGGCTTCAACCTACCCTCCGTGGGAATCAGCCCCCTCCCCATGCCATCGAGATGTTGTGGGGCTTGATGAAATTTGGAAGCCGATGGCTCTATGGAAGAAAAAGAATAGAAGAGATGGGCTTTTTTCAGGCATTAGCCTCACAACCACAAGGCCACAAGGCCCAAGTAGCAACTAATCATCACATCCATCTACCTCATAGTTCCTCCACCCTACCAGTAGCAAAATCGAAGGAAGAAGGTGTAAGTGGAGAGTGCACACTTGAGGGCTGAGGCTGAGCAGTGGCTAGCGACGTGAAGAGTTGCGGGGAACTCAGGGTGGCGGCCGGTGGCACGAGCCTTGAGGCCTGGGTAGCGGCGGTGCCTGGGGCCCAGGTGGTAGATCTTCAGGGAGCAATGAGCCAATGGGGGAACCAGGGAAGCTTGAAACCAGGCCACCGGCAACGATGAACAAAGGAGGGGGAGGCGGGAGGCTTGGCAGGAGGAGAAAGGACGGAGCATAGGATCAGGATCTAGGGAGGGAGAGGAGGGGCCGGTTGGTTGGTCGAGGGCCTCGAGCCTGAGCAGAGCTACAAGCAATAGAGAAGAGGTTGAGTAGAGGTGAGGAGGACTACTGGACTGGGGTGAATTGAATTTGATCGTGAGGGGGACTGGGAGGAGCTACAAAGCAACATCTCAACCTCTCACTGACCGATTAAGGATTGACCAAATGAGATAAGGTGAGGGGGTATTTCTCGTGAATTGTATTTGTTATTCTTTTTGTTTATTCTCGTTGTCTCATTGACATTTGATGTTGTATTTTATATTTGCATAGTCAATTAGAGTACTGGACAATAAAATATAGATTATCAGTTGTATTTTGTAACTTGTGTAGAGATGCATTTTATAATTTGTTCATAGATTTACAATAATGAAGAAACGAACTTGATAATTGGTAACTCTCTTAGCTCCAGCCTACCCTAGACGCAGAGGTAGATGTTGATTGCAAAGAGAGAGTGCGTAGCTCGGCACCTTGGCAAGGAAGCAATGGCCCACCGCGATGAGGGTGCTGCGGTGGCGACTCGATCAGGATGTGGTGAGCTAGGGTGCTCAACACATGTTGTGAGGATTCCTCGACTCCAAGGGTGCAGTGAGGGCATCATAGCCTCGCGGGGATGCCTAAGAGTCAGTAAGGGTGCAAGCTACTTGCCATGGGTCGATAAATCATTTGAGCCCACCTCTATTTTCATCTTAGTTTTGCCACTATATAAGGTGGAAGTGGCTGCCCTCAAGTTCGCACTGGACTGGCCGCCCCTAGTCATCCTCTCCTCTCTCGCTCGCTCTCTCTCGGAAGAAGCCCTCGCCCGCCCCGTCGTCGTCGTGTGGGAGCAACACTCCCTCGTGGCAAAGAAGGGCGCGCGGCGAAGGCACAACGATCAGTGGTCCATGCGGCCAGGGGAGTGCGCCGCCAGGGAGCGCTGGTGCCGCGGGGAGCATGGTGGCATCACAAGCAACAACGCTCAGATTTAGCAACCTAATAATTTCTTGTTGGATTCAACTATCGAGCGTATGTTCCATTCCTGGATTGGATCGGAAGGAGACGAGATGAGGTGTGATTAATAGCATGCAAACCTAAGCCATGAGAATGAGGTCCTTGGGGATGAGCAGCGGCGACTTCGCGAACCCGTCACGCACTGTGGCCACAGCGGCATCCTGGTCCGCGCCAGCGGCAACTTGGCGACAGTGGGCGAGCTGGCGGTGGCCTCATCAACGCAAGGTGGTCGCATAGGTGGTGGAGCTTTCAATTTGAGGATTTGATGGTGATGAATTTTGCAGAATTGTTGAACTTAATCTCCATGGTGGAGCTTCATGTTAATAGCCAGCTCACGGTGCAAGGAAACTGGTAATTTTGCATGATCAAGTAGAGAATTTTCTAGACGTTGATCGGAGTTGCATCGTAGGTAAAGATTTTCACTCGTCTCAAAAAGAAAAGGTGAAGACTTCCATGAAATGTTGGGGCCTGGGCCCTTCCTCCCCTACCGCACCGTGGGCTTGGGCCACTATTCGTGCTATTGCCTTATGCTCCTCAGTGCGATTAATCAAAGCATCCTTTTTGTTGCATTTATGCGTTTATTCGTCAGTCTAAGGAATATATAATATAATAATAACTGATAATATAATAATAGAGGGTTCTTTTGAGCTGTGACTTTAGCTTTTGGTTTATAATTTTTAAATTCTGTCTGTTTGTGAGAGATAGTACACAAAGAGAAACAGTCACATGTAATTTTAGTCGATATAGTTGAACTCAGTATAGTGTTTATTATAATTTACGTCTAGAAATTGATAAGCCAAAACCAAACATCAAACCCGGGGCTTGTATTCCTTCTGCATTGTGCGATTCTGGCCCCCTTGACTGTTGGATGGTAGGATGCAGGGCGGGCGAGCGGTGCAAATCGCCCGTTCTCACCCTAAGAGCATCTCCAAGAGATGCCCAATAAATTCACACCCTAAATCTATTTTTACAGATCCTAATCACGATATAAGGTCCTAAAATAATCATTCCCTCCAACAGATACCCTAAACCAGAAAAACAGTATTGGGAGCCTAGATCATCCTCTATAAGTAGAGAGCGAGAGCTCATTTTTTAGGTGTGTTCTATTTTTGGGAGTCTATTTGGGAATCTGTTGGAGCTACTTTTTACCCTTCAATTCTAAAATTTAAATATTAAGAGCCATGTACATATAGAGTATCTTGAGATGCTCTAACCTCGTCGCCCCCACCTCTCGCCCGCGCTGCTATTGGGTGCCTCCAGCGCCACTGTTCTCCTCCATTCCCGCATGGATCCCTTCTCTCTCATTCGTGTGGGTGCCGGTGGATCTGGCGGCCTAGGTGTTGGATCGTCGGCGCTGCTAGATCTGGTTGCCGATGTTTAGCGACGCCACCATTAGGGGAGAAACACGGGAGGCGGCGCAGCTTCGGATCTTCGCGGGAGAGGGAGGAGGTGGTGCATGGGCCTCGGGGCGGCTCGGTGGAGGCTAGGGGTCCGGATCCAGTGGACAGAGGGGAACAGATCCGATGGGTCTCGTCGCCTGCAGAGAGGATGGGAACCGTATCCAACAGATCCCATCGCCGGTGGAGAGGATGGGGAACGGAGGGCCAATTTTTTCCAGCTGCAGATGATGGCTTATGGCTGCGGCTGGCTACGTCTGATGGATTTTGCCCCTAGAGTGAGGCGTTTGTGCGAACTGAATGCCACTAAAGTCGTTCCGCTTGTTTGTTCAGAGGAAGCCATAAGCGGAAAAGAATTGAGCCAGAGACGACAACGAGAGCGAGCATGTTCAGACAACGCCAAGGTTCACGTCGGTACATGCCTCCATGGTTCGATAGATCTACATTACCAATACCAACTAGAAGATCTATTTTGTTTGTAATATAGTTCAAGGCTCTGCCCAATTCACTATAACATACATGCTGCTCTGTGTTGTGCCTTGCATGGCAGTATATACTATGCTACCAGCTTAAAAATGGTGTTGGTTTCATATGTACATACAGTTAAGAAGCCTGGACTTTGAGTATATTTTTTTTTTGAAAATATCAATTTTAGAGTATATACTCATATATAACAATTCAAATGGAATGTATAAGTTTGAAAAAATATATTCAAATTCAAAGTTTTGAACGAATTTAGATCACATACATTGCTGATTTATATATATAATCAGCATATATCTACAATGAAACTATCATAAAAAAGCAACTACAATTCAAAATTTAGTTCAAACTTGTTTGAACTAGTTAGTAAACTAGTTCAACTTGACATCCAAAAAATTTTAAAATTTTTCGCACATGATACATATCTATTTTAGACTATGGTGCCCGGCACCAAGGAGCACTCGTTATTTTTACTATATATTTGGATATTTGGTTAACACCCGACCGGACATTGCCTACTCAGTTGGCATTGTCAGCCGATTTATAGAGAGTCCAACAATTGAGCATATGACTGCCGTGAAGCGCATTCTCCGCTATATAAGTGGAACACTCAGTTTGGGGTGTTTTTATGGAAGAAGAGACAATGGTAATTTGGAATTGATTGGGTACAGCGACAGTGATCTTGCCGGAGACGTCAATGATCGTAAGAGCACCACCGGGGTTGTTTTCTATCTTGGTACAAGTCTGATTGCTTGGATCTCATAGAAGCAAAAGGTGGTGGCTTTGTCGTCATGTGAAGCCGAGTATATTGTAGCAACAACATCAGCTTGCCAAGGCATTTGGCTTGCAAGATTGTTGAGTGATTTGTTGAATGAAGAGCAAAAGAAATTCAAGCTGCTAGTTGATAATAAATCTGCCATCTCATTGTATAAGAATCCTGTGCACCATGACAGGAGCAAACACATTGACATAAGGTACCACTTCATTCGCGAGTGTGTGGAGAGTGAGAGAATTGAGGTGGAACATGTTAGAACCGATGAGCAGTTGGCTGACATATTGACGAAGTCCCTTGGTCGAGTTAAATTCCTTGAGATGAGAAGAAAGTTGGGGATGGTGGGTGCAGCAAAAGGAAAACAAGATTAGGGGGTAAATGTTAGTGCTAATCTTGTTTTTTGTTTAATGTCAGGTCAGTCCGAAAGTGAGGTCTGAATAAGCAAACCGAGTGCAGTTCGGTTTTTCCTGATGCAGTCTATGATGCAGTCTGGTTCAGTAGTTCTGTTTCAGTCTGTTTGGTTTTTCGGTTTACAGTAGTTCTGGACTTCGGCAACAGGCTTAGCTGTGTGTACAGAAGTTCAGTTTTTCACTTTGATTATGTCACGTTAGTGGTGTCAGATTGTGGTCCGATTAATTGGGATCATGATCCAGTTTAGAAGGAGTTAGTTGCTGATTTTTCGGGTTCGCAGTTGAAGTCTATTGGGAGTCGAATTGTATTGCTCCAGTTCGCTGTTTTTTCGGAATGTACTGTAGCCCGTATTGCAGTTCAGAAATGAAAACAGAGTTCTGAAGAAAACTTCTGTGTGCGCTTTTCATTTGTCCTCTGCTTTGCCTCTGTTGTGCGTCCAGAAATTGTAGGTCTCTGCAGCTCGGGCGTCTCGATCCGACAAGGTTTCCCCTTTCTACCCTGGGATGGCCTGATCTACTTGGTTCCTACTCATTTTTTGGTGTTGCACCATGCTTGCTCGTGTGCTATGCTTGTGCTATCGTGATGGATAAAATGGGATGAATGGATTGACCTACTTGATGTGGTCAGGCTGAAAATGGAGAAGCGACGATAGATAGTGTTCTCTCTCTCCTTCGCTGTGTAGAAAGATTGCTCTTATTCCCAACCCTCTCTCGGCTGGCTGTGCAACCTCTCACTCTCCTGTGGTTTGGTACAAATAAGGTTTTACCTTACAGACTGAAGGTCTGGGGAGTTAAAAATGGCATTAGGCCTCGAATTGGTTTTATTTATAGCTCTCTGGTATTACTGTTCATTTTGTTTGTAACCATTAACCAGCAGCATAGATATACAAGCTTCTCAATGAAGGAGAGAGAAGGTCGGGTGGATTTTTCTCGGTGATTCAGAAAGGAATGAAGCGTGCAGTGCCTTTACAGCACTACTGGTTCCCATCCAAATGCAAGAATTGAAAGGGACACTTGTTCATTACGGCCAGGGGTCCCCTTTATTTGTACAATGCGCTGCAGCAGTCACTTGAAATAACTGCCCCATTGCAAAGTGCATGATCGTTGCAGAATCTTTCAGGAGGGCCATCTCATCATTGATCAGTCCCTTTCCCCTTAATTTGCTGCTTCTCCTCTTTTCCAATAAACTCAAACCAATGTGTGTACAACACTAGACGCAATCAATATATATCTATGGTCATTTCGACTTGGAAGCTTGAAAGGGAAAGTATGCTACGCAGGGACGGATCTAAGATTTCATCGCACCTCGGTTTAAACTCTAACATGCTAATATTCTAGAACTAATGCCAATTTATACCCACGTCATGGTATAACAAAAGTAAGCTACAAATACATTATTGACATGAAACTTTAGCTTAATGCTTCAATATACATCATAATAAGAAAACATGATAAAACATAAACAATATAGCATAATAGAGATACAATTTAAGTACCTAAATAACAAGATTTGCTCTCTATCCTCTTCATTTTATCTTGATCCTCTTTATTTTGCACCCCTAATTTGGTACTAATTCAGTAATTCCTACATAGAGAAATGCATAATACACGGCATTCATTCAGATTTCAGTAGAAAGATCAAAGTATCAAACATCAAAGGGGAAGGGAGGAGTTGAGGATTGTGGAGTACCAGATGGTCTAGATCAGCGCAATGGCACCTCGGCGTGCGGCGGCACTTACTTGTCCTGGCCCCCGTCTTGCCAATTCCAAGGGCTTGAGGCAGTGGGGCGGTGGCGGCAAGCCCCCAAGGAGCGGTGGTGGTGGAAGCCCAAGAGCGACACGGACATGAGAGACGGCGAAAGCGAGGTATGAGGGCGAGGTCGAGCGATGAGGTCAACCAGGCGAGCGATTGAAGGAAAGCGACAAGGTAACTTCTGTTGTGTGCTTTCATGTTTCAATGGGTCTTCCAAATTTCAATGGGCATGCCTGCCGCTAGTTTGCGCTTTAGCTCTAGGCTGGGCCGTGGGTCTCGGGCTAGACCACTACTATTTGGATTTACTTGGGTCACTACAAATGGGGGCACCACTCTAAGATTTCTGGGCCTTGGGCTGGGTGAGGCCTCGTGCTATAGCCCACCCAGCCCGAGGCCTGGATCCACCTCTGATGCAAATTCGAAACTAATTTCTATTGTAATATATTTATAAATTATAACAAAAATTTGATACAGTGAAATTTTTTTTTGAGACAAATCTTTACATGTTTTATATGGCAAACCTAAATATTCATAAAGATATCGTTTAGCTAAAGTTGGAGGAATTAGTACATTGTTATGTTGGGGTGAAAGTCATGAGACGGTATTCTTTGTCATGCGAATTTTCTCTGATATTGAAAAATCCTAAATTTTACTTTCTTGAAATAGCAAGAAAAATATGGTGTAATAACATTTTTCTTATGCATTTTTAGGAAAATAGCATTATTTTAACACTGTCAATACAAAACTAGTAATGATCAGCCTCAGCTCAATTGATAGTTAGCTAAAACAAGGGGTGATGTGCAAAATAAGAATTTACCATTTTGTAAAAGCCTATATAAGTATATATAACACATCCAACATGATGTTTCATTTTGATACTGATCCAGAAGTTGTTATCTGATAATAGTTTCATAACAATATTTTTTAGGCGGCGTATCACATATATATGAGTTTAATCGATGGATGGAATTTCTTTCCTCTAGCAGCACCGATTAGTAGTCATTGAAAAAAACAACAACAATGGGAACCCCTGGCACTTTAGGGGAGCATAAGCCAGTTGATGGGAAACAAAGGGTTTGGACTTTTAATTATGGCCAACCAAATCTGCTTAGGCAGTGACAGTCATGGGGAGATCTGAAATGGCCTGTAATTTGATGGGGTCTCTCCAAGGTGACCACATGGGACCTTTTACATGTTGGGGCTAGCTCTTCCTCCAAGCTCAGTTCCCTTTTCTTTTTACGGCTGCTTAGTGGAGGCTTTATATCAACTACAGCTACCTGGGATACAACCCACATCCAGCTAACAAATTCTTTTTTTCCCAAATCAAATGATTCACCCTGCTGCTCTCTAGTGACCACTTGATGCATCTTGGACCGTTGATGACTATCTTTTCTAGATATTTCTGCCCCCTGGAGTTCAATGAAAGAAAGGGTGGGCCTGTAAGTCCTGGATGTCCTAAATTTACCTATTAGTAGGACAGTTCGGAATAATGCTGAACAAATGAGGAGTATTCTGAACAGAAAGAAAAAAGAGGATCAGTTTATGTGTATTAATTGTGGTATCTCAAAGAAATCGTTGCAATATCTGCTAGTATGTACTTAAATACTATACCACAATAATTGGAGTGCCTAACCAACCTTCATAAATCCACAGAAAAGATATGGACAGATTAAATTAAATATGTACATTAAAAAAACTACTTTCATATATGAGAGGAATTAAGTTTTCATTTGCTAGAGTTTTAAAATTGTAGTTGGGGAATCTGCAGTAATTTCATTTTTGTCAGACTTTGGGTTACTCAGGAATCTTGCCCCAGGGCTAGGGCCAGGTAGCAAGTGGTGTGGTACAGAGTTGCAGTGAGATCTGATTCTGATTTAACTGTACAGAGCACCAGGAGACAATTGGGAACACAATGGTGACCCAGATCCAGTACTGGGACAGCCGAAGGACAAGAGCCAGGAATTCCACAGCCACACACCACCCTACCATGGTTTATTGCTGGTTCCTGAATTGAATTGATGCCTGGAAGGGACATTACTTCGTATCTCCACTCCTCAAGGCAAATGCAGATGCAAACTAGAGAAAGAGAGAGAGAGAGATTTTAACTGAGACCATTGCAATTTGTAAAACAAAACATTACACTATCATATTCACTCTCCAGTAAAGAGTTGTACAAAGGGCGTTACAAAAGAACCGTTTCTACAGGCAGTAACAAGTACACCGTAATGTTACAAGAAGATCGAGCTTAAAGGCTAGAAATGAAGTGAAAATATATGGCATAGTAGAAGAAAACAAACAAGGTCAATGACGAGTCTCATCTTCCATCAACAGGTAAGCTAGTCTGTCTGACTGTACCCCAGACGTACGCCCTTAGCTGCAGTAAAAATCCCATAGGGCTCTCACTTCCCACTGACGAGAGGGCTCCCCTTGTCATCTTTCTTTTCTCTGACTGTGTCCTACATAATATCATCATCTCTCTTCCTACCAATTAACCTAACAACGTGCATATTATTATCACACTTTGATCGATCTCACATCCTAATTGACCACGCAAAGAACAAACGAACAACAAACCAAGGGGATTGGACTGACTGACTGACTAAAACACCATTAACGATGCAGTATGTGTGCTTTAGTTAGCTTGAGTATTGGTTGGTTGGTTGCTTAGAAGACCACGGAGATGCACCTCCTGTGGCAAGCCCCAGCCCTCTTGGTGGGCTTCGTCTCCTCCTTCCACACCTGCCCGAGGTCCTTGGCGATGCGCACGGCATCGGCGGAGGCGCCCAAGAGCCCACGCCGGGTGAAGCCGACGGCGTAGAGACCGGCCTGGCCCTTCCAGCCGTGGGGGAACGCCGTCTTGGGGTAACCGTCCTTGTTGAAGAAGTCATTGCCCTGAAGGAATGGGACATTGATTGATCAGCCAAATGTTTCACATTTCTAATGGAACAGTAGCAAGCATTTGGGTGGAATGGAGTGTGAATGTACCTGGAGCCATTGGGGCACATTGCTGCGGTAGCCGGTGGCGAAGACGACGGCGTCGATGTCGACTGATTGGCCATCGGCGAGCTCGGCTGATCCCTTGGTGAAGCGAGTGACTCCGGGGACAACGGTGATGTCACCGGACCTGATCCTGGCCAGGGCGCCGATGTCGAGCACGGGGGTGCGGCCGTGGGTGTTCTTGAGCTCGAGCGGGCCGACGGCCGGGCGCCGGAGGCCGAACTTGGCGAGGTCGCCGAGGACGAGCCAGGCGAGGAGGATCATGATCTTGTCGACGATCCAGAGGGGCAGCCACCGCATGAGCAGCATGGCGAGCTCGAAGGTGGACTTGCCGAGCACCTCCCGGGGGAGGACGTGCACGGCGTCGCGCACCACCATGGACGGGAGCGCGCCGTGCTCGCAGAGGTCGAGGGACACCTCCATACCGGAGTTGCCGCAGCCCACCACGAGCACGCGCTTGCCGCGGTAGGACTCGCCGGACTTGTACTCGCTGACGTGGGTCACCTCGCCACCGAAGCCCGCGATGCCCGGGATGTCCGGGACCACTGTCTCGGCATTTTCGCCGGTGGCGACGACGAGCCAGCGGCCAATGTACTCCATCTCGGTGCCGGCCGCCGCGGCGCGCACGCGCCACAGGCCGGAGGTCTCGTCGTAGCGCGCGGAGAGGACGGTGTGGTTGAACTCCGGCTTGATGTCGAACTTGGCGGCGTAGTTTTCCAGGTAGTCGGTGAACTGCCGGCGGGTGGGGTACTCCGGGTAGTCCTCCGGGAACGACATGCGCGGGAGCTCGCAGAACTGCTTGGGGAGGTGGAGCTTGAGGCGGTCGTAGGTGCGCTTCTGCCAAAGCGAGGCGATGCAGTCGGCGCGCTCCAGCATAACGAACGGCACGCCCTGCTCGCGGAGGCTGGCCGCCACCGCGAGACCCGAAGGGCCCGCGCCGACGATGATGGGGCCGTTCACCCACTGGCAGCGCGGGGAGAAGAGGCTGTCCATACGATCTGTGGGGAGAAGCACCATGGCTGCTTGAGATGATCACTAGCTAAGTAAGCTAATTAAGCTTGGATTTGCAAGTGTCAAGTAGATGAAGAAGAAGGTGTTTGTGTTGTGTTTCTAGCGAGTGTTCTTGCTGTTGTTTGTTGGGCTTGCAAGTGTTTTGTGTTGGTGGTTTGGGGGTCTGGACTGGGGTGCTTAAATAGGACAAGGGGCATGTGGAGAGTGGAAGTTAGGAGTAGAGAGCGAGGTGTGTGTGTGAGGAGAGAGAGAAGGGTGATGGATGGCGATGATAGAGGGAGAATCATAGAACAATGATGGTATCTTTTTTTTTTTTGTTATAGTTCATGGTTTCTTTTGAGTAAATAAATATACTGGTTTTTTGTTGTCTTTTTAAAGTGGCTTATCGAAACAATTTTTTGAATCGATTTATCGGTATTCGGTTCATTCGCACAAATACTCAAGCTAGCGCAAAAAATTTAGCAACCACAGCCATAAACCATCAACCGCAATTCAAAATAATATGACTGATATTTAGAGATTGATAGGATCTAAGTGCCTGTTTTTTAATTGGAGTTCTTCAGAGCATGTTTTGGTTATAGGAGGGAAGAGAAATTGAAATTGATTTTTTATTTTATTGGAGAGAAAGATTCTAGATGGTGTCTAGGGAGCACTCGAGTGTTTTTTTTATTTGTGAGCACTTAGATTTTTTTGCTATGTGTGCAATATTTTTTATCCATGTTTGCAACATTTTCTCACATGTACGCAACATTTTAACATGCATGCAATATTTTTCCTATGTATGCAACATTTTATAGCCGAGAAATGTTATATATATATATATATATATATATATATATATATATATATATATATATATATATATATATATATATATATATATATATATATATGGGAGAAATATTTCATATATGAACGAAAATATTGTAAATACGGATGAAAAAATATTGTATATGTAAAAAAAAGCCTACGTGCTTCAAGACAAAAAAAACACTCAAATATTGTTTAGCAATTCCCAAGATTCTAATAACTGAATTCACATGGACGGATACCCACGGAGAACATGAGCCAACCGCCCCGCGGTTGCGCGGATTCTCTCAAAGGGGTGCGCCGCGCGTTTATATGCAATTCTATATTGAGGTCTGTATTGCCTTTTCATGTGAGGACTAAGCACACCAACGGCGTTGCGTTGGTTATTAATTTGTTACTACTACTGCTACCGTCTACATTTGGAGCTATGGGTGAAAACGGATCGGATAGTTTCCGACCGATTTGGATGAAAATGAATACGAATTGTGTCGGATTGGATTTTCTTCGGATAATTCTTGGATCGGAAACAAATACGGATTTTTTTTTGTCGAAAACGAATACGACTACAGTAGACCTGATATCCGGCGAATACGGATTATCCAAATAATACGGATCCGGATATCCGAGATTTTAGCCTAACATTGCCTAGCCCAAGCTAACCTCTCTCATCTCCCCTGCCACTAGTCCACTAGCAGATATTTATGTTTATTAAAAATAAATTTAGTATTGTCGGTAGATTAAAATTTGTACCGATTAAATTGATGTACTACCGTTTAAATTATTCTGATGCAAATTTAAATTCTTAATTATTTATTAGTCACATGTAAATGGTAGAAATCCATTAAGAATTATTGAGGACTTTAGAAAAAAAATTAACTACGATTTGAAGATTTAAAATTTGTACAATGGTATGATTATTATGGATAAAAATACCTATGCTTGTTTAGATTTCATTAATGTTTTGACAAGATAAACTATTTACGTGTTTTAATTGATTTTGGATGTATAGTTTAAGGGGTTTTTATGTTCCGATAAATATTCGTGGCTGTATTCGTTTCGATTTGTATTCGCTTCGTATATGTATTTGATATTATTCGTATTTGTATTCGTATCCAAGCTATCCGTATTCGTATCTGCATCCGAGAGAAAAATATGAAAACAAATATAGTAGAGAAATTATCCGTCCGTATTCGATCTGTTTGCATCTCTATTTGGAGCAAGGCCTAGCTCGTTTTCTTTTATTAATGAATGTGCATGCTGAGAAAAATTGTGACAAAAAAGTTCTCCAAATTTGGCTAGAAAACTGATGTACATTTTAATTTCCTATAATGAGAAATGCAAATGATATAATGCAAGGATATATATCACTACTACAAAAAAAAACCTATACAGGATGCCTCATCACAGACGGTTCATGGAGAACAGTCTATACTGTAGTTATCACAAACGGCCATTAATATAAATTGTCTATAATAGTTTCATGTCATAAACGGCTTATGGTTGGAATTGTCTGTGATATGCATATGTACACATGAATGGCGCGCGTTTCGTCTCCCCCGATGTGCGCTTTTCGATCGTTTCGGTTCCCCGATACGTCTCCTCGTCTCATGTGCCATATGTATTTCTTATTGTATAAAAAAGATCGTCCGTCACCGGAGATTAATCGCCACATTGCTAATATATCATGTACGAACACCTCGCCGGCTGGCTATCTTTCCTTGTCTTCCTTGTCTCTCAAGCTTAAATAAATGACTCTCTACTTTTCTTTATCGCTGGCATTAGTGGCCAACCTGGATGAGGATAGGTCACGGGAGACAACGATATGAAAGTTGTGGACTGTGCTTTCGATGAGGATGGGTCGTATGATGACAATATGGATCAGATGCTACGCAATGCAGAAGGGAACTATAGTGTGAGAGAGAGTTTGGGAAATTCGAGGGCTTGATGGAGGAAATTATGGACGCTAAGACGAATGATTCAGAGATTTGTCAACCGGTCAATAAATATTTTGTGATTATATTTATATACGTGAATGACTTTAACACTGCTAGGGATAGCGTGTGGAATTTGATGAAACTACATTCGATCTTGATAAACTCGCCGAAGTTCGAGTATAGCTCTTCGAATTCTTGATGGCAGAGGTCATACACAAGAATGGAGAGTTCCACCCTAATGATGATGATTAAATGTTCTAATATTTGATACAATTGTAATCACTCAATTGTGCTTAATCAAACAATTCGTTCAATTGTATTTCATTCAGTTGTTTAATTTATTTATGGGATCTGTGTAATAATTGTTGTGTGCTATATATGTATTTTGTTTGCTTGTTTTCAGAGGGCATGGCTAGCATTTTCTGAGGCTAGCTAAAAAACAAGAAATAATTTAGCTATTAAAATAGGTATCACAGACAGCTTGTATATATGATATATTACAAATGATTTTTTTATATTAGCCGTCTGTGATAATTAAATATCACAGACGGTTTGTGATATTAGCCGTCTGTGATACGTCAGATATCACAGATGGCTATGTTTAAGAACCGTCTGTGATATCTGTTATATCATAGACAATTTTTAGTATTAGCCATCTGTGATATATCATATATCACAGACGGGTATGTTTAATAATCGTCTGTGATAACTGACATATAAATTCAGATGGTTCATAAACTATATGTGATTGCGGTTTTGAACCATCTGTGATAATCCTTTCTGTAGTAGTGTATATTATATACAGTGTATAACTACAAAGGGTTTGGACTTTGAACTTGTTTGTGGTAGCATTTTATTTTTGAAGGAAGTGATAGCATATTGAACTTGATGTTTTTCTATTTCATGAGAGGTTTACAATATTCAATTTGACGTTTATTTTAAATTTAAATGCAATAGTGCTGAATGATGCTTCATAAAATAAATATGACAAGTTTTTTCTGATAACCACACTACAGTGTATTATGTTCCCTTCAAAACCATAACTCGCCTGAAGCCATCATGGTTGACTGGTGTGATAAAAGATCATTCTTCAAAATCTGAAGTCATTCTCTCGTTGTCTAAAACTCAAAGTTGATTTTTTTTACCTTAAAATTTTGGTTTCCTTAACAAAAAAATGGTTGTACATACGGAGAGACCAGGCTATATGTTTGGTGTTGCATGCCGTGGTTCTTCAAAAGCGCTTGTATTTTTCTACTTTTGGACATAACAATTAGTTAAAAAATTTCAGAGCCATAGCATCAAAATTTTATTAGAATTGGCAAAGATTATCATAGCTAACTAGCCACAAACTGGCCCTCAATTTGTTACCTGCTCAAACATTTTTTCCCTAGTTTTAAAAGTTCTGAAATGTCACTGCCACATATGGGCAATGCTAAAACCTTGTGATATACTCCACTAAACCGTGTGTAACATGAAAACAAAAGATGAGCAAAAGAAATTAGAACACCGACTGGCGCCATGCTGTCAAAGTGAGCATTCCAACCAATCACCGATTTCCAAGTGGGAGAATACAAGCCAGTCAGCAGTGCCCTGCAAGTGGGTCCCTGACTTTACAGTGCAGTGCCAGCAATGCACGAAGCATCGCTCACAGTGCACACGCACCGCGAGAGCGAGCCTGTGCCTTTCGGCAATTCCATACTACGTGTCAGCCTGTGATTTTGGCCGTAGTCCACGACTTTTTACTATGATTGATGAATTTTATCTATATTTTCTTAAATAGCAGTAGATGATAGAGATACTAATACGGATGACGTATACGGTTATAGGTTTAGAAATCTACTTAGAGAAGTGGCTTCGACATATTGCTTGGAGAAGTTGTCCTATTTATTCTGACTTTCAGAAAAACTAAAACCAAAAATCATAAAAAAAATTAACTATCATCTAAATTTATGACCTTAGATTAGAGATCAAATGGCTCCTTATTTTTAAAGGGTGGATTTTTTTCAAGAGAAATGAGGTAGAATTCAAGGGGGAGGGGGAGAATTTATGGCCATTAAATCTCTAATCTAACGGCTCTAAATCTGGATGATAGTTAGAAAGAAAACATCCGGATGATGTTTAACAAAATCCAAAATTAAAAAGAACAAGGCCGTAGTCATCTGTGGTAGATGGTCTCTCGCTCTCTCAGGGTGAGCTCTCCACCTCAGCTCGATCGCCACCTTTAGCTCTTGTTGCTACCACCGACCCAAAAAATTGTCTCCCAACTTGTAACTTTTTGCAACTATTGATGCATGCAACTCATGTCGGCTTGATCCTCCAATAAACTAGGAGAGGCACAGCTCAAAAGCTTTAATTTGGTGTACAACACTTGTGCTTGTCATGGGCATCTCTGGCTTGGGTGGTAGTAGTAGTATTCAAATATGTCATCGTTTACAATGCGCGCGTACTTTATTTTGCAGAGAAAATTGTTTACTAAATATTAAGAAGAGTTGGAAATTGTATTCGCATATCTAGGCCTCATTCGGAATTAATATTCCGTGCTTTTATATGAATTTTACGAGAATTGTATTGTTTGGTGCAAAACAAAATCATAATACATTGTTGCTCCTAGTCTCGAGGTATTAATTACGAGTTTAAGTACACTTCTGCTCTCAGCCAGTTAACTTTTCAACGAGATGAGCTAGCTAGCGTTGTGGCAACAGCATAAGTTTCAAATTCAAGCAGAACTTGCTGAGCAGCTTCATTAATGCGTTGTGTCTCCTTCGAAGTTACAAAAATATGTCCTCTGCCGACCTATATATCAAGAAGAAAATAAGCAAGACAAAAAGGTATGATATGGACATTTTTTCTTACACGAAAGGAACATATTAAAGCAGCGTCCAAAATTTTGCAGCGCCAAGCAGCTTCCTGAACTGGCCACATCTATCACAAAAATCTTATCACCAAGTCGCTTACATCTCTCCCATGCCATGACTATGTCATCATTATCTACAAACAAAAGTATTATCTAAGGTCAATGGACTTTCTTCAAATATTAGCTAAATAATAAAGTTTAAATTTGTTTTATTACTTTTATTTCGTTCGGAACTACTATACCCATACCTGACATAACATTTTGTGTATTTCTATTTTGTTTTCATCCTTGAAGCCAAAGCTGCAGTTCACATCTCCTCTTTATACCTAATATTCTCATTCATCCTATATATATATATCAAAGAGGAAATAAAACAGATACAAATCCATTAATTCTTTCAAGTGACAAACAACTTTCTAGAGATTCTTCCGCGTAGTAGTTAGTAGTACATCCCATCTGGGAAGCAAAACTATATATGTGTGCATGAATTAAACTTCTCATAAAGAAATATAATGACGCGTTCAAGATGAACACAAAAACTTTCCTTTGCGAGTCTTAAGACTTGGGGTGCAATTTTCTCAAACGAATATAATCATGAGTGCAATCATTAGTTTGGTGTGCCGAAGATCTTTTGACACGTCAATCTAGGTTATGGTCCATGAACTTGCATCAACATGCTTAATTTTCATTTAGAGAGGTCCCCATGCATTATCATGAATCATTACCAAATGCGATGTACGCTTTCGGCCTAAATACACTGTTAATTGATTCGATCGAGGTTAGGATCTCCTAGCCTCTATTTGCTTGGTTGCATTTGTTATAGCTTACTTTTATTATTGAAAGGAGAAGGGTAGATAAAAATATATGGAACCCTTAGTATATGCATGCATGAACCATGCATACACATTTGTATAGATACAACAAATTAACCATGCATCTATGTATCAATGTATGTGCAGTTGTGCACAATGTAGAGGGGAGCATGTGCAGGAGACCTTGTTTCCCTAAATTCACACTCCTTTTCGTGGCTCAAAAAGAGGTGACTCTAGCATACATGCACAGTTGTTTTAGCTCTTCGTTCTAGGGAGCCACCCCTAGCCTTACCCTTTTGCAAACCCTAGAAGAAAACACGTAGAGCTAAGCTAGCCATTCCCGTTGCCAGTGGCATGGCCATTTTTATAACCTGAAGGACACCTTATCCAGGATGCAAATTGGCAAGTTGATGCAAGATTAACATTAGTTGGCTGATTAACCTCTATCTTCAGCCATGGAAAGTGAGGTTTCTGCATGCCCTAGGCCAAATGTGGGGAGGTTGTCATGTCCACGTCGAGAGAACCCATAAAACCAGCCGCTTAAACAAGGAGAAAGCTTGTACTGCCACAGTGCACAGTGTACATAGCTAGCTCACCGTGGTCGGTTACTGCCTCGGAAACCGTGTTGTTGATTAGCCTTAAAGCTCGTGTAGACAATATGTTAAACCCTAGCTAGGGTTTAGCGCCGTTAATGAGAGTTCCGACTATAGCGCACGCGCTAAAAGGCACTTTAGGCCAGCCTATGCAGATAGAAATATGTTACCCCACGAAGCTCTCTATACTTGGGAATATCATTAAAAAAATCATTTTGTGTCAGAATTCTCGAAGAGTACCAGTTTCCTGCCACTTAACTACTCCATATATGATCCCTAAAAATGGAATTCTACTGGAGCCCTATCCTCCGGGCTCTCCCCCAGATGTTGCCACGTCAACAATTCAGACCACATGGCAACATCTGAAGGGGTTCTCAAGCAGGGGTGAAGCCAAGGAAGGACTTAGTAAGGCTTAAACCTCACTTTCTTCGGTGGCAAGACCGCCCTCCTCCTCCCTGCCACCGTGCCTTGCCTCGCGGCGGCAGGCGACCAGCAAGACCCACGACGATGTTGACCCATGGAACCAAGACACTAACTCTAACTCACAAAACTAGCAATAGCAATTGGATTTCTAAATGAAAGATACATCGGTGCACAACACAACGCAGAGGGGGCTGGGGCGATCAGGCTAGGGCGCGCGCAGAAGGGGGCCGTCGAACTGGAGCTAGGGGAGCCAGATCTGGCGGCGAGCCACCGAGGAGAGGCTGATTCGGGGGAGGGGTCGCAGGGGAGCCGGACCGAGGCAGCAAGGGGGGTCGAGCCGAGCAGGGGGCTGAACCAGGGCGGCAAGGGCCGAGCCGCCGCCAGTGAGTGTGGGCGACACCGCGGAGGAGCACCGGGCTGGCTAGGTGGCTGCACCCTATGCTGCTGCTTTCCTGGAGAAGACGATGAGTGAGTGAGTGTGAGATTGAGAGAGAGACTCATCTGAGCTCTGAGGGCGTGAGGGAGATTAGAGACTGGATAGTGAAATAGGGGGAGCCGGGGAGATGCTGAGCGACTCGTTGGCCGTACGAATTAAACGAAGTCACGGATTTGTTATAGTCCACTGACTCTAGACAGAGCACATTTTCGCTAGCGTTCGGCCAGATCTGGACTGATTGGTGGATTGACCGAGTGACACACAGAGATGGTGAGTAATTTTTTTCTAGTTCTTTCCTTGTCGATTTAGTATTTTAGGGTTTAGAGTTTAGACTTTCAGATTCAGTGTATATAGATAGTTTAGTTCTTATAATTAATTTATATATTTATAGCTTTGTATTGATAGAAATTAATAATTTATTTATATATTTTGCTACAATGGAGAAACAAACTTTGTATAACTATTTCGCATGCAATTCAAGTAGTTCTCGTCCAACCGATGAGAGTACAACTCAATCAAAAAAGCTTCGACTAGAATTTAATCCAAATGAAATTATTGTCGATCCGGCGCTTCGCATACCAATTGAATATTATGATAACAAAATTAGAGTTCAATTGAGAAGGGCATATTTATTGAATGGTCCTACTCAAGTAATTGGATATTCATTTCCACAGATATTGGATGGCAAACAGTCGCAGTCCTTTCAAGAATCATAGTATAATAAGTTCGATTAGTTGGAATATATGTGGAAAGGATGCCACTTTTTGTTTCTATTGTTTTCTTTTCAAGAAACCGGCACAATCCAATACATTTGGAAGTGATGTATTTACAAAGGTTGGGTTCTCTTGTTAGAAGATTGCTTTATATGCTTTTAATAAACATGTTGATGGTTCAAAGAAGAAAAGATATAACTTTTCCGTTGGTATATTGCCTTATCGAGTTGACATTGATACTTCCGGTGGCAACGGCATCTGTTGAGAGAATATTTTCGACAATGAATACTATCAAAACAGATTTGCGCAATAAGGTAGTGGATGAGTGGCTCAACGACTTAATGGTGTGCACTCCGAGCGAGAGATCTTTAGAAGTATTGATGATGATAAAATCATAAACCGTTTCCAAGACATGAAGTCGTGTAGAAAGCATTTGCCCCGTGATTTAAATTTGTCTCGTGATTCAAATTAGCTTAATTCTAGTATGTTTCGTATAATCTAAATTTTCATTGACATTCATAATTTTCTATTATATCACTAATTTTGATATGTTTCATATATATGTGACTTATCGCTACTCACACTCATGGCAGAATAATTATATATTTTTGGATATACGCTTTCTATTATCGAGATACCTACTTTGTATTTATCTGTTTTTCACTATTTGTCTCCATCCAATCGTGTAATGTTTGTATGACTTTGAAATTCTATAAGAGTAAAATACTAAATTTATATCAACTTAATTTAGATCTATAAATAGTTCAGTTCATCCTTAATTTTATTTCTGGCTTCGCCACTCATCTCAAGAGAGGTCTCCCCCTCTGCATTTTTTCCATGGCTAGCTAGGGGAGCTGGACCTCGACATTAGTAAAAAGCAACGTTCTACAGAACTGTGAATTTTTTTACTTTCGCCGTCGGATTAGAGAGGAGCGTAATAGATTTGACTAGGAACTGTAGTGGCTTTACGAAAGCGATCAATCTAGATCATTGGTTTGTTATCTGATGGAAGATGAGTAATGCAAAGAAAAATTTTCAATTATTGCCTAAATTATTTTCTTCTTTTTCAAACCATGTGCCCTCTCATGAAAGAACAATATGAAGTAACAAAAGTAAGGTAAATTGCTTATACATCTCACTGTAATTGAGCAAAAAGTGAAGTCGGTGGGATTTGGCGTGATTTTGCGAAATAAGATCTTAACTCTAACATAGAAATCTATCGAGATCGGCTCAACTATGTTTTCCATGATAGGAGTGGAAGCACTCCCCTGACAATGTATCCAAATCTTCCTATTGAATCTGCATCCATCACACGCTTTCGAGAGAAAAAAAACTGCATCCATCACCGTCCAAGTATTGCAAGATGAGCTTCTTTGTGCCTTCGTAACTTTTATATCACTTGCTACGTGCTTGCCGTAGTATGGCTATGAGATTAGCTCAAAAGTGTAATCAACAATGAAAGAACCCTTTTGAATTAAAAAAAACACTCTATTTTGGAGCCTTTTCATGCAATCACTACAATGTTTTCTTTACGGACTTCGTGATATGAGTTTGTTGTTTGTTTATGAGAAGCTAATCCCACAGGCTTTATATAAAGAAATTGTTTAAGCCTTGCTCAATATTCTGTGGGACATGAAGGGGAAAAGTACGATTGCATATTCTACTCATAATTAGAGAGGGGCCATTTTCATGGAGGAGAGTAACGCTAACTACGTACAATATTAGGACGTTCCATCACTCCTTATGGGGAGAAAGTTGGTTGTGTTCGAAATATTTGATACATGAGATCATTTGTGATGACAAATGTGAGTAGTTTCCATGCATTGAGAATAGTGATTGCTAATGATGATTGTGATGAACAACTCCAGTAGTTCATTCAAGATGTTTTTAAAGAAACAAATCTTGGAGTGGGTTTTTGGGCTCACAAAATGTTAGAAATTGGCCCATTTAAGCATGGCCCATTTCCCTAATTCCAAAGCATGCATGGTTTAGTACCATATTGCTAAGGCAAAGTGAGGAAGACCAATTTATAAGGTGGAGTTCTCACCACTCCTTAATATGGATAAAGATGGTATGCGTAAGGTTCTGTCTAGTCACACACACGCGCACGCGCGCGTGCATATTCATGTATTTTCGCGTGACTTGTGACTTGTGACTGTAACGCGCCACTTGGCAGACCAAGTCCATATTTATTTTTATTGAACCCTGCACCTCACTCTCTCTATTTGAATGAAATTCAAACGTTTGAATTTGAGGCTTAATTGGGTTTTTGATGACAGACAGTTACCAGTGAGTAAATCATTGGTTAAATATTATTAGTTAGCAGTGAATAATTGAGCAGTGAGTAGTTACCAGTGAATTATTTCAGTTCAATGGGGTAGTTACTAGAGAGTAAATTGCATATCTATATATACCTGGAGACGTCCAAGGTATAGAAGTTAGAATCTCTCACTACCTGCATCTCTTACTTCTATCAACTTGTGCTGTTGTACTGCACCGTCTGAACTTCGCCAACCTTTCTTCCCGGCGTGCACCTGGAGGAGGGAGAGCGGCTATCTCTGAACCGTTGCCGCAAAGAGTTCTTGCACGGGGCGGGAATAAGGTTTCTGGGCAACGCACATTTGCGCGACCACTCACTACACTACATCATCTATGTTCTGTACTGCGTCAAGCCTGCGCTGCTTCCTGTTCTTCATTAGGCAAAAAAGTAAGTCATCCACGCATTCGTTCGACTTTGTTACTATATTTTCTTGCGTATATTTTGAAGTATGATGAGTAGCCTGCTGTTAGTAGTAAGTTTTGCATCACTGGTTTATTGTATTTGCCTCCTAGTGAAATTTGGAATTAAAATATTGCTCACGTTTCCAACACAAAAAACAACATGAAGCAACTAAAACATATCTAGCCATGTTCACCTTAGTCCTGCCATATACCATCCCAACTCAATGGCTAGGGTTCAATCTCCTCTCTAATCGCCCCTCACCTTACACCCTACCGTACCGGTCATGCATGCCAGCCACACTCAAGAATGCATCGCCACGATTTTGAACCGCGCAAGCCAAACCTACTGAGATCTTCTTTGTTCCTCCCACTTCCTACGGTAATATAAGACTCTTAGGGCATGTACAATGCTCCATGCTTGCTGGGTGCCCCAAGACTCCATGTCCATGTTGGGCTTCCTAGTCACTTGGAGTCAGGGGCGGACCGTCCCATGTGGCAAGGTCAAGCGGCCGCCAGAGCTACCATCGGCCAGGAACAACCTGTTCCCTCCTCCTTCATCCGCATAATCCCCCGGTGTCGGAAAAGAGATCCTACATCGCCACACTTAAGTATGTCGTAGTCTTGGGCTAACTTGGAGATAGTGGGCCGTTGAGGCCCATTTTCACGTGAGCCCACTAGGCCACCACGTGAGAACTGAGAAAACCTCACCCAATGGCCCCAATCTAAGTGACTGTGTGAGGCTGTGAGCCATTGAGCGAGAGCATGATGGTGCATCCATAACCCTAGGTGACGAGCTAGCGATTGGGGGTTTGGGGTGGCTGGCGGCATGGTAAATCGGCCAATTGGGCACGTCCACGCCTAGAGGTGCTTGGGGCAGAATAGAGTGTAGACACTTGGGGCTTGCGCTTGCTAGCTTGGGGCAACGTTGGCAAGTGGGGCTTGGCAGCGTCCAGCGGTTGGGGCCCCCGGCGTGGGCGGCACTAGGGCAATACCGGTGATGGTTACGGCCTAGAACATGGAGAGTTGAGGTGTTGAGTAGATCAGTAAAGGGTAGAGGCGGGCTGTGGGCGCAGATGCATAAAGTCGTAGAGCAAAGCAGATGCGGCCCAAAGCAAGCAGTAGCCGAGACCCAAGAAATGAGCAAGTAAAGTAGGAATAAGATGTGAAAAGCTCTAGTATATGTCTTAAATGATAAACTCTTTAGTATTTACTCTTCACTTGTCAAAATCAAATGGAATATTAAATGGATTGTGATTAAATGTTCCTCCCAAATCTCCATGGCCACCTCAAATTGATTATTTCGGCTTGGGTAGTTTGATCAAATCCTTAATTATGTAGTTCTATTGTAGAAATTTATTGAGTGAGATTATATCACATTTGATTTGCTCTGCAGTTTGTAGTTAATGGAAATATTTTAGGTATGTACTGATTAAGTTCTTGCATGGTGCTCACTGCCCTATTTGTTCTTTCAGAAGTTCTACTAAGTAATCATCCTAAAATCATTACCACATAAAACTTGTTCATCGATAGAATCATTGAAAAGATCTTGTCTCAAATATTAAATGCCATCGCTATGTACATAGAGTAACATGAGTGCTTAATGCATCTAGGATGTCTGCATACTCAAAAAGGATCCATTGTTATAGTTCATTGAGCACATGGTCTCTAGAAAAATGTTAGTTGAGCAATAATATTAAAATGAAGAACTTGAACTTCACTAAGTAACACCCCATCGAGTAAGAGCCAAGTGACCAAACTCCAGTGTCGTGCAATGAGGTGGCAGCATGCCTGGTGAGGAAGTGGCACTCAGTGAGATGGCAATGAGGTGCCATACCCTGGGTCCACCACTGCTTAGAGTGGTGGTTTGCAGAGGCTGAGAGTAGCCTATAGTAGCAGCAACAGCCTCGCTAACAAAAGACAGAGGCACTTGCTCGCAAAGAGTCACGCCATAGTGAGGGAGAGACTCCATCATGCGTTTTGTAGGAACCATGCCCACCCACCCCCTTGATCCTCTACCGCCGCTACCGAGTCCACGCCCAAGAAGACGAAGATAGCGGCTGGGATAGCAAAGGCCACAGGAATTGGCTGGACCTGCCTAGCTACAATCAGATCCAACTAGATTTGGATAGTGACAAAGCTTCAGGTGGAGAGTTACGATGAGGATGACGTGGGCCACAATAGCCAATGGGGATGACGATGAATGCATGCCTTGGCAACTGATGGGGACAACAATGACGAACACCCCACTGTTGCCAACGGGGACTACGACGAGCACGAGCCATGATGGATGATGACACTTAGTGCATGATGCTGCAGTCGATAGGGATGATGAAGTCAAGTGTGCATCGTGGTGACCGATGAGCTTCACGGGGTGAAGGAGAATGACAGCCTTCGTGGGTTACCACTATCGGTGAAGGTGCTAGTCACCGCCAAGGTGAAGGTTCCGGTTGTCACCACCACTGATGAGGGGATGGGAGGGTTAAGGGGATGGGAGGAATGGGGAGGGAAGAGGATAGGGTGGGCCGATATGGCTGACAAATGGGGTAGGGGTGATTGTGTAATTTGTTTTCTTTTTTTGGGGGTTTCTAGTGTAAACATTAGGACAAAAGTAAAAATTGAAACAAAGCCAGCACTGAAATGGAAAACATAGAGGGCTAAAATGTAAAATCATTTGTGGGTCCATCTGAAGTCACCGTGCATTATAGAGGTATTGTCTTGTTAGTGGCTTGAGTCTACTTGGAACACTCTCTCTCCCCCCTTAAGGCTACCACTTGAGGCTATCATGTATTGTACATGCCCTTAGAAAACTATGCTATCACCTACCCACCAGCGGTGATGTACCGATTCCATCTAGCAACTTTCTTTTGCATTCCAATTCAATGTATGTACCTCACATTACATTGCACATCCAAATAAATACTTGTAGAAGGAATGATATTTACTACAAACCCCATTACATTTTCAATTTCTATTGCTTTTTTCTCAAAAGATAGTTGTATGACATAAAATATAAAAATGTTGAATAGATCAATGAAATTAAAAAATTGTGAAATGGAGTAGATTTAGTTATATCATTTAGAGTTGGCCCTTCACCCTATCTAGTTCAAAATTATCGAACAAATTATCAAAAATTGTTTACTTCCTTCACCCATTTGATCATTTCAATTGTAACATAGCAAGTATCCTAACTCTGGATACATATGCCTATCCACAATGGGGATTGTAATAATACCTGGCATGTTCGTAGTGCGGCCTATATGGAGTTGTAGTGGTGGATTTAGTCCCACATTGGCTGCCTAAAGTGAGTTATAGTAGTATATAATGTCTATTGGGTCCAAACATAGCACATTCATGTTAACCTTTTTATACGAAGTGAGAACAGAAGTATAAGCAGGGTGTTATGTATATGTGGGTCCACCCCATGGTGGGCTGGACATTGAGCAAATTGTGGGTCAGGGTGTTATAGATAGTATCAAAGCATCAACCTTCACTACAGGGGCGCGTGCATGATAGGGGCATGGGCATATGGTGCATAGTGTGTATGGGCCCCGAATGGACACATAGCATGGTATATGTGCCAGTATTGGATGCACAGATGTGTACCAAGGTGTGGTTTTGGCATTTTTCATGTATACGATGTGCTGCCAAAGGCATCAGCCCTTAAGGAGGAGTGAATGTAATACCTCGGCCCATTAGAGTGGTCTCGTATGTGGCCCAGGTGTTGTAGTGTGGTGGGATATATTAGTCCCACATGGAGGGTTGGGATAGGTTTAGGCCAACATATAAACCCAAGCATTTCAAACATAACATCTCTAGGTTAAACTTTTTATACAAAGAGATGATGAAAGTGTAAGTGAGGTGCTATGCATACATGGCCCCTATGGTGGGCTGGGTGAATTTTGGACCAGCGTGTTACAGACGGTCTTAGGGTAGGGGTGTGGATTTACAATTGTCCCCCAATGCCTACTTCAAAGTTTATTTTATAGGCAACTTATATGGCCAACTATAAAATAAAACTAAATTTTTATATGTAAGGAGCAGATCACGAATGTATATAGCATAAACATATATTATATGAGTCTATATGGATCAATTTGCATGAACTTTGTCTTTTAGCACAAGTGGACTCTATCGGTGACAAGTGGGCACTGCTTATTGCACTATGTGAATCCCTTGTACCAGTGAGAGAGTTCTCTAGGCATCCACCTTGTGAAGTTTCCATACAAAACCTAAGAAAATGTCATATCACCCAGGTACTAGGTTTACCTTGTCTCTCTAGTAGTGTTTTAGTACCTATTGTCTCTCTCCTATCCCCCTTTCTATCTCTCTCCCCCCTGCTCACTGGCATGCGGAGATGTACTAGCAAAGATTCCCTTGGCGCCAGTACTTGGACTAACACCGGTTTTAGGAATCTTTTGCATAGCGCCACCCTCTCTAGTGTGTGGTACTGGTATCAAGTCATTCTCTTTGTTCTAGGTACTGGCTAAAAATACACATTGGAGATGCTCTTACAATCTTCTTGAAAGGATTTTGCTTGCGCATATACAGCTAGCCTTCCTGAGGGCATGTATAATTGTGTCATGTTATTCATCTCTTCGTCCTATAACATAGGATTTTTGTTAATGTGGAAGAGAGAAAGTAGTTGTCTCTTGGTGAAGAGACCACCCAAGCACTTGAACCAACAACATAAAGACAATACAAAACACTATTGTATGAAACACATTTTTCATGCAAGAATTAATAAGTGTCATTATTTAATTCCTAATCTATGAGGTGCGCAGACCAAGCACTTGCTCGGTTGGCAAAGCTGCCAGTGGGCAGCTTGCCTGCCTGACTTCGAGCTCGTGGTGCGCATTTTCGGACGGCACAATTTACGTGAACAATACCCTGCCGACAGTGTTCATGTAAACAATGCCCTCTTAGTACACACGTACGTGAGTGCTTTTAGTGGTCAAAGCACGTGCCAGCGCTCCGTGAGACTCTCGTTTCACCCTTCTCAAGCGTGTGCATTGAATGTGCTACGTACGTGATTATATCCTTGTTGTACTCCTGAACTAAAAAAATTCTATGAGGTGCAGGTAAAAGCGACGCATCGCCACTGAGACATAGATAGCTGAGCTCCGAGAGATGAGCCATGTACAACACAAGCTAGCTAGCTAGTTGCTTGCTCTTCCAGAATCAACTATCTTTTCCCTTTAAAACAATCGATGATCAACTACTCCTTAATTGGCTAAATACTCGCACATATATATGATAGGTAGCGTTGAGCATTTGATGCCGCCGCCATGTGATCTTCTAACGTACACATATATGCAAATGATTAGCATGTACAGATAATTGAGTCAACCAGCTAATGAATCATGCATGAACATGGCAGAGTGCTTTGTAATGATCACATCCAAGATATCCAATGGCTATCATGAATCCAACTTGGTCTGAAATAGGTCACAATTGGGTCATACGCCTTGCATATATTTTAGCTCGTGTATATCTACTCCAAGTCCCATCGGATCTTAACATATTATAAACTTTCACCTTTATGAGATTTTTATTTGGTAGCGAAGGAGCTAGTATATATAATTCATGTTTGATGATCATTGGAATCAGGGACGGATCTACAGTAGTTCATGGGTGTTTAGCTGAACACCCAAATTTTTTAGCAAAAAATCTAGTATATACAAGATATAATACATATGTATATATTTAGTTGGGCCAAAGTAGCTATATTCATAGCCATGAGTCCATTTTTTCTACGCAGCCTGGGCCTGGCCCCTTTTTTCTCGCCCCCGATCCCCCCCCCCCCTGCGCCCCCCTGCCCCGCAATTCCCCATCCGGTCCCTGTGCCCCCGAAACCCAATTCCCCAAATCCCAGATCCCCTAACCCTAGCATCCCCCAGTGACGACCAACGAGGTGACGACCCACGGTGAGCGGGGCTGCAAGCTCCAGCAGTCTAGCTCTGGCGGTCGCGTCACCTCCGGGCTCCGGCTCCGGCTCCGTGCCACACGACCAGCCGACCGTACCTCTGACCCTCCACTCCAGTGCTTCATGGCACCGCGCCTCTGCACCACTGCCTGGAGGCTCCACCTATGAGGTGTGGGCCACCGGCTATAGGGGACCGGGCTCCAGCAGGCCGAACAATTGGCCGACCACGCCTCCACTCTGCCGCTTTGTGGCACTGCGCCACCGCTTGGATCCGGGCTATCGTCTCACTGTCTCTGGCATCTCGGTGTCTCCACTCGACCACTCCACCTGCAGGGGACTGGGCTCTAGCAGGCAGCAGTCTAGCGTCACCACTCCAGCAACCAGTGGCTGCACCACCGCATGCTTGCTTGATTTCTTCTCCATGTGGTCTCGGTGCTCTCCGACCGGCCGTGCACATCGGCAACGTCATGGTTGGCGGCCTTGGCCATTGTCGCCACAGGCACAAGCGCCATTGCTAATGTTTGTGCCCTTATTTATCTCTGAGCAGGGACTATGCACAGGTGTGGTGATCTTGCTGACAACCAAAGGGAAGAACTCACACATATTGATGTTTCAGCAAGGACCTCTTCTAAGTCTTCTTCATATACCTCCTCCATCCGATCATCTTCAACGCTGGGTAAGTGAAACGACACTATTGTTGGGATTGCTTCAATATGTGACCACTTCTGAAGTAATCCATGTGATTGCTTATTTAGGTTACAGATGTAGGAGTAAAGTTGAATATTGTGGACCGTGTGATTGCTTATTTAGGAACTGTGAAATATTTTCGACTTTAGAGTTATTACCTTCTTAAGTTTATGGGCAGTGACATTGTCCAGGTTCTCACAAACATTTCTCCTCAATTTCCAAG